>CAJNDS010000222.1:168567-178567 GCA_905221605.1 Symbiodinium natans | reverse complement strand
TTGATACAACCAAGACTTAGTGCGCTCATAGAAGCCTCATAGGAGGTACCCCACTTGGGACCGAGTCGGGAGGTTTGAAGTTTGAATCGTCTTTTTGGCCCCAAGCCCCGCAAGTGTTTAGGGTTTAGGGTTTAGGGTTTAGGGTTTAGGGTTTAGGGTTTAGGGTTTGGCACCCTGAGCCCGACCTCACCCCCTGCGGCCATCAAGCGCGGCAGCTTTCAAGCGAGGCCTGCGCCTGAAAAGCTCCTGAAGGGTCTGTCCGGCCCTGAGACGCAAGAGCCGTTTGCACTATTCTACTACTTAGGGTTTAGGGTTTAGGGTTTAGGGTTTAGGGTTTAGGGTTTAGGGTTTAGGGTTTAGGGTTTAGGGTTTAAGGTTTAAGGTAACTAGGACCCAGAGTAGGCCCTTGTTCGCATGTTTTGGGGTTTAGGTTCCCTTTTTAGCCCCTCTGAGCCAAAAAATGGGCACCCTTTTTATTCCTTGGGTCTAGATTACTAGAACTTCGTGGCTCGCATTCCGAGCATCATTGGAATCATTAACAATGAGCTGTACTAGCATTACAGTAGAAGGTTTACTGGAAATGAAGAGCAGTACGACTCATTTTGGAATTCTTACACCCTAAACCCGAAACCCTAAACCCTAAAGCCTAAAGCCCTAACCCCTAGCTTTGAAAGGCTGGGTGCTCTGGAGAAGGAGCTGCAGCCCCGATCAGGATCAGGCCTTCCGAGACCACCCTAAACCAAAAACCCTAAGCCCTAAACCCTAAACCCTAACCCTAAACCCTAAACCCTCAACCATAAACCCTAAGCCCTAAACCCTAAACCCTAACCCTACACCCAACCTAAACCCTAAACCGGGTGACCCTAGCTCCCGTGCCTCTAGAGGATCCAGCAGTTTGTGCCTCGAGGGATTCGCGGTTTAGGCCTGGGGGTTTTCGGGTTTAGGGTTTTAGGGTTTAGGGGTTCGGGGTTGGGGGTTGGGGGGTTAGGGTTGAGGGTTTAGGGGTTAGGGTTCAGGGGTGTTCAGGATGGATGGAGTGTCGAACCCAGGGTGAAGGGAAGCTAGTTGCTTTCCCCCCAGCCACCGATATGTAGACCCCATGACGGCCATAGGGCGAGCTCGCCGACAAGAAAAGGTCTTCGACATGTGCGAGTTGCGGGCAAAAGGGACACTGGCGTGGTGACGCATGCTGTCCTAACGTCGCCTCGGGCAAGGATGTGCCTCACCAGCCAGGAGCCCGTGGACGCGACGATGCCACCGGAGCTCGACGTGACGATAAGTTTCCAGGTTTTAGGCCTTGGGGCAACCCAATTGTCCCCTTTACCTGCAGTTTGCGTGGGTTGTGGGGTTTTAGATGCCGGGAAATGGGGCGGGCCTGTTCTTCCCAGTGTGGTTTCAGTGCCACCCAGTGCTCCGCACATTTGGTCACGGTCACGAGTGACCTCTTGATGGGATGCCTGTTGCCCTTTAAACCCTAAACCCCAAACCCCAAACCCTAAACCCTAAACCCTAAACCCTAAACCCTAAACCCTAAACCCTAAACCCTAAACCCCAAACCCCAAACCCTAAACCCTAAACCCTAAACCCTAAATGGCTTTGGTTTAGTTTTCGGGTTTTAGGATGTAGGGCTTAGGGTGTAGTGTAGGGTTTAGGGTTTGGAGTGTAGGGTTTTAGGTTTAGGGTTTTAAGGTTTTAGGGTTTTAGGGTGTAGGGTCAGGGTTTAGGGTGTAGGGTTTTAGGGTTTAGGGTTTAGGGATTTGCAAGGTATAGGGTGATCGAGGGAACGCGTGCTGCAGCCATCAGAAAAGAAGCCTTAGGACTGTGCTTCTTTCTGTTGGCTTTTGGGGGGTTGTCACGAAAGCTCCCCCTGGAGAGCTTTCGTTTAATACCGCGTCAGCGCTGGGGCGGAGCCATGGGGGGGTGTGGGGGGGGGCGGGGCTGGTCAAAAAATCCTGACATTTTCGCGGCGTCCCCGGGCGAATTTGGGGCCCAGGGCGGTTGCCCAAAACGGTTTTTTGGAGCATTTTTCGGGTCCTCGGCGTGGACTCGTTTTTATGCCTCTCCGAGGAGAAGCGGGACCGGGCTGATGCTGCTGATGCTCGCGGGGCGGCGTGCTTTGGCGGGTCGCTGCAGGCCTAAATCTGCTCGTCCTAGACACCCCGCGGAGTCTTGGCAATGACCCCTCCCGAAGCCGCAGAACCAACATGCCAAAAAAAAAGGCGCAGCAGGGTCTGCACGACAGTCGCCAATAACTGCGGTCACTCTCGAAGCACCTCTTCAGTTGGTCTGGGTCCTCCTCCCTGTTTGACCCTGTAGCCCAGATGAACGAAGCGAGTTGAGTTTTCTCCTGTTCCCCGCTTGCAGGGGTCCCCACCCTCATAGCTACAATCTGACACACCGCTTTCAACACCCGTGTGTGTCGTCGGTCTGACCTCCGAGCTTTTGGCCGTGTCTGTCTATACACGGTAGGTACACTTGTGTAACTTCCTGTAACTTTGTGTTACTTTTGTGCATGGTGGCTCACTTGAAGCACCGCTTCGCTTTAACCTTTGACTTTGCCACATGAATTGGGTCGGCGCTTTGATCTCTCGGCGCCTGTCTCTTCCTGCTAGCTCCGTGTCCCCAGTCCTGGACCTACTAGAGCTTTCGTCCCAGCCCGTGGCTCTCAAGTCGTTGTGGTGTGTTGCGTTTAGCAAAAACCCTAACCTATCATCGGCACCCAAAGCACTTTCAACGCAAAGCCCTGACACCTAGCGCGTTGAGATCTCGAGCACATGCAGGCCCCACCCCACTGTTCGTAGAACCCTGGTGCAGGTGGCAAGGAGGAGAAAGTGTCCGATCACGAGGAGGCAGGGTCCTCTGTGCACACGCTTCCTCTTTAGGGTCTTGGGGCTCAGGGTTTGGGCAAGCCTTTCCGTGCGGTACGAGTTATGAACTCCCTCCGCACCCTCGTGCTTTCGAGTTCTGAGTAAGAAGTTAGGGGGTTAGGGACCTGGTCTCCGGCAGAAAGAGGTGGGGTCCAAGCTGGCCCAGCTGCAAGATTTCAGTGTGGCAGACTGGCCACAGGCCACTTGAGCAGGACCGAGTGGATGAGCTGATCCACAAGTTCCACCAACACCGCGTCCAGTCCAATTCTTTGCAAAGACGGCGGCTTGAAATTGGCGGACGGCAAGCCAGGGAAATTGCAGCCTTGCTGCAAAGATTGGCCTCGACAGCGTCAGAGTCAGCGAAGCCAGTTTGGGTCTCTGAGTAGCTGGAATCGATCTTTAAGGTGGGTTCCCGTGTGAGCCTGGTTTCTTTCGGGGCCTGAATGCGCGTCAGACCCCGCACCCTTGGGTTGGTCTTCGAAACTGGCCTTGTTGGGTACCCTCCGCTGGAATTGTTTTTGTGGCAAAGCAAGGGCAATAGAGGGCCCCCAAAAGGCAAGTTCCACAAGGGCTTCTCATCTGGATCAACCTCTTCTGAACCCTGATAACTAAATCCCTCAGCCCCTCAGCACCTCAACCCTCAACCCGCAAACCCCTAACAGGTGAGTCCTAATCCCTAAAGCCTACAAGGCGGGTTCTTTGAGTGGTGTTGCTTATAGCTGGGGGTAGAAGCAGCTTGCGATATAGCTATCGCTATACCTGCTAGCTGGGATTTAGGGATTAAAACTCTTCCCATGAACCCTACCTAGACCTAGAGTAATCTGCTGCAAGTGAAGTAATGTCCTCAGGCCCAAAGCCTTCTTTGCAGTCTATCAGGGCCCAGACTTTCCCTAAACATTGAACCCTCAACCGAAGCCCTGAACCCTAACGCCTAAACCCGACCTCCCGAGTCCTCATTCCCGAACCCTAAACCCTCAACCCTAAACCTCAAAAACTCAACCCCAGAACCCCTGGACTGAAGCCGAATCCCGAATCTTCATTAAGAAGAACTTAACCTGAAACCCTCAACTCTCAGAACCCTAAACCCTAAACCCTAAACCCCTAACCCGCTAACCCCCTAACCCCCTAAGCCCCTAAGCCCCTAAGCCCCTAACCCCCTAAGCCCCTAAGCCCCTAAGCCCCTAACCCCCCAAGCCCCTAAGCCCCTAAGCCCCTAAGCCCCTAAGCCCCTAAGCCCCCTAAGCCCTAAACCTCGAGCTGCGCCTCGGAGGACGATCGCGAGGAGCGAGATCGTGGTGATCGAGGCGCTTCCCGATGGTGTTTAGGGTTTAGGGTTTATTTTGGGGTTTAGGGTTTAGGGTTTGGGGTTTAGGGTTTGGGGTTTAGGGCTTAGTGATTAAGGTTTGGGGTTTAGGGTTTAGGGGTTTGGGGTTTAGGGTCTGGTTTTTCGGGTTGAATGCATCGGGTTTCGGGTTCAGGTTTAAGGTTTAAGGCTTAAGGCTTATGGCCTAAGGTTTAAGGTTCAAAGTTCAAGGTTTCGGGCTGAATGCATCGAGTTTCGGGTTTAGGGGTTAGGGTTCCGGGTTTAATCGGGGTTTAGGGTTTGGGGTTGTTAGGGTTTGGAATTCGGGTCTTGGGTTTAGTGTCTGGCACATCAAAGCATCACCGGGGTTCAAGTGTTGTCGGGCTTTGGGTGTTGTTTTTCTCCAGCGCATGGCGGTTTTTTTGACAATCCGGGTCAAAGGCTTTGTATAGGGTTTCAGGGCTTGGGGTTTAGGGTTTAGGGTTTAGGGTTTAGGGTTTAGGGTTTAGGCTTTAGGGTTTAGGGTTTAGGGTTTAGGGTTTAGGGTTTCCATGCATCCCTGCAGTGCCCATTTTTTGTCCGGGTTCAGGGCTTAGGGCTTAGGGTTTAGGGTTTAGGGTTTGGGGTTTAGGGTTTAGGGTTTAGGGTTTAGGGTTTAGGGGTTTAGGGTTTAGGGTTAGAGGTTAGGGTTCAGGGGGTTATCCTCCACAAAAAAGCTGACACGTTACAAGGGGACCGAGTTGCAAAAAGCAAGCACAAACCCTGCGTGAACAAAACAAGGTCGAGGACCCGGAGTAGGCCCTTATTTCCTTTCTTTAGGGTAATCCCATTAAATCCAAAAAGGGTACCCTTTTGTTCCTAGGCTACTCCTGGGTCACCCTAAACGCTGAACCCTAAACCCTAAACCCTAAACCTTGCGTCGCCTTGATCGCGAGGTGAGGGAAGCGTTGAGAAGGCCACCGAGGGGTAGAAGCCTTGAACCCTAAACCCTAAACCCTAAACCCTAAACCCTAAACCCTAAACCCTAAACCCTAAACCCTAAACCCTAAACCCTAAACCCTAAACCCTAAACCCTAGACCCTAAAGTCTAAATAACCCTAAACCCTAAACCCCAAACCCTACCCGTGAACCCTGAACCCTTTGAAGCCTACACCCGAACTGCTCAACTCGAACCCTATAGATGCTCAGCCCTAAGCTTGAAGCCCTAAACACCTTAGGGTTTAGGGTTTAGGGTTTAGGGTTTAGGGTTTAGGGTTTAGGGCCGCTGTTTCGGCTTGTAGGCCCGAGATGGCAGCTCAGAGTCTACCTCGGTACTTGAGGGGCGTTGACAGGGTGCAGGTTGGGATGTTCCCTGTTATACTAACAGTCCTCAAAAGGGTTTAGGGTTTAGGGTTTAGGGTTTAGGGTTTAGGGTATACTAACAGTCCTCAAAAGGGATTATCGTACCCCCTACTACGATCCCCATTAAGGACTGGTAGTAGAAGGGGAAGCATCCCAAGGGGTAGGATTGAGGGTCTGAGGTTGAGAGTTTTGGGCTGAGGAACCATTAGTTAAGGGCTACTATGGGCATATAAAGAACCCCGTACCAAAGCTTTTACTTTTTGCGGCTTTTTTTGCCCGCTGCTATGTAGGGTTCAAGGGAACCCTCCAATTGGCGGGCAGGCTCAGTCTTAAGGGTGTAGTGGCCTTAGAACTGAGGCTCGAGGGTTGTTAAGAGTTTGGGGGTTTGTTGAGGTTTCGGGTTTACGGCTGGTGGCTATTCGGAAGCTCTTCTTCTTGGCCTTGGGGGCCTTTTCCATGTTAGTGTATGGTTTAGGGTTTAGGGTTTAGGGTTTAGGGTTTAGGGGTTGGGGGGTTTAGGGCATGATCCAGGGGGTGGGGGATTGAGGGTGGGAGTTTTGTTTCTCGGGCCCCGACTTTTGGGTTCGTTTACTGGGCTTGACCCTAAACCCTAAACCCTAAACACTAGACCCTAAGCCCTAAACCCTAAACCCTAAACCCTAAACCCTAAACCCTAAACCCTAAACCCTAAACCCTAAACCCTAAACCCTAAACCCTAAACCCGGAACCCTGAACCCTGAACCCTAAACCGTGTCGTTGCGATTTCGGGTGCATGGTCGGTCTGACATGCAAGTACGCAGCGGCTCACTGGACCATAGTTGCTAGGGGCTCCAAGAACACGGGTCCTGAATTCCTACAACCCCTAAACCCTAAAACCCAAAAACCCTAAAAGCCTGAAACCCAAAAACCCTAAAACCCTAAAACCCCAAACCTAAACCCTAAACCCTAAACCCTAAACCCTAAACCCTAAACCCTAAACCCTAAACCCTAAACCCTAAACCCTAAACCCTAAACCCTAAACCCTAAACCCTAAACCCTAAACCCTAAACCTAACCCTAAACCCTAAACCCTAAACCCTAAACCCTAAACCCTAAACCCTAAACCCTAAACCCTAAACCCTAAACCCTAAACCCTAAACCCTAAACCAAAGCCTTTGTCAGAGGAGCGGCGCTATCGCGAGGAGAGGGACGGCCGCTATAGGGATGATCGCGACCGGGATGGCCCCGAGCTCAAGTTCGGGTTTAGGGTTTAGGGTTTAGGGTTTAGGGTTTAGGGTTCAGGGTTCAGGGTTCAAGGTTCAGGGTTCAGGGGGTTGAGGGCTGGAGAGGTTGCAGCGTTAGGGCTTCAAAGGCTTTGGGGTGCAGGGTCTCGGGGTTTACAGTGTACCAAAACCTCTTCTGAGGAAGGTTCCTGATTTCAGAGTAGTTGAATAAACCCTAAACCCTAAACCCTAAACCCTAAACCCTAAACCCTAAACCCTAAACCCTAAACCCTAAACCCTAAACCCTAAACCCTAAACCCTAAACCCTAAACCCTAAACCCTAAACCCTAAACCCTAAACCCCAATTAGAACCCTTTCTGAGGAAGGTCCGTGATTTCAGAGTAGGATCCTCGTCGTTCGAGGCAGGTTCATTGTCAACGGTCTAAGGCCAGGTTGGAACCATGGGGCGCTTAGAGTGGTCACTAAAGAGGGTGCTGCAGGACCTCCAGATCATAGCTCACATGGAGCTTCCCTAAACCCTAAACCCCGTGGCCCATGTCCTGAATCCGAAACTCCAAAATCCTGAAACAGACCCTCAAGCCCCCTTTTTACCCCTAAACCCGATAGGCCCCCAGCCCTGAAATCCTTAAAGCCCCAAACCCTCAGCCCTTAATTTCCAGAGCCCCTAAGCCCGAAAACCCTAAGCCCTAGACCCTAAGCCTATAGGCCCTAAGCCCTGAAATCCTAAGCCCTAAAGCCTTGAAGCCCTAAGCCCTAAATCCCTAAGCCCCAAAACGCCCAAAAGCAGGGCGCCGGGGGTTTAGGGTTTAGGGTTTAGGGTTGAGGGTTGAGGGTTTAGGGTTTAGGGTTTAGGGTTTCGGGTTTGGAGGAACCGGAGCACATCTCCGAGGCGCAAACCCTGAACAGAGCGTAGGGTGAAGGGCTTGGGGTTTTGGACGTTTTTGGGGGGTTTCCGATAAGGTTTAGGGTTTAGGGTTTAGGGTTTAGGGTTTAGGGTTTGGGGTTTGGGGTTTGGGGTTTAGGGTTTAGGGTTTAGGGCAAAATAGGGGTATTTTTTGTGGGGGTTCCTACTATATAAGGATTAGGGTATTTTGGGGGTATAATTAGGGCTACCCCTATTTTGGGAAACACCCTTTTGGTTTTAAGGTTTAGGTTATAGCCCGGGATTGTAGGGATACAGGGTGTAGGGCTCACGATTTTGATACAAGGCCTGGTTTAGGGATTGGGCTTTCTTGGTGGGCTGCGAACCTAAACCCTAAACCCTAAACCCTAAACCCTGAACCCTGCACCCTAGAGCCTAGACCCTAGACCGTAGACCGTAGACCGTATAGACCCTAGACCCTAGACCCTAGACCGTATAGACCCTAAACCCTAAACCCTAAACCCTAAACCCTAAACCCTAAACCCTAAACCCTAAACCCTAAACCCTAAACCCTAAACCCTAAACCCTAAACCCTAAACCCTAAATAACCCTAAACCTTAAAACCCAACTGAAGGTCGGGACCGGGGCCGAGACGGCGGCCGCGAGATGCGCGACGGCCGGGCGCCCCATGCAGGCTCGGGGTCTTTGTTTGCAGGGCGTTTGTAGGGTTTGGGGCTTAGGTTTATGGTGCAGGGTTCAAGGTTTGGAGTGTAGGGTTTTAGGTTTATGGTTTTAGGATGTGATCGTTTTAGTCAGGGCTACAAATCCTACACGCCTTGAGGCCCGGAACACTAGACCTCAAGCAGGTAACGGCTTCCACTGAAGACGAAAAGCCCTAAGTTCAGTTCGAGTTCTACTCGCCGTGTTTCGTGGGGGCCATCAGCACGTCGCGATACTGGCCAGGAGCAGAATTCGCGCATGCCACAAGTATGGTACAGTCTCATTGCCAAGGAGGCTTGGACAATCAGAATGCTTCTACAAGTCATCTTGCAGAAGCCCACAATTGGGTGTATAGTATAGAAACAAGAAATACTGTATCAAGATGCGCAGACGGCTTGTTTTGAGAAGGCAGCCAAGAGACAGTGAGACTATCCCTCTTGATTCATTGCGAGCCCAACCAGTGGGGCTTGTGGCTAGTGATCCCGAGCGATGGATGATGCTCTGGATGATTTTCAGGAGTCCCTAAACCCTAAACCCTAAACCCTAAACCCTAAACCCTAAACCCTAAACCCTAAACCCTAAACCCTAAACCCTAAACCCTAAACCCTAAACCCTAAACCCTAAACCCTAAACCCTTGATTTTCAGGAGTTGCTATTAGCGGCCAAGTTTCAGTGGGAGCTGGGTGCGAGTTCTGGATGGGAGGACTACCCACCGGAAGTGCAGAAAATCTTGTCCTATGCCTTTGCGAGAAGACGTCGTTCAGCTGGAGATCCCTTTTGATGGGGAGATGACAAAGTACAGGGTCGAATTCAATCCAAAGTCGGTGTTCGGTGGCAACTTTTCCTTTTGGAATAATTTTCTAATGCGCGGGAATGTTCTAACGCGCGGGAGCTTCACCCAGACTAACGAGAAAACAGGAAAGCAGCGCAACGTGCGCCAGGAAAGCTTGCATGGCAAGCTGTCCATTCCTAGCTCCATGGAAGCAGTCGCGCGGCAGGGCCAGGATCAACGCGACGGCACAGCACGTGGTATTGCAGATCGCATGCGCGATGGCAAGTTGAGCAAATTTTTTCCGTGCACTTTCTGTCACCGGGAATTCTGCTCGCCTGTGTTCTTAGAGAAGCGTGAGTGCAGCAGTTTTGGTCGACAACCTTCCTCTCGGAAGCCGATGTTGTGGCTTCTGCATCTCGAGGAGGCTCAGCGACAGTCGGGGAGACAGGCAGAGGCCGTGTCAGTGGTTGACCATTGATGAACATGCATTCCGTTTTTGTACTGAGTCACCTATACTATGGCTTTGGGCAGCTTAGTCGGGCCTTGCGTTTGGTTTGTGTTGAAGTGAACCCTACCTAAAGTACACTACATGGTGCACGGCGCATAGCCGTGCGTGGTGTTTCGTAGACTTTTGCGATTGAACATTGCTGGAAGCATGTCAGAAATGCTCGTTTTCAATGAGGTGTCGGGCACTTACAACTGGGAGTCGTTTTGAAAGGGTGCTACTCAACTTGCAGACTCCAACCCAAACCTTAAACAACAAAGCCAAAGATCCAACCCTGAACCCCAAACTTCTATATAAACACCTCACCAAAGCCTTGAAACTCCAGGCAAATTGAACTTCAGATTAAACCCTGAAAGCCCTAAACCCCAAGCCCTAAACTGTGGCGGCGTTGCCAAGGCCGCGACGGCC
>CAJNDS010000222.1:143567-163567 GCA_905221605.1 Symbiodinium natans | reverse complement strand
AGAGAAGCCGCGCACCGAGATCCGGTCTCTACTACTACCTGGCGAAGGTGAAGACCAAGCTGCGGCAATCTTCGGAAACCCCACAGCCCTAAACCCAAAAACTCTAAGAAACCCTGAAGCCCTAAGCCCTGTAAACCCTAAACCCGAACAACCCTAAGAAACCCTAACGCCCTAAACCCTGCAAACCCAATCAACCCCCAAACCCGGATGAACATTAAAGCCCTACACCTTGCAAACCCTATGAACCCTACAGCCCTAAACCCTGCCAATTTAAGAGCCTCCGGCTCAAGCCGCCGACCCCGCTGGAGCATAGTTGAGAGGTCTAAACCCGCTCGCATGGTTCGAAGATCATCCCAGCCTGCTCGGCAGAGTTCTGTGAAACGTTTGGGGTGGGGGGGGCAAGATGGCCATCCGCTCAAGAGCAGCCGCCGAAACCCGAGCATAGTTGGAGGTCTAAATAACCCGCTCGCATCGGCAGGGAAAGATCAATCCCCCTGCTCGGCATAGGTGGAACCGTTTTGGGGGGTGGGGGGGGGGGGGGGGGGGGGGTGGGGGGGGGGTGGGGGGGGGGGGGGGGGGGGGGTGGTGGGGGGGGGGGTGTGGGTGGGTTGGGTTGGGGGGGTTGGGGGGGGGGGGGGGGGGGGGGGGTTGGGGGGGGGGTGGGAAGGGGGAGGGGGGGGAGGGGGGGGGGGGGGGGGGGGGGGGGGGGGGGGGGGGGGTGGGGGGGTGTGATTTTGCTGGGCGCCTTCCCCCTCCACCGCTTGTGCTGTGGCGGGTGGCGTCGGTCCCTCTGCCCCCCTCCTACGCCCCCCCCCCCCCCCGCCGCGTTTTGGGGGTGTAAGGAGGGAAATAGGGAGGTTTTTATGGTGTCCTCAAACCTCCTCCACTCAACCCTAAACCCTAAACGCCCTTAAACCCTAAGCCCCTAAGCCCTAAACCCTAAAACCCTAAGCCCTAAAAACCCTAAACCTAAACCCTAAACCCTAAACCCTAAACCTAAACCTAAACACTAAACCCTACCCTAACTAACCCTAAAGCCCTAAAACCCTAACACCCTAAACCCTAAACCCTAAAACCCTTAACCCTAAACCCTAACCCTAAACCCTAAACCCTAAACCCTAAACCCTAAACCCTAAACCCTAAACCATAAAACCTAAACCCTAAACCCTAAACCCTAAACCCTAAACCCTAAACCCTAAACCCTAAACCCTAACCTAAACCCTAAACCCTAAACCCTAAACCCTAAACCCTAAACCCTAAACCCTAAACCCTAAACCCTAAACCCTAAACCCTAAACCCTAAACCCTAAACCCTAACACCTAAACCGTCGGAAGCCGTCTCGCGGCTCGGGAAGCCCCACCTGAACTTATCCCACATGGCCCTCGAGGTGCCACCTGACGGGAGTCTTTATTGCATGTTTAGGGCTTAGGGCTTAGGGCTTAGGGCTTAGGGTTTAGGGTTTAGGGTTTAGGGTTCAGGGTTTAGGGTTTAGGGGTTGGGTGTGAAGGGTTTAGGGCTCGGGCACAGGGTTCAGGGTTTTATGTGGGTTGGAAAGGCTTTCGTTGCCAAAAAAGTCGTTTGGCTATGTAGGGGAGGCGTCGTGGGTGCTTAGCGCATTCTTCACGTGGGTTTTCATAGTTTTGCTCGGTTTTAAAGGGGTCCTAAGTGTTTTTTTGGGTTTAGGGTTTTTGTGTGGATTTTAGGGTTTAGGGGGTTTTGGCGCCATCCGTCTCTACCGGTATGATCCGCGCAGATTACCGAAACAATTGTACTAGTCTCGTAAGCCCCTGCATCAAAGGCTTTCAGGATGAGGGTTTTGGGGTTGAGGGTGTTGAGGCTGAAGGGTTCAGGGTTAAGGTTTCAGTTCTGAGGCTAGGGGTTGAGGGTTTTAGGGGACTTCCGCCAAGTGAAGGAAGAGAGTTTATTGCATGGTCTTCTCCGGGATTGGGGGTTTCAGAGAGTAGGGTCCTGGGCTCTTGGGATTACATGTTTGTGATGGAGAGGCGTAGCTGTTCGGGACTCAAGCTGTTGAGGTTTGACAAAACCAGGGCAACCTTCATCCCCCAACCTAGACCCTAAGCAACCTAGACCCTAAGCCCTAAATTCTGCACCCTAAATTTGCGATGTTCCCCCTTATGCTCATAGTCCTTAATTGGGATTATGGTACCCTCTATCATAATCCCCATTAAGGACTGTCAGGAACCTCGAAACCCGAAACCCCCCGACTGCTAGGAGCCCAAGCCTCTCACCCCGAACGACCACTGAGTCGACAGGTCTTCCGATATGGCGCTGGGCTCAGTGTTCATTGGGCTCCGGCCGTTTGAAATCCACCCGTCTGAAGGGGTCAGGGCAGAGGCTTGTGGCGGGAGTTCATACATGTACAAACATATATATACATATATATATAAGAGAGAGAGAGAGAGAGTTGTTTTTGAGTTTCAGGATTTAATCCTTACGGGTATCGGCTTTAGACGCTAGGGGCTTAGGTTTTTGGCAGGGAGTTTAGATAAAGTTGTTTTTTTTGAGTGCTGCGCCTCCCAGGACAAAGCACGAGCACATCGAGCTAAACAGGCCGGGAAGCCTAGAGTTGTTTGGGAGGTCTACAAAGCTCCTAAACCCCCAAACCCGAGACCTCTGAACCACACAATTGTAAACGCTTGCGCGCGCCGCCTCGGCAGCCTGCCTCGTCCACCGCCGGGTGCGCAACGGTCCTAGAGGGGAGCGGGGATCGGCAAGGGGAGGTAGGGTTTAGGGTTTAGGGTTTAGGGTTTAGGGTTTAGGGTTTAGGGTTTAGGGTTTAGGGTTTAGGGTTTAGGGTTGGAAAGGGGGGAACAGTCTCGGACAAGATAGTTTACTGACTTGTTGGCAAGAGTTGTTGCTGGAATGGCTTTTGGGAAGAATGTCGGAGATGTACCTTTGGCAGATTCAAGCCTAAGCTCTCCTCTTGCTCGGGTGTGGCCAAGCGCCAAAGAGCAGAAATGCCGCGTTTTTCAAGTTTCAAATTCGTTTCCGTAGTTTCAAATTAGTTTCAAAAATAGTTTCAAAATCCAGTTGCAAAATCGCTGTTAAGGGGAAACTGCATTTTTCTATGCGCAATTCAAAAAAAATGAAGGAATCTCAGAGGTTCCTGGTTTTCAAAAAGCGCGGACAGAAATTGTAGTTCCCCCTTAACAGCGATTTTGCAACTGGATTTTGAAACTAATTTGAAACTGATTGGAAACTAATTTGAAACTATGGAAACAATTTGAAACTTGAAAAATACCATATTTCGGACTTTCTGCCCCCATCCTGGCCCCTCACACACGGCCCTCAGTTGACTGTGGTCAGCCGTGACTATAGAGACCAGAGTTTCCGAAAACTTGCCAGTCTCCAGACTGTTGATGGACGAAATCCTGCATCACTTTTATTCTGCAGGTCATCCCTTCCAAACCCTGAATCTTAACATTGCTGTCCTTGCAATGCTTCGAAGTTGCATGTGTGTGAATGACCGAAATCCTGCATCACCCATATGCGCACGCAACATTGAAATTCGAGGGGCGCGGGGAGCTCGATTACCAACCGTCGCACACGTGTAACATAGGGGGTCATGCAAGATTTTGTCCATCAACAGAAGGAGACCAGACCCTGGTCTGCTTGTTCTAGGCGCCTCTCGGCTGGACCGAGGCGAAGAAGCCTGACTTGAACCCTAAATCCCTGAGTCTCTAAGCCCTAAACCCTGCACCCTAAACCCTAAACCCTAAACCCTAAACCCTAAACCCTAAACCCTAAACCCTAAACCCTAAACCCAAAACCCAAAACCCTAAACCCTAAACCCTAAACCCTAAACCCTACTATAAACCCTGGAGCCTCAAAACCCTCAACCCTGAACTCTACAAAGACCGAAGACGTGGTCCCTGGACTTAGAGGCTTTTCCTGGCCTAGACTCCAAGCGCCCTGCAAGTTTCTCGGGTTTAGGGTTTAGGGTTTAGGGTGTAAGGCACACCAGCCACCTCGCTCCACATCTTGATTGGCGGTTTTGGGGGTTTAGGGTAAGGCGGGTAAGGCCTAACGTCCAGCAAAGCACGTGTGGGCACCAAGATTGGTTCACCCTGAAAAGCCCTAATCCCCCAAACCCTGGACCCCAAACCCTACCACCAAATGTCCCAAACCTTAACGTCACCCCACCCCTGAACCTCCAAACCCTACACCCTGAACCCGAAACCCCAAACCCCAAACCCTACACCCTAAACGCTAAACCCGAAACCCTAAACCCTACACCCTAAACCCTAAACCCTAAACTCCAAACCCTAAACCCTAAACCCCAAGCCCTCCGAGATTCCACTCAGGAGCTCCAGTCGGAGCGTGACAAGCTCCTGAAGCGGGGTACCGCTCGCGTCAGCAACGCAGCCGCCAATGCAGGTGATGGCAAGGCGCGGCCTGGGAGATGACACGAACAAGAAGAAAAAAGAGTGTAGGGTTTAGGATTTAGGGTGTAGTGTTTAGGGTTTAGGGTTTAGGGTTTAGAGTTTAGGCCTGGGAGAGTATACGAACAAAGCCATGTGAAGGGGACTAGGGTTTAGGGTTTGGGGTTTAGGGTTTGGGGTTTTCGGGTTTTAGGGTTCGGGAGTTGGGGTTTAGGGTTTAGGGTCTAGGTTTATTGGGTTGATTGGGTTTATTGGGTTTTTTGCTGGGTCTAGGGTTTATAGTGCTTAGGGCTTTTTTGCGCAAGAACATAAGCCACACCTTCGTCGAACTTGTTTGGGGGGGTTGTGGGATTTCTGTGTTGGTCAGGCTCTGCAGCTGCATCGAACCTGCAGAGCCTTTTTGTCAGTAAAGTCTTGTATAGACTTCTGCAAGAGCACCTTAGTGGAATTTACCTGGGTTTCTAGTGGAACTGGCGAGACACAGGTCAGAAAGAAGCAACAGGCTTGTTCACACATTGTTTCTTGCATGGGTTTAGGGTTTTAGGGTTGTCTTGTTGCTGAAGGTTTTTGGCTTTGTTTTGTTTCAAAGGTTGGAGATTGGGGCTGTCTTGTTAAGGTTTATGTTTTTGGTTCTATGGTTTAGGCTTCCGGGTTTTGGGTTGTCTTGTTGAGGTTTGGGGTTTAGGGTTGTCTGGTTAAGGTGTAGGGCTTAGGGCATTTAAAGGTTTATGTTTTAGGGTTTATGGCTGTAGCCTGTAGAGCCATGTCCGTCGGGGTTCCCAACACTTCCGTAGGGGCAGGGGTTCTGTCTCAAAAAGTAGCTATAAGTCTAGAAAAGCCTACAAGTGCCCCAGCCCTCCACCCCCACACCTACAGTCTCTAAACCCGACTCCCTAAACCCTACCTAAAGCCCAAACGTTGAAACCCTAAACCCTAGGGAGGGGGACTGAAACCCTAAACCCTAAACCCTAAACAGTAAACCCTAAACCCTAAACCCTAAACCCTAAACCCTAAACCCTAAACCCTAAACCCTAAACCCTAAACCCTAAACCCTAAACCCTAAACCCTAAACCCCGAAAACCCGGATCCAGGACCAGGCGCGAGCCCTCGTCTGGACCTGCGCACTCATCGTCCCCGCAGTGATTGCCTATGTCTCCATTGCCGCGGCCCTATGACTCTAAACCCTAAACCCTAAACCCTAAACCCTAAACCCTAAACCCTAAACCCTAAACCCTAAACCCTAAACCCTAAACCCTAAACCCTAAACCCTAAACCCTAAACCATAAACCCTAAACCCTAAACCCTAAACCCTAAACCCTATACCCTAAACCTAAACCCGAAACCCAAACCCTAAAACCTAAACCTATCCCTCCCTAAAATGGTGGTCCCTTTTGGGGTCGCTTTTTTGGGGGTTTAGAGGCTTAGGGGTTTAGGGTTTAGGGTTTAGGGTTTAGGGTTTAGGGCCTAAGGCGGCCCCTACTATTTAATTCGGGTACCCGAAGAAACGACGCAACTTTGAGAATTCACCATGTAAGGTCTATGCCTTCACAACTCCCAACTCGAAGCTCGAAACCCTAAGCTCCAAACCCTAAAGCCTGTAAACTCCTAAACCCTAAACCCTAAACCCTAAACCCTAAACCCTAAACCCTAAACCCTAAACCCTAAACCCTAAACCCTAAACCCTAAACCCTAAACCCTAAACCCTAAACCCTAAACCCTAAAACACGAAACCCAAAACCCTAAAACTTTAAACCTCGGAGCCTCTGCTTCTAAACACCTAGTATCCCGGGATTAGGGCTTTGGTTAGCTTTTCGGTTGTGGGTTTTCTTCCAAGCTTGCCAAACACATCCACCCTCAAACGCCCCAAGCACCCAAACCCCAAACTTTGGGATGTTCTCCTTCGTACTAACAGTCTTCAATCGGGACTATTGACTATAGTAAGGGGTACTAGAATCCCTTTGAAGGACTGCTAGTATAAGGGGAACATCCCAACCCAAACCCTAAACCCTAAATCCGAAAGAGCGCAACCTCAAGTCCCAAAACCCTACCGGCCCGATGTATTTCGATGGTTTTGGGGTGGGTTTGGGCTTACCCTGCAACCTCAACCCGAAAAATCCCTAAGAAGCCTAAAACCCCTAAACCCTAAAAAAGCCCTAAAACCCTAACAAGCCTAAAACCCCTAAACCCTAAGAAGCCTGAAACCCTTAAACCCGAACAAAGCCCTAAAACCCTACACCCGAAGACCCGAAGGGGGTGAGGGGTCTTCGGCTCTGGGGCTGTTGCGCGGAAGGGTTCACAAGTTGGGTTCAGGGTTTCTCGGGGGTTGGGATGTTACTAAACCCTAGTCCCTAAACCCTAAACCCTAAACCCTAAACCCTAAACCCTAAACCCTAAACCCTAAACCCTAAACCCTAAACCCTTAACCCTAAACCCTTAACCCTAAACCCTAAACCCTAAACCCTAAACCCTAAACCCGAAACCCGAAACCCTAAACCCTAACCCCTAAACCCTAAACCCCAAACCCTTAACCTTTTTCAGGCCTTCAGAGTGTCAGGTCTTAGGGCGGCTCTTGGGGCCTCCAAGAAAGTAACCGCCGGCGCTGCGCGAACCAAGGGTTCAACGCCGCAAAATTCGACTGGGACACCCTGGATCGATCGGAAACGGCTCTGCTGGCATCTCCGCCGAGTCTAATTGCAGAGCGTCGGCACGACGCTTCTTCGACGATATGTTCTTCGATTGCGATGCCCTGGACGAGGCCGAGGGATACAATGCCCATGATTTCGATGCCCTGGACGAGGCCGAGGGACACAATGCCCATGGAGAAGCACCACACTTTGATCGACAAAGGTCTTTCAGGGGTCTTGGAGGTTTAGGGCTTAGGGTTTTGGGTTTAGGGTATCGGCTGGGCAGCTGCATGGGTGGGCTTCTTCGCAGCCTCAAGAACCCCGACCCCCAAGACCTGAACGCTGAAACCTAAACCTAGACCCCTCTAAACCGGCTTGATGACGGTTTAGGGTTTTGGGTTTAGGGTTTAGGGTTTAGAGTTTAGAGTTTAGGGTTTACGGTTTAGGGTTTAGGGTACTATACAAAAAGCCTCAACCCTGAACCTAGACCCTACATCCACACCCGTAGGTTAGTGCCTAGGGTTATGTTCACTTGCCGCCCAGATGCTCGCGTGGTTTTTCATGTTCCACAGCTCGATTGTGAAGTTTCTGGCAGCTCGGCAAAGTGGAATCTAGTCGTGCAGAGTCCTAAGCCCTAAACCCTAAACCCCAAACCCTAAACCTAAACCCCAAACCCTAACCCGGTTCCCTAAACCCTAAGCGCTAAAACCTAAAACCTAAACTCTAAAAGCCTCCAAACCCTAAACCCTAAAGCCTCCAAAGTTTGCAAGGGTGCCCCTTTTCCATGGGCTGCCGCCGCAATCAAGCCATGGCGATGCTTCACCTAAGCCCTCATGATGATGATCAGACTGCAATCTCTAAGCCCCTAAGCCTACTCAAACCCTAAAGCCCTAAACCCTCAAGCCCTAAACCCTAAAGCCCTAAGCCCTAAGCCCTAAACCCTAAACCCTAAACCCTAAACCCTAAACCCTAAACCCTAAACCCTAAACCCTAAACCCTAAACCCTAAACCCTAAACCCTAAACCCTAAACCCTAAACCCTAAACCTCTTAAACCTTAAAACCCTAAACCCTAAACCCTAAACCCTAAACCCTTAAACCCTAAACCCTAAAACCCTAAACCCTTAAACCTAAACCCTAAACCCTAAACCCTAAACCCTAAACCCCTAAACCCTAAACCCTAAACCCTAAACCCTAAACCCTAAACCCTAAACCCTAAACCCTAAACCCTAAACCCTAAACCCTAAACCCTAAACCCTAAACCCTAAACCCAATCCCTAGGCTCTGAGCCCCAAAGGCCACTTGAGAAAGCAGAAGTTTTCCTACGGACATACTAGAAATCAGAGGTTTTCTGAATGGACTATGGGGAAATAGAGAAAACTTAGAAAGCACAAATGGCAGACACATCTCTGGCTTTTACGGGTTGAGGGCTTAAGGCTCAAAGTTGAGGGTTTGGGATTGTGGTGGCGGTGGACGTCGGGTCGGGTTTTGACTTGTAGGTCGCAGATTTCATGTGCAGGCGCCTGTAGCGAGGTTCCAAGAAACCAACTACCTTAGGTAGGAAGCCCACACAGGAAAGCCTGTGGGCGCAGGAGAATCACGGGCTGATGGTTGAGGGCTTCGCGGCGAACAACCTCAAAGGATGGTCTCCCTATAGGCGGTGTTGGAGCCAAACCAGGAGGGGTTTGGGGTTTTGGGGTCAGGGTTCAGGGTTTAGGGTTTAGGGTGTAGGGTTTAGGGTTTCGGGAACCTAAATCTGAAATCTGCGGCGTCCCAAACCCGAGACCCTAAACCCTAAGCCCTAAGCCCTACACCCTAAAACCCTAAAACCCTAAAACCCCAAAAACCCTAAACCCTAAAACCCTAAACCCTAGACCCTAAACCCTAAACCCTAAACCTTCCTTCTAGATCTCCGAAGCATGTGCTCCAACAGCCAGCCGAGGCCTTATTCCTCAGCCGGGGCCCCAGGAAGTTTAGGGTTTAGGCTTTAGGGTTTAGGGTTTAGGGCGTAGGGTTTAGGGTTTAGGGTTTTGGGGTTTTCGGGTTTTAGGGTTTTTGGGGTTTTACGGTTTTAGGGTTTCGCTCAGAAAGGCTGCGCGGTTCATCCGGGGTGTCTCATGCTGGACAAGAAGACTTTCAAGGCACCCGGAAATGATAGATGCGAGTGAGGAGAAGTGGGCATCCGGTTCCATGCTCTCTGGAACAGACTGACGGTCGCAGCCTCGCTCCTCCCGGAGGATGTCGTTGGCAAGAACCTGCCGAAAATGCTGGAGATGTCTCGTCGTCCCCGAGGCATGCGATTAGAGATGTGCTTGCAGTGATGGAGCTCAATGCCAAACATCGGCCGCTCCGAGATTTGCTGGACTTCCATCATGGAAGGAGGTCGTGACGAAGAGCTCCAATCCGTCACCTCGACGGCCTCGAGGGTTAGCAAACTAGGGTTTAGGGTTTAGGGTCTAGGGTCTAGGGTTTAGGGTTTAGGGTCTTGGGTTTAGGGTTTAGGGTTTAGGGTGTGAAATTTCAGGTGCTTAGTGGCTTAGATCTCTTCGAGATTCGAGGTTCGGGCCTTGCACTAAACCCCAAGCCCACTAAGCCAACAGTTCCACAAGCCCTGGAACCCTAAACCCCGAAACCCGGAAATCCTGAAAACCCCTAAATCAACCCTAAACCCTAAGCCCTAAGCCCTAAACCCTAAACCCTAAAAATCGGTGCCATTTTCTCCCCCCAACCCCCCCACCCCCCCCCCCCCCCCCCCCCCAAAGTCCTGATTGTTAGGGAGGCTTAGGGTTGAGGGCTCCGGGTTGGTTCGGGTTCAGGGTTTAGGGTTTAGGGCTAGGGTTCAGGGTTCAGGGTTCAGGGTTCAGGGTTCAGGGTTCAGGGTTCAGGGTTCAGGGTTTAGGGTTTAGGGTTTAGGGTTTAGGGTTTAGGGTTTAGTGATCAGGGTTTGGGGTGGTTTTCAGGGCTTCCATGCAGGTTTCCTCCTACTTGGCCTTGTCCTGGCGCTTCTGAGCTTCAAGTGGCCGCGGCCCCAGAGCGACTGTGCCGGCCCCGGCCCTGAGAAGCTGTGTATAGTACTAGCATATGGATAATATGGGGTCCCTTTGAGATCCGTGTTATACTGGTGCCGTGCCACGTAGGGGACCCAAAAAGGGACCCCAAAGTTATTCTAACGTATACGACCAGGGAACGTGCTCCGTGGGGGGAGGCCAGCCAAGCGCTGGCGCTACAAGTGCTTCCTCCTACTCCTGGCGTGCGTCAAATCCTGCATGCATTGTGGCGAAAGCTGGAACCCAAAACTTCAAACCCTAAACCTTAAACCTGAAATGCGAGAAGCCAAGCTCAAGCCTCCCTCAACCGCAAAACCCTGAAGACCCCCTTCTAATGCTTCATCATAACCTTCCCGGAAGCTCTTAGATGCCTTGGCCCTTTGCCTCAGCCTTTCGGGTGTAGGGTTGAGGGCCTACTGGCTCCAACCCAAAAGAGCCTAACCCCCCCCCCCTCCACCCCTTCCCCCCTAAAGCGCATGGAAGCCCCAAACCACAGACTCGAAATCCTATATCGTATATATATATATATATAGAAACAAAATATTTGTATATTTTGTGCATATACATACATACATACCTACCTACATACATACATACATACAAAGCCTAAAGCCTCAAGCACCCCCCCCCCCCCCCCCCCCCCGCAAACCCGAACACCCCACACACGCAGAGGCTCACGGGCAGGGCCCGACCCTGGCTCTGGTGGATGGGCTTCTGGATCGGTCAGGCCACTGGGGAGGTTTTCAGGGGGCCCTAAACCCTAACCCCTAAAACCCTAAACCCTAAACCCTAAACCCTAAACCCTAAACCCTAAACCCTAAACCCTAAACCTAAACCCTAAACCCTAAACCCTAAACCCTAAACCCTAAACCCCTAAACCCTAAACCCGAAACCCTAAACCCTAAACCCGAAACCCTAAACCCTAAACCCTAAACCCTAAACCCCAAACCCTAAACCCTAAACCCTAAACCCTAAACCCTAAACCCTAGACCCTAGACCCTAAACCCTGAATCCTAAACCTTGGACCTTGTACGAGGCAAACCTGCATCTTCCTCCAGCCCCAACGGAGATTGGGTGTTTCTATGGGCTTTAGGGTATAGGTTTCGAGATTTCAGGGTTTCAGGGTTTAGCGTTATAGGGCTTAGGGTTTTCAAGGTTCGTGAGGGGGGAGATACAAGGCATTATAGGGTGTAGGGCTTGAGGCTTGAAGGTGAAACCCCAAACCCCAAACCCCAAATCCCAAACCCCGAACCCCAAACCCCAAACCCTAAACCCCAAACCCTCAACCCTCAACCCTAAGCCCTAAACCCTAAACCCTAAACCCTAAACCCTAGACCCTAAACCCTAACCGTCTAGGGATGCAGGGTTGTCAGGGTTAATCTTAGGTTCCGGGTATAGGGTGGGTTTGATTAGGGTTTAGGATTTAGGGTTCTCAGGGTTCAGGGTTTAGGGTTTAGGGTTTAGTGTTTTGGGTTTTGGGGCTTTCTCATAGCATGGCGGGCAGCGGTGTGCATGTTGGGGCCTGGGGCCTTTACCCTGAGGGTGCTGGGGCCCTTGCAGTCTCAGGGTTGTTACATGGTCCCTTTGTATGGTCCCAAAATAGGGGGCCCCCTTAGATACCCATTATATACCCGAAACAACCCAAGGGCCCATACATCAGAACCCATTAAAGAGGCTCAGGGAACTAACCTCAGAAGCAATGAAGTGAACCCCCAAACACCGAAACCTCAACGCTAAAAATCACAGACCCCCTAAAACCCTAAAAGCCGATAATCCTAAGCCCTCAACACATTTGACCCCAAATCTCTCGCCCTTGGCACCCAAACCCGAAACCCGAGACCCCTACATCCTTCGGTTCTAAGCCGCCCCGCTCTTATCGCAAGCCCGCCAACAGGCGGCGTTGGCCGCGCTGGTCATCGGGTTCTTTGTGTACTACCGGAACCTGGTGTACTACTGGAAGTACCAGGATGTTTAGGGTTTAGGGCTAGGGTTTAGGGTTTAGGGTTTAGGGTTTAGGGTTTAGGGTCTAGGGGTGGTTGTTTCTTGCTGGGCCTTGTTTACAGCCTTGGGCGGGTTGAGATGGCACCCTTAGCCCCTCCCAATTCCCAATTTCCAAACCCCTGCCGCGTCAATTCAGGGTTTAGGGTTTAGGGTTTAGTGTTTAGGGTTCAGGGTTTAGTGCACAAGTGAGGTTAAGGTATAGCACGACTGTGGTGACTCTGCATAATCTATCCCCAGTTTGTCTACCCATGAGTCTCCTAAACACCTGAGCGCCCAAGCCCCAAACCCTAAACCCCAAACCCCAAACCCCAAACCCCAAACCCCGAACCCCAAACCCCAAACCCCAAACCCCAAACCCCAAACCCTAAACCCTAAACCCCAAACCCCAAAAAGAGCTCAAAGCCCGCAAGCCCGGGCCGCCCGAAGGAGATGCGGAGCTACACCAACGTCGCCGCAGCCCAGGATGATGCTGCCGCTGCCCCAGGGTCTCAGCGTGTAGGGCCTGAGGGGTTTAGGGTTTAGGGTTAGGGAATGCTACTTGGGGCCTTCAAGTACTTCCCAGGACTCCGGGGCCCAAGTATATCATCATAAGGTACAAGAACCCTTGGGGTTAGGGAGTAGGGCCTGAGGGGTTTTTTGTAAGCAGTCAGTGCGGACGATCCAAGCAAGAAGCACGCCCAGATGCCTACAGCAGACTGTGTACAGGGTATGCTTCCCGCGTGAATGGGCCTTGGCGTAGGGTTTAGCGTTTGGCGTTTAGCTTTTAGCGTTTAGCGTTTAGGGTTTAGGGTTTAGGGGTTAGGGGTTAGGGGTTAGGGTTTAGGGCTTTCTTTAGGTCTACCCTCTTTGCGGAAACTGCGATCTGGTAAGGTCTAGGGACCCCCGCTGTCAGGGCTGGCCAGCTAAGATGCCCGCTTGGTCAGTCAGGGGTCGCGCTTTCCCTGGAACCCCAAGACCTAGGCTCCTTTGTCGCAAAAGTCGAAAACCCCTAAACCCTAAACCCCAAACCCTAGCAACCTTAAATCCCTGAAGCCCAAACCCCAAACCCAAGAACTGGGCGGTGCCATCGTGCCTCATCTCGCCTTTGCGATATGCCTGGGATGGCCAAGACCGTGGGTCAGGGTATAAGATTAGGGTTTAGGGTTTAGGGTTTACGGTTTAGGGTTTAGGGTTTAGGGTTTAGGCTTCAGGGTAGTTAGTGTCCCTGGTGTCTTGAGGGAAGGATCCCTGATCAGCCCCATAAAGCTTACCAAGGGTCTCCGTAGGGAGAAAGCCGGCCTACACCCTAAACCCTAAACCCTAAACCCTAAACCCTAAACCCTAAACCCTAAACCCTAAACCCTAAACCCTAAACCCTAAACCCTAAACCCTAAACCCTCTCAAACACCTCCTTAATAAGGACCCCCGCTTCCTGTCTTTCCTGGAATCTGCGCCGACGCGCTGCCCCCACTTGTTCAAAAGACACGCCAGAGCTCTTGCATGCGCATGGCTGCCATAAAAAAAAAAGCAAAAACCCTAAACCCTAAACCCTAAACCCTACACCCTAAACCCTAAGCCCTTATAAGCCCTAAACCCTAAATCTTAGACCCTAAGCCCCAAACCCCGAGTTTTGGAGGTCCTTTCGATCCCTCCTTAGTTGAACGGGTTCAGGGCTTCTGTCCTTCCCAAGTTCCCTTTGTAAAAAATCAGTGGATTCAGGGTTTAGGGTTCAGGGTTCAGGGTTGAATGCTCAGAGTTCTGGGTTTTATGTAAAACCCTAAGCCCTAAACCCTAAACCAAAACCCCAAACCTAGCAGCCTTCAAGGCCTTCCCAGATGCGAACATGTTCCTTTTCACCGAGGACTCACCGGCGGGGATGTGGAAGCCCCGAAGCCTAAACTTACAGCACTACGTAATCCTAAGCCATCCGAAGGCCTTATCTTTAAACCTTAAGAGCTCGTAGCCTTAAGCGCCTTAAATTTTAAACCTTCACAATCCTAAACCCTAAGACTGACAATCCTAAGCCCTAAGCCTGAAGCCTTAACAACCCTAGACTCGCTTCTTCGGTGCGTAGCTATAAGAGCCCGCAGTAGAATGGTGACCGAAGGGTAACCACGAGACGTGGTTATCGGTAGATGCACTTCTACTGAAAGCTTTCTCCCTAAACCCTAAACCCTAAACCCTAAACCCTAAACCCTAAACCCTAAACCCTAAACACTAAACCCTAAACCCTAAACCCTAAACGATAACCCTAAGGCTACGAACTGCAGCTCGTCCAGCTGGTCAGTCAAGCCAAGCACTGCAAAGGTTTAGGGTCTAGAGTTTAGGGTCTCATGGTTTAAGTTCCCCTAGTACCCCCCCCCCCTCCCCCCCTAGGGTCTAGGGGTTTAGGTTCTCATGGTTTCCCTACTCCCCCCCCCCCCCCTCCCCTAGATAACGTTCATTAGGCTTCTGGGGGGTGTAGAGTGACCTGAACCCTAGACGCCCTGGGCCCTACAAACCCTATAAGCCCTGTAAACCCTGTAAACCTACAAACCCTCTAAACCCTGTAAACCCAAACCGACAAACCCTATAAACCCTGCAAACCCCCTAAACCCTACAAACCCTATAGACCCTACCAACCCTACCAACCCCACACAACCCTACAAGCCCTATAAGCCCTGTAAACCCTAAACCCGCATCAGCCCTAAACCCTAAACCCTAAACCCTAAACCCTAAACCCTAAACCCTAAACCCTAAACCCTAAACCCTAAACCCTAAACCCTAAACCCTAAACCCTAAACCCTAAACCCTAAACCCTAAACCCTAAACCCTAAACCCCAAACCCTAAACCCTAAACCCTAAACAAGGTCATTGAACCTTATGCGCAGGATACGCGCCTGGACACCCAGCGCGCCGTGGGCTACAAGTCCAGGCAGCCCCGCCCTACCTTTTGGAACCTTGAGGACCTTTGGGTTTTGTGGTTTAGGGTTTGGCGTTTAGGGTTAGAGTGCCATCTCTTCTTCATGTTTCTGTTTAAGGGTACGCAAACTCAATAAGGAATAGAAGTTGCAAAATTTTTCCTATCCCCACCATGAACTAGGTTGCCGGCTCTTTGCCTTTCAGGATGTGCAAAGATGATTCCTCCGCCAGCTCACCCACATAGGAGTTTACGAAAATAGGGGATCCCCAATATAGATCCCCAAATAATGGAATCCCCTTATAATCAGGGCCCCAATAAGCTACCCTTAATTTCGGAAACTCCCTGATCGCAGAAAAGGGGCGCCACAGACAAACAACTATGCAGCCGGTGCCGGCACTCCTGGGCAAACCTTTGCCACTCAGCATCCTCTTGCGCATGTGCAGAAGCACTCGGTGTAGGGATTCGGGGGTTTAGGACTTGGGCTTTAGGGGCTTCAAGGGCTTTAGGGTTTAGGACTTAGGCTTTAGGGGCTTCAGGGTTTAGGGGTTTAGGACTTAGGCTCGCGGGAGTCTTTAGGGGCTTTAGGGTTTATAGGTTTGGGGTTTTTGGTGTGTTCTAAGGGTTCAGGAGCTTAGGGGTTTTTGGGGTAGGTCGCTTTCGCAGCGTTCTAAACTTAAACCCTAGACCCTAAACCCTAACCCCTAAACCCTAACCCCTAAACGCTAAACCCTAAACCCTAAACCCTAATCCCTAAGCTCTAAACCCTAAACCCTAAACCCTAAACCCTAGCAGGTTTCAGACCGTTGCATGCAGGTGGACCGGAAAGGTCTACTGCGTGGCACCACTGGTGGACACGACCATGTCTACGGCCTTTCGGCGATGACGTGTAGGGTTTAGGGTTTAGGGTTAGGGTTGAGGGTTGAGGGTTGAGGGTTGAGGGTTGAGGGTTGAGGGTTGAGGGTTGAGGGTTGAGGGTTGAGGGTTTGGGGCTGTTTAGGGTTTAGGGCCGGGTAGGGTGTAGGGTTTAGGGTTGAGGGTTGAGGGTTTGGGGCTGTTTAGGGTTTAGGGCTGGCTAGGGTGTAGGGTTCAGTGCTATGGCAGGAGGTGTTGGAATTAGGCTTTAGGCCTGACGCTTGGTCACCCAGCCCTGTACGCAAAACTTCGTAGCCAATCCCCAAATCCGAAGCGGCCGGTCATGTTGAGGCTTCCTTGAGCCTTTTGCAATCGAACCGGATCTTACGACACCCGAAGAGTCATCTCGCACGAAGCTCCCTAAGTGACAAAAGGAGTTCAGAATCGCAATACTCGAAAAGCTGTGCTCCAACACCACCCCTCCCCTAAACCCTAAAACCCCAAAACCCTAAACCCTAAACCCTAAAGCCTCGAAGCTCGACCCTCCCTGTGTGGACTAGGCTGGACAGGTTGTCGAGCCTCAGTGAGACTGCCTTTGCACCTACGAACTGAGAACCCTGTGAGCCTCTGTGCGAAGTAGGGACTACCTAAGAGGGCCACCCCTGAAATCCCCTTCCAACCATCAGCGCCAAACGCGAGGAAACGTGAAGTTCCAGAGCCATGGCTGTGGCTGAGCCCCCGTTCCCTAAGAGGTTTATGGCCTACAGGGTTTTAGGGTTTAGGGTTTAGGGTTTAGGACACCAAAGTCCCTACAAGGCCGGAAGCCCTTCTCACCTTTAGACTCAGGTGGCTCCAATCTATTATTGGGCCATCGGCGAAGACTGCTGCGAGGCGTTGGGGGCCTCAGCCGTGGTCTGCGGCATAGGATTTCCAGGGTCCAGGCCTTAGAGCTTAGCGTAATTGTCGGCAAGGTAGGGTTTAGGGTTTCGGGTCTAGGCCTATAAGGCTACAGGGTTTTGGGTTTCAGAGGTTCGGGTTCATGGGGTTGTGAGTCTAGCGTTTCGCTTTTGGAGTGCAGGATGTAGAGTGCGGATTTTATGGGTAGGGGTTGTCCCTGGCCCCCAAAGAGCACCTTGTAAGGGTGTCGCCTTTAGCCACACAAGGGTTTGGGGTTTAGGGTTTAGGATTTAGGGTTAGGAGTTAGGGTTTAGGGCGGGCATCCTCCTAAACCCCACACACCCCAACCCTGACCCGGAATACCTCTCAAACCCTAAAACCCTCGAAACCCCGAAACCCCAACTACCCCGAAGCCCCGAAAGCCCGAAGCCCCAACTACCCCGAAACCAAAACTACCCCAAAACCCCAACTACCCCGAAACCCCGACACCCCGAAACCCCGAAGCCCCGAAACCCCGAAACCCCGAAACCCCGAAACCCCGAAACCCAACCCTAAGACCTCGATCAAACCCCCAAAGCCCCTAAACCCCCAAACCCCACCGAAACAACCTCGATTTAAACCCCCAAAGCCCCCCGCCAAAACCCTCAGGTTGGAGCTCAGTGGTCTGCTTAGGGATGCTTGTGAAGTTTAGGGTTCAGGGCTTAGGGAATAGTATTTGTCGGTACGATGATTCCTAAGAGAAGGCAGCAAAATTACACTTTCTGCTAGGGTCCCAAGTTCAGTGTAGCCCTAAACCCTAAACCCTAAACCCTAAACCCTAAACCCTAAACCCTAAACCCTAATCCCTAATCCCTAATCCCTAATCCCTAAACCCTAAACCCTAAACCCTAAACCCTAAACCCTGGCTGTTTTTTTGCCAAGGCGTGCTGCCTTCCAGTGTGGTGATGCCCAGGCAGACTTGAGGGGTTCAGGGGGTTTTTAGGGTCTTTTTAGGAGTTGTCGGCGGCATTCGTTAGGGCTTTTAAGCCCTGAGCCCTAAGCCCTAAACCCTAAACCCTAAACCCTAAACCCTACACCCTAAACCCTAAACCCTAAGCCCTAAACCCTAGACCCTAGACCCTAAACCCTAAACCCTACACGCAGGACCCCTCCACACGATCCGGCCTCGTTGCCTTGAACCCATCGGACATCGTCAGGCGCCGGATCAGGAAGTAGCCAAGTGGTTTAAGGGGTATAGGGTTTAGGGTTTGGGGTTTAGGGTTTCGGGTGTAGGGTTTAGGGTTTGGGAAAATATAACGGTTCTTCAAAACGCGTCCTCAAACCCAAAAATACAACATAGGTAGAGTGCCATGACTAAGAGCTTCAAGGGGTTTAGGGTTTAAGGGGTTTAGGGTTGGGATGTCCCCGGTCCTACTCGCAGTCCTTAAAAGGGATTGTCTTACCCCCTCTTATAACCAACAAGTCTATAATCCCTAGTAAGGATTGTTTGTTTTAGGGGGAACATCCCAACGTTTGGGGTTGACAGGTTTGGGGTTTGGGGCTTAGGGTCTAGGTTGACGACACTTAGAGTTCTTGGGTCTTGGGTTTTAGGTGTGTTGGGCTCACAGGTTTCAGGGTGTGGGGATGGCTCGCGTCGAGGGTCGAAATCTACGCTTGAAGCGTCGCGTGCGACAGTGTGCTGGCGCGTAGAAGGCTGGCTGACGACCCGGAGCCCCCTAGGTCGAGGATGGAGGGCTTAAGTTTTCCGATCCCTAAACCCTAACCCTAAACCCTGAACCCTAAACCCTAAACCCTAAACCCTAAACCGTAAACCCTAAACCATATATAAAGCCTAAAGCCTAAAGCCTAAAGCCTAAACCCTAGAGCCTAAAGCCTAAACCCTAAACCCTAAACCCTAAACCCTAAAACCTGAAGAAGAAGAAGAAGAAGCAGAAGAAAAAGCTGTCTTCGTGGAGGCCTTACATGCGCTGGGCGACGCGAGGCACCACACTGGGCGATGGGTTCCCAAGATAGGGTTTAGTTTTGTATTACATGCCCTACACACCCTAGAGGCCCTAGAGGCCCCAAAAGGCTCAAAAGACCCAAAAGACCCAATACCCCGAACCCCAAAAACCCTAAAATCCCAGACGATCAAGCTTGCGAGTCTGCAGATTTGCCTTCTTGAGCCCCTATGGTTTAGGCTTTAGAGTTTTCGGTTTGGGGTGCCTCGCCTTCGACTGGGGTGTATGGGTTGCCATATCTACGGGGATGTAGGGGTTTTGGGTTTAAGGTTTCAGGTTTGAGGTTTAGGGTTATACGCAGAACCCTTACTAAACCCGAAAGCAAGGGAGAGCGTGTGCTGCACGAGATGTAGCTCGGGGTAACACACCTGTGAAGGTCCAGCTCTATCTCGAAGTAAGATTTAGTCAGCCAACACATTGCTTCAAGATGCTCTTTAGGGTTTAACGTTAAAAAAACCCTAAATGCTTCCCAGAAACATGGCTCGCTCACACTCCTCTTTTGGTACCCAGGTGCATTCCCTGAACCTTTTGGGATCCTCCTTGGTGTTGTGGATGCTTGCGACTTGCCAAGCCCCAGTTTGAAACAGGGGACAGGGGGGATCCAAAGGTGGATTCATGATGGCCGGTTGCCACGTCGCATGAGCCCTCAAGCGATTCGGAGCCCGAAAAACCTTAACCCCTTCTACCCTGAGCCCTCAACCCACAAATCTAAACTTCTAAACTCCTAAACCCACATTTCAAAATCCCTAAACCCCTAAACCCCTGAACCCTAAACCCCTAAACCCCTAAACCCTAAACTCGAAACCCTAATTAAACCCTAAACCCTAAGCCCCAAACCCTAAACCCCTAAACCACTAAGCCCCTAAACCCCGAAACCCCTAAACCCCTAAACCTCTAAACCCCTAAACCCCTAAACCCCTAAACTCCTAGACCCCTAGACCCCCAAACCCCTAAACCCCTAAACCCTAAACCCTAAACCCTAAACCCTGTAGAGGCTCACCGTACGAACGCTACGAGCGCGCAGTGAAGCTGGAGGAGGCCACCTACGTAACTCAGGCCAGGCGCCTGGGGGCTTAGGGTTTAGGGTTTAGGGTTTAGAGTTCGAGTTTAGGGTTTATAGGGGACAGGGTTAAGGGAGGCAGAGGAAGCAAGCCTGTTGAGTAGATGAACCTGAACTTTAGGATCAGACACCCCAAGAAGCGATGTGCTACTCTCAGGAGTTCGGGTTTAGGGTTACAGCGCCGTTCCAGGCTTCAGGGGCTACAGGGCTATATGGACCCAAAAAAACCCTGTTCGG
>CAJNDS010000222.1:131067-141067 GCA_905221605.1 Symbiodinium natans | reverse complement strand
CATACGTAGGTCTGGTCTTTAGGTTTAGGGTTTAGGGTTATGGGTTTGGGGTTTGGGGATTGGGGTTTGGGGTTTCGGGTTTCGGGTTTGTGGTTTGGGGTTCGGGGTTCGGGGTTCGGGGTTCGGGGATTGGGTTTTGGGGTTTGGGGTTTGGGGTGTTTGCCTTAAACCCTCTTAGCCCTAAATCCCCTAAACGCCTAAACCCGCTGAGCCCTTAGCCCCCTGAACTCTAAACCCCTGGGCCCTGTGGACTCAAGGTTTAGGGCAGGGGGCGGCCTTCGGGATTGAACCTATACGGGCTTCGGGTCGCCACCGATGCGTGTGTCCTGTATTTTGGGGCTTCGGGTGTAGGGCATAGCGGAAGTTGAATTCGACTCGCGTGAGCTAGCTCGTTGACTTGTCCCCTGGAGCCCCATGCCGACGTAGTCCAGCCTTGCATCGTTCGTTCTTGACTTCCGTCGCTCTGCCTGGGCACGAGCACCGGAGATACCCTTAGATGTCAAGAAGAATCAACCCTGGGCCCTGACAACTCTTACGGCCATTCTTCTGATCCTTGACCGCTTGTGAAAGTGATGGAGAAATGATCACCTCCCCCCCCCCCCCCCCCCCACCCCCCAGTTCTAATGCAAAGGTTCTATGGGTTTGGTGTTTTTTGGGCCCAGGGCTCATGCTGCTTGTTCCATTGCCCCTGCCCTCCTTGGATAGTTTGGTCTCTCTGCTTTTGCGTGGACCTGTATCTCGAACAAACTGTACAGGCTGTACAGGACTTTCCTTTGGAAATAGGGCACAGTATTCTAGTCACACCACTGTCATGCCTTTGCTTACGTGAGCCGCAAGCTGGAAAGTTTGTTCGCTTTGGGGCGCAGACAAACCGACCTCAAAGCCCGAGACCCTGTGCAACACACGTTAGTTGGAACCCATGTTTGTTGCTTGCCTGTAATGTACATCTTCGTGTTGAGGGTTATAGTTCAGGCCGCCCACCCCTGGCCGGAAGTCTGCCGATTAGGCAATCCTCATATCTTGTAAAAACTTTGTTGCGCTCAGCCACCTGGTGTCCTTGATGTCCCCAGTTCGCCAAAAGGGTGCACGTAGTGCAGGATTAAAACCTAGTTAGTGGAAGAAGCGCACACCCCTGCAAGCCTCGAGCTTTTGGATCCCCAAATTCTGACTGTGGTCCATCCTGCCACAGGCTAGGCGGCTGCAGTTTCTGGAGTTTCTTTTGCAATTAATTTGTGTAATTTGTGTGACTGGCAGGGGAAGCAATCTGGGCGGGTTCTAGATGATCAAAGCGTTGCATCGCTGTTCAGCGCGTGCTCGTATCTTCTGTGAGGGGATGTGTCCATATGTGGTCAGAGCTTGCGTTTTCGAATTCAGCGGCGTGAAGGGGATGAGAGTTTTCAACTCAGGTTTGAGGTGCAAGGGCGATTGCTGAGGTGTGGTGTTTCATTTAGCGTTCACAAATTGGCGTGAGGCACTTTGGGGCCAACCTTCGTGACCTTGAGCCGCAAAGGTCTGCAACGAAAATCAGAAGCCGCCTATCCATGCACAGAAGTTATAGAGGCCTACAAGTGTCGACCACGGAAGTTTGGGGTTTAGGGTTTAGGGTTTAAGGTTAGGGTTTAGGGTTTAGGGTTTAGGGTTTAGGGTTTAGGGTTTAAGGTTTCGGGTTTAGGGCTTAGGGCTTAGGGTTTCGGGTTTAGGGTCTACGCCGAGAAGGACTTGATCAGGTGTAGGTCCAGGTTGTGTAGATTCCCCCTGCCCTGGCCAGGTGCTGATCTTCAGCAGCGCTTGGCGACTGGTGCCCAAGAGGACCACCCTAGTCTCCTTAGGGTTTACGATTAAGTTTTAGGGTTTGGGTTTGGGGTTTAGGATTCTATGGAGGCTTGAAGTTTTGTCAGCGGAACGGTCCTTGAACAAGGGGAAAAAGGCCTACAGGCTTCGCAAGGCGTTCAGGGTTTAGGGTTTAGGGTTTAGGGTTTGGGGTGGGGCTTGTTATATAGGGTTCAAGGAAAGTGACGTGGTCCCTTGATATGGTCCCTTCCCTTCTTAAAGGCTTCTGAAGTATGGGCCCATGGTGTTATAGGGTATGGGACATATGAGGGTTCCCAAATGCACGGCCCAAATTATCACGGGACCATGAAACCGCCTCAAGATCAACATGTGAATCAAGATGCCGTGCTTGGTCTGAAAGCTCATGTTTTGGGCCAGAAAACCCGAAAGGCCTGAAGTGCTAAACCCTCGGATTTAGGCATTCAGAGGTTCAATCAGGGTTTAACCCAAAGCCCTCGAAGCCCCTTGACAGGAAGATGGAAGGCGTGCTGAGATATGCAGACTAGCCCTTCCACGCGCCGTAAGATGAGCTCTCACCACAACCACGTCCTTTGACCTGAAAGTCTTTAACCCTTCAGGTTTAGGGTTTAGGGTTCAGGGTTTAGGGTTTAGGGTTCAGGGTTTAGGGTGGCCGCCAGGTTTGGCCCAAGAACCCTCAACGCCAAACGTGATAGTCGGGTTCGAGAGGGCTCACCCCTTTAATTTGACGATGAAGGACCCGGAAACCTGAGTAAGCTTTAGGGTTTAGGGGTGTTTGGCATGGAGGCTGTCGGAAGCACCTGTGGCTTGTAGGTATTCAGCCTGCGCCTGTCTGAGCACTCCAGCACATACCCTAAGCCCGAAGCCCTAAGCCCTAAGCCGTAGGCCCTAAGCCCTAAGCCCTAAGCCCTAAGCCCTAAGCCCTAAGCCCCAAGCCCTAAGCCCTAAGCCCTAAACCCCCTAAAACCCTAAACTACGTAACGTCCCCTCCCAGGGCACCACCCGCAGCCCCGAGGATCGAAGTTTGAAGTCCAGCCAGAGCCAACAGGGTTTAGGGTTTGGGGTTTAGGGTTTAGGGTTCCCAAAACCCTAAATAACCATAGCACTCCAAACAACCCTAAAGAAGAACCTTAAATTCACCCTAGAACCGTAAATAGCCCTAAAACCCTAAACAACCCTAAAGAACCCTAAAGAACCCTAAATAACCCTAAGACCCCAAGCCGACCTCAACGCCCACGAGACATCGCCCTCGGCGGTAGCAAAGCATCGCATGGGGACGTGGTGGCGAGGAAAAGGATGTGCAATGTAGGCTTTGCCGGGTTCAGGGCTCAGGGGTTTAGGGTTTAGGGTTCAAGGTTCCGGGTGGGTGGGTGGGGGGAAGCGTAGTTTAGGGGCCTTGAAGCTAGTCCTCCTCAATCTCAACAGGGTATTCTCAAAAGGCGCCGAAGCCCACTACCCCCCAAGCACGGCTAGGCGACCAAAACGCAAAACAGCAACACCGAGGCTTGCGCTCTATGTGTTTAGGACTTGGCTTTATAGGGTTTATGGGGTTTAGCGGGTTTATATATGGGGTTCATGGGGCTTAGAGGCATTGGAGTGTTTGTAGGGTTAGTAGGCCTTTAGGGTTGAGCTTGTGTTCCGGGGGGGGGGGGTGGAGAACGTTCGGAGACTTAGCTGTTGGGGTTTTTTAAGCGGATCCTCGCCCTAAAGGGGGGTTTAAGAGTTGAGGGTTTGGGGTTTGGGGTTTGTGGTTGTGGGGGTCAAGCATTGAATTTAGAGTGTTTGGTATGTGTTTGTCGGTTGAGCAAAGAGCTCTATAATCCCTACCTCCCCCCCCACCCCGGGACCCCGTATTGTATCTACACTAGTTCCGGTCTTTGATTCTTGGGGGCCACCCCTTTTTGCATCGGAGGCTTGGGGAACCCTGTGAGCCTCTTCATTGCTTGAATATGGAGTCACGGTGTAGGGGTTTAGGGTTTAGAGTTTAAGCTTGGATGTTCCCCCTTGTGCTAGCAGTCCTTAAAGGGGATTATAGCACCCCCTCTTATAATGCTTAATAAGGACTGTTAGTTCTACAGGGAACATGCCAAAGTTTAAGGTTTGAGGCTTCCATTGTGGGGCTTTGGGGTTTTGAGTTTTTGGGGTTTGAGACCTCTGGAACAACTGCCAGCAGGCTGTATGATTCACGGGAGATGCACGCAGGTTCCGGCATCTCGAACCTAGAAAACTTTGAGCCCCAAACCCTAAACCCGAAGCCCGAGCCTGAAACCCTCTGGAACCTAGAAAATCTGTCAGAAGGTGCAAGCTTTCGGGTCCAGGTCGCTTTCAAGATGCAGTTTCCAGGCATGTTCCAGGAACTATTTTCTGACACCCGGCATGTTTCACGATGTTACATCCTTTTGGCAACCCTAAACCCTAAACTCAAAACCCTAGACCCTCAATCCTAGCCATAAGGCTCGAAGCCCAAAGCCTTCAAATGCCCCTGCCCGGGCGCACGACCCAAACTTGTGCGCCCCTAAACCCTCAACCCTCAACCCTCAACCCTCAACCCTCAACCCTCAACCCTCAACCCTAAACCCTAAACCCTAAACCTTAAACCCGAAACCGCGTCTGACTTCGCAGCTTGCTTCTCTACTCTGAGCCACATGGTCCTTCACCACATGGCAAGTCCCAGCATGAGGGTTGGAAGCGTTGGGATGAAGGGTCCCGCAGGGTTTAGGGTTTAGGGTTTAGGGTTTAGGGTTCAGGCTTCAGGGTTCAGGGTTTAGGGTTCAGGGTTTAGGGTTTCGCGTGCCGGGCTTAGGGTTCTGAAGCCACATTGCCACTGGCTGGCCGCGTCCTCCTTGTACCATCGATGCAGCTACCACGGCCTCGCTGACTTTAACAGCACTTTGCCATGACCTCCCTAACAAACACCTCGGGATTTGGTTGCATACCTAAAACCCCCCTAAGCCCTTAAACCCTAAAAACCCTGTAAGCCAACTCCTCTAACCCTAAACACCCTAAACCCCCCAAACCCATGCGACAGTAGCTGTTTTCGGGGGTCGGTCTCAAACAGCTACCCCCAGCCAACTCAACTCCAGCAGAGCCATGGAAGCAACGAAATATCGGCTCCAGGCTGCCTTCGTGCGTTTAGGGTTTAGGGTTTTGGGTTTAGGGTTTAGAGTTTAGGGTTTAGGGTTTAGGGCTTAGGGTTTAGAGTTTAAGGTTTGGGGGGGGGGGGGGGGTGTTAGGGTTTTGTCAGGAGTGTCCCACACAGTGGCAGGCACGCCTATGTTTTGCAGAGGCATGATGCTTAAAGGAGGTCCCATTCACATACAGCAGGACGAATCGTCAAAGCCCGGAAAACTAGAAAATTGGCCCGAACGTCGCACATGCGCAATTGGCCCAACCAAACCTTTTTACAATACTCCCTATAAAGCTTAATTAATTGCACACCCAAGAACCCGTACATCCTGAAGCCAATCCTGGTCAAGGGCAGTTAATGTAGAGTTTTATGACAGAACCCTAAGCCCCAAACCCTAAACCCCTAAGCCCTGAACTCTAAAAATCCTAAGCCCCCTAAACCCCTAAGCCCTGAGCCCTGAGCACCCTGAACCCTGAATCCTGCCTCCCTGAGCCCTAACAACCCTGACCGGACAACAACGTGGAGACGAAAAGCTGCCCTCTCATGACAAGGACCCTGCGAAGGAGCTCCGGTAGCTCAAGACCAAGAAAGGTGCTTGGAAGTTGGCTCCTCGGCTCATAGCACACACACCCTGTGTCAAGGACTGCCTCATGGCAGTCGCCGAAGCGACCTGGAAGCACCATGCTGCTCGGCCCCGCGACGTGACACAGCCGTTGCAAGTCCTGGCGCACAACATCTCCTCAGCTGCCTCCGGAGTTACCAGGCCTCTGAACTCGAAGAAATGGTGGAAAACATCCCTCTGGGATGTGTCCCGCTTGCAGGCACTTAGTTCTTGGCTTTCGTCTCTCACTTCCCTGGACTTGCCTAAACCCTGTACACCGCCCTGAAAACCCACAGTTCCAAACCTCGGGTTTCAGCCCTGATTAACTTGCTAAACCCTAAACCTTTAAACGTCGAAACTACAGGCCGCCCTGTTGAATTCCTAACGTATGGGTGTGGGATTTAGGGCTGTGAGGTCGAAGAAAGCAACACGTCGTGCCAGGATTCGCGGCTTTCGTCTTTCAATTCACCCAGCTCGGTGCACACTGAAGATCTACAGTTCCTGCTTGCTGAACCCTAAACCCTTAAACGCCTAGACTGCAAACTACAGGCAAACCTATTGAAGTCCTCAAGTATGGGTGTGGGGTTTAGGGAAGTGAGCGAAGAGAAATGCCGGCAACATCCTTGCAACACTTTGCGCCAGGATTCGCGGCTTCCGTCTGTGCACCTTAAGGCCCACAATTCTAAACCTCGATTTCAGTCCTCCCTTAAACTCCGAAGCTACAGGCAACCCTTTGATTTCCTAAAGTATGGGAACGGGGCGTAGGGTTGCGCCCGAAAACCACAAGTCACAAGCCTAAACACCAAACCGAAAGAAATTCACATCAATATGAGGGTAGTTGCACGGTCCCTTTTCGTAGGGGAACCCTTCTAGGCGCCCGGGATGTAGGCCATAATCCTAATAATACACTGGATATCACGACGACATGAATGAAATGAGCGTAGATTTGCAAGGAATGAAAAGATGCGTGACAAAAGCGAAACTATAAACGAAGTAAGTTTGGGCTTTTCAGGAGCGCCCCTATGAACGTACTATTTTGGGCGCGCAATTTTCGCTTTCTTTTGTTTCGTTCACTCGCCCATTGATTTCACGCGCTGTTCATCACATTCACTCCTTGTGAATCAACGTAGCTCAATCTCTTCACTCTTTATCACCATGGAAATACTAATATGTGGTTCCTCTTTGTGGTTTCTCTTTGTCTCTTGGTAATCCACTAATAAAGACAAACAAACTGAGATAGAGTTCTTATTGTTGTTTATGTGGTCACTTCCGTGTGTTCCTTCCCCCCCCCCCCCCCCCCCCCCCCCGTCCTCTAATTAAAGAACATGAAGAAGAAACCTAAACCCTAAACCCTAAACCCCCCCCCCCCTCGCCCTAAAAGCAGGCAAGATTGTGGCACCCTGAATTCCCTTTCAGGTCTCGGCCCCTGCGGCCGTCATCGGCTCGCTGTTCATCTCCTTCATCTTTGCAACTTCGGCTTCGAGTTTGGGGATCAGGGTTTGAGGTTGCTTTGTTTTGTTTTGTGTTTCTCGTTTTTGCAGCTTTTAGGTTATCAGGGTTTCTAAGATGGCTTTAGGTTTCTAGGGCCTCTTGGGTGTTTAGGGGATTCAGGTCTGTTCGGGTTCTTTTCGCGGGGTTTAGGGGGTGTGGGGCCAGCATGTTCTTGTTGTCTCTTGGACAACGCATGCTCAAGAGACTCAGCGCCCGGCTTGCTTCGTTTCTGGGTGGAGGGTTTGGGTGTAGACTACCGCTGCCTTTTTATATAGAGAAGATCCTCAGCGAGGGAGCCCCTTCTAGAGACACGGCTCCTTGCGAAAACCGTTCTGGCGGGTTGGGGGGGGCGGGGGCGCGGGGGGGCTGCCCCACGACTCGCCCACAAAACGAGCTTGTTCAAGGATCGACTGCTTTTGAGCCCTAAGCCCTAAGCCCTAAGCCCTATATGCCCTAAGCCGTAAACCTACTTATCTCCTCAAGCCCTAGATGCGCAACCTGAATCCCTATAACTCCTGAACCCGCAGCCCACCTGGTTAACCTTGAAGTGCTCCAAACGAGCTAAACCCTAAACCTGACACCTTCGGTCCATGTGAGACACCACACCAGGTCACTCTAGGCCTCCATATTGGCATGTTCCTCCTTATACTCACAGTCCTTAAAGTTTTCTCCCTATTCAAGACTGTTAGTATAAGGGGAACATCGGGGTTTGGGGTTTAGGCTTGGGGTGGCCTATTTATGTAATCAAACGCTAAGGCCTCAACCTTAAACCCCTAAACCCTAAACCCTAAACCCTAAAGCCCTAAAGCCCTAAAGCCCTAAAGCCCTAAAGCCCTAAAGCCCTGAAGCCCTAAACCCAGCCAGGTTTAGGGTTTAGGCTTTTGGGGTTGAGGGTTTGAGCTGTAGGTTTCGTGGGGTTGCGGCCTGCTCGGTCTTGGGCTGGGGTTTAGGGTTTGGTTCAGGGGGAAATTTGCGGACCATCCACCGGATGAGCCCACAGTTTTGGGGTTGAGGGTTCAGGGTTTGGGGTTAGGGTTTGGGGTTTGGGGTTTGGGGTTTAGGGTTTAGGGTTTAGGGTTTAGGGTGTTTGTTTACACCCAATACCCCGTGGGGCTCATCGGTCGGAGTTTTTACACTTTAGGTTCTTTATCGGTGCTGTCAATTCCCCCAGTAAGGTGGTCGCCAGTTAGTTACACTGCCCTACCCATCACCGCAGTAATACAACTCCCAAGTATGCGAAGGACATTCCAAGGTTACAGTTAGTTGAGGCTAGACCCTAAACCCTGAAACCTTAAATCTACCCCAAACCCCGAAACCCCTGAGCCCTAAATGCACACTGAACCCTACACCCCTAGCCCTATAGGTCATGGAGATACTGGCACCATCACAAACATCACGAAGGCCATGGTGGTGTGGTAGCGATGACGATGTTTCATACAGGCGTGATGACGAGCAGCGCAATGGCTGCAGGCACTGGTTCAGGAGTCCTGCCATGTCAAAGCGCGAGTGCTTGCAGCTGGATGAGCGGACTCACACTGCTCACCATGCTCCTAAACGTCATCAGCATGATTTGTCCTTCAGCTGTGGTGGTATTGGGAGCCATGGGCTACGCTGGGAAGAGGGCATTCACGATGGTGGGGTCAGCTGTGCTATATTGCACTGATTACTTCAGATCTGCTCTGGCAGTGGGGCTTTCTAGGCCCTTAAGCCTAAGCCCCTCAGCCTCTAAGCCCCCAAGCCCAACAGCGAATGAGGTCGCGTCACTTCACGCCGGGGGGCACAGCCACTACTTGGGTTCTAGAGCTTGGGGATTGAAAATGGGTTTAGGGTTTAGGGTTTAGGGTTTAGCGTTTAGGGTTTCGGTTGTTTTCGGGGGTTGGGGTTGCCAATGTTACCATGCCCAGAATGCTACAAGATCCCTGAACCCTAAACCCCAAACCCCAAACCCCTAAAGCCCGGCCAAGTCAGCGCTCAACCCGCGTGAAATTCTCAGCAAGGCATCGCTGGTTCCAGCGTTGGCGGGACGCATGCGCGCCCTTACTCGGTTGAAGTTTATACTTTCAGTTTCGGGTTTAGGGTTTAGGGCTTTAGAAGTCCCACTTTAGTTAGGGTGTTTTTTAGGGTTTAGGGTTGAACCCTCTTCGTTTCTGGGGCCGTCTTACGTAGATTAACCGGCGAAAAAAAGTCAGACTTTTGCGACGCCGCTCTAGGTCAGATCCCTAAACCCCTAAGTCCCTAAGCGCAACCCTAAACCCTAAACCCTAAACCCTAAACCCTAAACCCTAAACCCTAAACCCTAAATCCCTACACCCTGTACAGCCCAAAACATTCCTAAGCCTTAGAGACCCCAGACCCGCCTCAAAGACCCGGTCTAGGGTTTAGGGTTTAGGGTTTAGGGTTCAGGGTTCAGGGTTTAGGGTTTAGGGTTTAGGGTTTAGGGAAAGTTCGGCTCGCAAGTTCAGGTCTGGAAGTTCGCGGGCTACAGAGACTTCAACAGGGACGAAGAAGGCTGCGCACATGGGCTCTGGCTTTTGGGGTTTAGGGTTGGAACCCGTGTTTTTTTTTTGTTGTGGGTGCTTTTTTGCTGTGGGTGCTTTTTTCGGGGGCCGCCCCGGTGAGTGAGTGACCTGGTGCGTGTCGCCCCTTCACCCGCAGCAAAAAAAAAAACGCGCCCCCGCACCCGCAGCAAAAAAAAAAACGCGCCCCCCCCCTTCCTCCCCACCCCCCAGGTCATTTGTATTGCAATTGCCTCCCCATCCCCACCCCCAACCCCCCCCCTCCTTTAAACTGTGCAAGCGTTTTCAAAGCATGAATCCTTCCCAAGGCCATCATGCGAGCATTGTGTTTGCAAACGGTGGAGGGAGGGCTGCACCCCGCCCGACCCCCCCTCTTTAAACCGTGCCAGCTCGCTTCTTGTCCAAGCCTATCATGCGAGCATTGGGTTTGCAAATGGGGGGGGGGCTGCGCCCCCC
>CAJNDS010000222.1:102500-130967 GCA_905221605.1 Symbiodinium natans | reverse complement strand
CTTGCTTCAATCATACGAATCCCTTCCAAACCCATGATGATGCGAGCATTGTGTTTGCAAATGGGGGGGGCTGCGCCCCCCCCAACCCCCCCGCTTTTTTTAGCCGGCAAGCCTGCTTCAAAGCTTACGAATCCCTTCCAAACCCATGATGCGAGCATTGTGTTTTCAAATGCGGCGGTCTGCGCAGCCCCCAACCCCCTGAAGAAAGAGGGAATATATGCTTGCTTTCCTACGAAAATTCAGACCTTATGGTGGAAGTTGAATTTTCCGTTTAATAGAGATATAAACGTCTTCTTAGTAAAGACTCGAGAAAATAGAGCTTGTGTTATGAGACATGAACAAAAACACTTGTTGTCTACGAGTCACAAATAGAGATAATGCATGTACTCTTATGACAATATAGAGAATTAGCTTTTCATGTATTCCTCTCTCATGTCTTCCTCGTGAAATAAAGAGAAGAAGTCTGAAAATACTGACAAAATAAGAAACTATAGAACAATAGAGGTTTTCGCTATACAATATAGAGAAATTAGATGCTTCCTATGACAACATAGAGGAAATAGAGGCTTTCATACGAAAATATAGCGAAAATACAAAGTGTTTTCATATTAAAATGTAGAGGTCTTGATATTCAAATATAGAGAATAGAGGTTTTCATGTTCAACTGTTAAGACAATGGAGGTTTGCCTATTCAGAGACAGAGAAAATAATGGGCTTCCCATTAAAATTAGGACAAGAGGAACAACTTTTAATTGCAAGTCACATATTGAGATAACACAGAGAATAAGTTTCTCATGTATTCCTCTCTCATGTCTTCCTCATTAAATATAGAGGAAAACTATGACGATATAGACAAAAATAGAGAGAAATAGAGGTTTTAGTTATAAAATAGAGAGAAACAGAGGTTTTCGAATTGAAGTATAGAGAAATTAGAAAAACTAGAGGTTTTCATGCTAAATGTAGAGAAAATAGAGGTTTTCATATTCAAATATAGAGAAGAAAGAGGTTTTCCTATTCAAATATAGAGGAGAGAGAGGTTTTCCTATTGAAAATTAGAGAAAATAAAGGTTTTCATAGTAAAATATAGAGAAAAAAGCAAAAACGCTCCGCAGCCGCAGCAAAAAAAAAAGGCGCCCCCACGGCACCCGCAACAAAAAAAAACGCCCACCCGCACCCGCAGCAAAAAAAAAACGCGCCCCCGCACCCGCAGCAAAAAAAAAAACGCGCCCCCGCACCCACAGCAAAAAAACACCCGCAAAAAAAAAACACTCTTACCGTTTAGGGTTTAGGGTGGGATTGGGGACCTTACATAGTTGCTCCAGGTTGTGGGGGAGTACTCCTCTGTTGTTGCTCAAAGAAAAACTCACCATGAGCCAAGTCCTCAGACGTGCATTGATCCTTTTTCAACCTCAGCTTTTTGCAGACAGAGGGAGTCTTTGTCATAGTGGGCTAATTGTAATGGAAATTTAAATTCTAGTATTATCTCAACCATGAAACTAGGAGTAGGTATCACTGTCTGTTCTGCATTTCTGGACACGTCGTAGAGTTGAACTTCCACAACCCGTAAGCCCCGAAGCGTCTAATGTTCGGGGTTTAGGGTTTAGGGTTTAGGGTTTAGGGTTTCAAGGGACGTCAGCCCCAATTGCAAGCGTCCCAATGACGGAAGCCTGAACAACAACAGCCAGGCCGGCCTGGAGAGAGCCCAAACCCCTTCACCAGATTTCGAGGGTTTTTAGGGTTCTGAGGGTTTAGCGTTCCGGGTTGAGGGCCCTAAACCCTAAGCCGAATGAGCCCCTGAACCCTGGAAGTATCCTATGAGCCTTCAACTCCAAGTCGCGTGCTCGATCTGTCAGGGACGATCAAGCGAAGATTCGTCTCTGCCTTCTTTAGCTGCCTCTGCTCGGCGGCGCCCCAAGTTGCTATGTCTCTGGGGACTTATAGGGGCTCAGAATTAGGGTTTCAGGGTTCAGGGTTTAGGGTTCAGAGGGTTTAGGGGGTTTAGTTTAGGGGGTTTAGGGGGTTTAGGGGGTTTAGGGGGTTTAGGGGGGGTTTAGGGGGTTTAGGGGGTTTTTAGGGGGTTTAGGGGGTTTAGGGGGTTTAGGGGGTTTAGGGGGTTTAGGGGGTTTAGGGGGTTTAGGGGGTTTAGGGGGTTTAGGGGGTTCAGGGGGTTCAGGGGGTTCAGGGGGTTCAGGGGGTTCAGGGGGTTCAGGGGGTTCAGGGGGTTTAGGGGGTTTAGGGGGTTTAGGGGGTTTAGGGGGTTTAGGGGGTTTAGGGTTTAGGGGGAGTGTTGTGGGGTCATTATTAAGTTTGGGGTTTCAGGGCTGGTATTGGGCGTCTTCTCGGGGATCATAAAAACAGGCTGGCTGACAACAAAGTCCGGGCTACTCGCATAGGCCAAAACCATGGCCACCGATTCGATTGAATTGCAATCGCCACAAGTGCAGGAAAGCCGCAGACAGCTGAGCTATTGCAGCGCGTGTGCAAGCACACGAAGTGGCGACAGTCGACTGGCAGAGCCGGATGTCCGGAGTTTACAGTCACAGGCCCCAATGCCAGGATGCTGGGGTTGCTTGGAGTTGGGTTTTGGGGTTTGGGGTTTAAGGTTTAGGGTCTAGGTTTCGGCTTTAGGGTTTAATCATCTCGCATTTGCTACCATCACCCTGGTGGCAAGCGCGCAGAATGACATGGTCAACACTTGGCAGATGTTCTACGGTGTTGGACTGGTTCAGGGCTTAGGGCGTATGGCTTTGGGCTTTGGGCTTAGGGCTTTTGGCTTAGGGTTTAGGGTTTAGGGCTTTGGGCTTAGGGCTTAGGGCTTTTGGCTTAGGTTTAAGGTTTGCGGTTGAAGGCTTAGGGTTTAGGGCTTAGGGTTTGAAGGGTTTAAGGCTTATCTTTTCAAGCACGGGGGTCGTTTTGGGTTGCGGAGCACGCTTGGGCTGGATTTCGGGTTGAGGTTGACTGATTTCGGGTGTTGGGGTTTAGGTTTTAGGTTTTAGGGTTTAGGTTTTAGGGTTTAGGGTTTAGGGTTCAGGGTTCAGGGTTTATAGGCCCAATGCCACCAAAGCTTGAGCCCTTTAGCCTCAATGTGCTGGCACGCATGAGCTGGGTGTGGTGGGACCTGCAACACCCTTGTGGCCCTGCACTCGCTACCGACAGTTCTCACGCAAGTTGGGAAGAAGTCCTTGGGTCTATCGTAACCCTTCAAAGCCGTTGTGGGCACCCTTTTAACCCTAAGCCCTGACAACTTCCTAAACCCGAAACTCTAGGCCCTAAACCCTAAACCCCAAACCCCAAACCCTAAACCCCTAAACCCGAAACCCTAAGCTCCAAACCCCTAAACCCTAAACCCCTAAGCCCTAAACTTCCTAAACCCAAAGCTCTACCCCTGAGCTCTAAACCCTAAACCCTAAACTTTAAATGCTAAGCCCAAAACTTCCTAAACCCCAAGCTGTCAACCCTAAGCCTTAAACCCTAAACCCTTTAGGGTTTAGGGTTTAGGGTTTAGGGTTTAGGGTTTAGGGTTTAGGGTTTAGGGTCTAAACTTCCCATCCGTAAGCTCTTAAGCCCCAGGCCCTCGCATTAGCCAATTCTAACTGTACTTATCACCCACCTATAAGCCTGCCTCTAAGTGCCCTGATATGGCTATAAGTAGAGCCTAAACCCTAAACCCTAAACCCTTTAAACCCTAAACCCTAAACCCTAAACATTAAACCCTAAACCCTAAACCCTAAACCCTAAACCCTAAATTGGGCTATAAGCAACTGGCTAAGAAGTACCACGAACCTCCAAGCAGGCTCTCATGCTGCGCTTCTTGGCGCAGAGCGTGGACAGCGGCGAGCTGCTCGACCGCCTTATTTTGGGCGTTTAGGGTTTGGGGTTTTAAGGGTTTAGGGTTTAGGGTTTAGGGTTCAGGGTTAGGGTTTAGGGTTTAGGGTTTAGGGTTTAGGGTCTAGGGTTTAGGGTTTAGGGTTTAGGGCCAGGGAACCCTACACCCTAACCCCGGCATCCCTCCAAAAGCGAATAAAAGCAACTACGAGTCAACCTTAAGCCCGCAACCCCAAGCACTAAACGTGCATGCTCTGTCTCACACACATACCACACTAACACACTATGCAGGCGCAACACACGCACAACACAGCAACACGCTAACATGCTAAACACGCTAACGCACTAACGCACTAACACACTACCACACGAACACGCTAACACACTAGCACACGAACACACCAACACACGAGCAGGCTAACACACGAATACACGAACACACCACGCACACGCCACGCACACGCCACGCACTATGGCACGAGATTCTTCGAGCGAAGTGGGCCGCGGAGCTTTGCCTTCTTTCTCTTTACACACACACACACACACACAGACACATACACTTGTTCTTCTTCTTCTTCTTCTTCAGCCCAGCATGCACATGTTGCTGGTGCACATTCATTCATTCGCTTGATTGGGCCGCCACCTCCGCCTGCCTCCAAAACCCTAAAGCCCACACCCCTAAACCCTCAAGCCTAAACTCCAGACCCTAAACCCTACACCCCACACCCCTAAACCCTAAACCCGAAACCCTGAACCCCAAACTCAGAACCCCAAATCCCCAGCTCCTTAGGCCCGGACTCACCTTCGAGGAGCTTCTGGGGCTCAGGAGCTCCAGTGTTCGTTTAGGGTTTGGGGTTTAGGGCTTAGGGCTTAGGGCTTAGGGCTTAGGGCTTAGGGCTTAGGGCTTAGGGCTTAGGGTGCGGGTTTCGGGTTTAGGGTTTAGGATGTAGGGCTTAGGGTTTAGGGTTTAGGGTTTAGGGTTTGGGGGTTGTCCTGTGCTGGGCAAAGGTGAACGTTGGACACTTTCAATTGGCCGGGGAAAGTTAAATGCTCACGGGGGTAGCTCAAAGAGTCCCAAGTACCTACATAGTAGAAAGTAGGGGGTTTCTGCAGGAGGAATTACTATTATGGTTTGGGCAAGTGTCTCCCATATAGGTACTTAGGATCCTTTGGGTAGAGGGTTTTGTGGGTTTATCAGCGGTCGCGTTAAAGGTTTAGGAGTTTGAGTTTGGGGTTTTGGGGCTTAGGTTTAGAGACTTTTGTTGTATAGGGTCTTGGTAGTTCAGGGCTGTTCAGAATGTAGGGATAAGGAGTCAACCAACCTGTTTATGTATCGGGGTTTCAAGTCTTTGGTTCGGGGTTTACGTTTGGGGGGCTTGCAAATCCCACCCCAAACCCGAAACCCTCAATCCCCCCCCCCCCCCCCCCCCCCAAATTACTAAATCCGAAACTGTTACGGGGGTGTAGGTTTTTTTGGCCGGCTTGGTGCGGCTTAGGCCTAAACCCCTAAACCCCTAAACCACCCCTAACCCCTAACCCCTAAACCCCTAAAACCCCTAAACCCTAAACCCCTAAAAACCCCTAACCCCTAACCCCCAAACCCCTAAACCCCTAAACCCCTAACCCCTAAACCCCCTAAAAACCCTAAACCCCCTAAACCCCTAAACCCCCTAAACCCCTAAACCCCCTAAACCCCCTAAACCCCCTAAACCCCTAAACCCCTAAACCCCTAAACCCTAAACCCTAAATCCTGGGGCCCCGGGGTGGTGTTTCCAGGTGAGCCGTTGAATTTAGGGTGGCTTGGGTGCTTCGGCAAGAATGTCGGATGCTTTAGGCTTGAGGGCTGCGGATTTAGGGTTTCGTTGTTTAGGGTTTGGAGTGCAGTTAACCACTAGTTGCTTAAGAACCCCGAAAAAATCTTCCTCATTAAGGGTAATATAGGGATTCATGTTTTGTATTTTTTTGGGGCCCTTAAGCAAATTGTAGTTAAGGGGTGCAGGTTTAAGGGCTTAGAGTTAAGGGTTTGGAAGGTTTAGGGGTGCTCAGACTGCCCTGTCAAACCCTAGCGGAAGCTCTGCAGTGCTCTGGGCCAGCGAGTCGCAGCGCATTCCTTACAGGGCTTTAGGGCTTGTAGGGTTTGTAGGGTTTAGGGTTTATTGAAATTATTAAGGGTTCATTTCCAGGGAAAGTTTCGAGGAGTTTCGAGGAGTTTCGTTGTTTGGATTTTTCTTAATAATGTCACGTTACAGGGGGCTTGAGGGTTTAGGGTCTAGGGTTTAGGGTTTAGGGTTACTTTAGGGCTTGTAGGTTTAGAGGTTGGGGTTTAGGTTTTTTTTTTTTCGGGAGTTGCTGGGAGGAGTGAGCTTGCGACCCCTCAAACTGGGGGCAGCTTGGCTCAAGAAATGCCGTCCTGGTCACAGGGCGTCTGGACGACCATTGCGGAGCTGTCCCTGGGCGCTCTCAAGGGCGTCCTCAATCGCTCCTCACCCCGCTGCTGGTCGGAAGAGTTTACCCAAAGTCTGGAATGTTGGAAAGATGATCTCAAAGAGTTGGATTCCAAGCTGGACTGGATCCTGTCATGCTGCCGGGGAGCCGATGATCCGGTCTGCTGGTCCAAAAGTCGGGCTGGGCGGAGTCGGGAAGATTGCTGCTTTGCGTTTTTGCCGCAAGCCGTCGCGAAGGGCGTCGCAAGGAGTGTGACAAAGGAGGTCTTCAGACAACTGCACATGCGCAACGCAGAGCTGCACCTGGTCAAGGGATTGTACTGGTCATGCTTCGGCTATTTTCCGAAGAGCCTACGTGAGGAGTTGAAGGCACATGTGACTCCGTTCCGGGCTGCCAGGGCAGTGTCGACCCAGAGTATGTTGCCCCTTTCCGGCAAGGATGGGGACCCCAGGCGGCATTGTGGACAGGACCTTGGGATGTGCTGTTCTTCTTTCCTGGGCTTAAGAGGATCTTATTCAGGAATCTTGTTCAGAGGGCTTCGGCGGCCAACCTAGTGGGAGCAGTTCTGAGTTTTGCCTGGCTGTATCTTCAAACCCTAAACCCTAAACCCTAAACCCTAAACCCCAAACCCTAAACCCTAAACCCTAAACCCTAAACCCTAAACCCTAAACCCGAAACCCGAAACCCGAAACCCGAAACCCGCAACCCGAAACCCGAAATCCGAAACCCTAAACCCTAAACCCTAAACCCTAAACCCTGAACCCTGAACCCTAAACCCTAACCCTAAACCCTAAACCCTAAGCCTGCAGTTGATTCAGCTCTGAGCCCTACCAAGCTCTGAGCCTTGCTAAGCTCTTTAAGGTTTAGAGCTTTTATTAGGGCTTAGGATGGTTTAGGGTTTAGGGTTTAGGGTTTTGGGTTTAGGGTTTAGGGTTTAGGGTTAAGGGTTAGGGCCTACTCAACCTGAGCCAGTCAAGGAATGGTACCTCAAGATCGTGACCAACAACATCCTAATGCGACAGCGCGAGAAGGCGATCTTTGTGCATCGTTTCGCTCTGCGGAGAGATTGTGTCGTCGACACGTTCCTTGGAGACGAAGATGAATCCTAGAAGTTGGGATGTTCACCCGTATACTACCAGCCCTTAATCAGGATTATAATCGGGGGTACTATCATCCCTATTAAGGGGGAACATCGCAACCTAGAAGTTTTGTGGCGCATGTACTTTTCAAGTGTTCAGGGTTTAGGGTAGGGTAGCATGGGGAATATGATTATCTTTTTCATATCGACCCTGTCCAGCAGTACCCCTTTTTGGTCAGATCCCTTCAAGCAAAGCAAATCTGAGCCCTAAATACCCAAATCGTAAATACAACAAAGCACGAAGCCTTTTTTGGAAGGGTGATGCGACCTAGGTTTTCAGCACGATGCGAGAAAGAGCACTTGCCAGTCTTCCAAGAGTTTGGTGTAGTTCAAGGACCCAGCAACGAAGGAGAAGTCTACGATTTCCTTGGCGTCAGCACTAGAACGGACATCCGCTGCCCTTCGGAAGACATGCTGACTCTAGGATGCCCTGTAGTATCATTCCTTTCTTTTTGGTGTTGGGATTCCTTGTAAACCTATAAACCTCTGTAAACCCTTTTTGGTTTAGGGTTTAGGGTTCAGGGTTTAGGGTACCCTTTCCTTCTTAGGTTACTGGGCAAGCCAGGACTGCGTGCCACGCTTTGAGTCACTTCTTTGAATGCCGGGCTTTTGTGCACAATTGGGGCCGCCTGCTTCCGATGCTGGATGACGAGTACTTCGAGTGGGAAGATGTGAGGCTCGGTCGTCCCTTGGGACATGTTGTATTTCCTCCTAGTATAAGAAGATGCTAATGTCAGAATATACAAATTCAATACAATGCATCAGTAGTATAGCAAAATTAATGAGAGAATATACAAACTATTCAGGTTTAAGAGCTTGGTAGCCCAGTGGTAGCCTTTTCCCATTTTTTGGATCAAGGTTCCCTCATAAATCAACCAACCAACAAAAGGGTGCCCTTATTGTAGTATGGTTACCGGGGTACCAAGAGAGGGTCTCTGAATATAAGAATACACTAATATTAGAATATACAATCTCATATACTACATCAACAACATAGCAAACTAATAAGAGAATATACTGACTACTAACATTTTAAGAGGGTCTCTTGTCTTTTGTCCGATGGCCACCCTAGGCTGGAGACAGCGCGGCTGGCCGCCCACCGAGGGGACCACTTCGCTATGGCAGAGGCGGGCACGTTCCCACATGATGGTTTTTTTTAGGGTTTAGGGGGTTTAGGGGGTTAGGGGTTTAGGGGTTTAGGGGTTTAGGGGTTTAGGGGGTTTAGGGGTTTAGGGGTTTAGGGGTTTAGGGGTTTAGGGGTTTCGGGGGGGTTAGGGGTTTTAGGGGTTTCGGGGTTTAAGGGGTTTAGGGGCGTTTAGGGGTTTAGGGGTTGGGGTTTTAGGGGTATTAGGGGTTAGGGGTTTAGGGGGTTTAGGGGTTTAAGGGGAGGGGGGTTTTTTTTTTTAGGGGTTTAGGGGTTTAGGGTTTAAGTTTAGGGGTTTAGGGGTTTAGGGGGTTAGGGGTTTGAGGGTTTAGGGGTTTTTAGGGGTTTAGGGGTTTTAGGGTTTAGGGGTTTTGGGTTTAGGGGTTTAGGTGCCGTATTACATCGTAGGGCCCCCGCAAAGAAACCCAAATGAGAAGAACCTACTGAGTGGGTTTTGACAAAGCCATGTGGGAGTCCATGGATTGCCGTCTTTCCATTCTGTCTCGTATCATGTGGACGACCTGGCTCGTGTTGGTGATACCCACTTTCGCTGATGTATGTCTTACAGGACACACCCGCAAAACCCTGGTAACCCGAATGAAAATCCTAAACCTTAAAACCCTAACCCAAAATCCTAGACTTCAAGCCTAAATTCCTAATCCTTAACCTTAAGCCCTAAACCAAAAATCCTAACCTCGAAACCCTAAACCCCGAATCCTAAACCCTGACCCCAAAGCCCGAAGCTCTCAATCCTGTGTCCCCCCAGGTGGGCGCCGGCCCCCACGGCACTGGGCCATCCGCGCCGCCCGCCTTCTTTGCGCTCGCACCGGAACATGCCACATGCGCGTTCGCGTGGTCGAGACTTTCTGGCCCTATTTGAACCCTAACTCTAACCCTAAAAACCTAAACCCTAAACCCCCCAAACCCTAAACCCTAAACCCTAAACCCTAAACCCTAAACCCTAAACCTAAACCTAAACCCTAACCCTAAACCCTAAAACCCTAAACCCTAAAGACCCTAAACCCTAAAGAACTTCAGCTTTTTAAGTTTCCTATCTGCTAGGAAGTGAACAGTTTAGGGCTTTTACCTATTTTATACCTTACTTGGCCCCTAAGCCTGATGGGCCATACAAGCGTCAAGCCTTTGGGTTTCCAGATATTTGTTTTAGAATCATGCAACTTTATAAACTTTTTTGGGTTTCCATATGATAGTTTCACCTTTTGTCCCCTTGGTTTTTGAGAAGTAAGGTTTCCATAAATTTGGTAGGAGTAATGAAGCTTTAAACTTTTTGGGTTTCAATATTGAGTAGGAAACAGAAGTTTAAACCTTTTTCCCCTTTGTTATTGGAGAATAAGGAGCCTCTGCTGCTCGACGGGAGCAGCTTCAGGACACGTGCCTGGACCAGAATCTGCTTTTATTAGACCGGGAGTAGGCCCTTTTTTCCCACTATTTTAGGGTTGGGGGTTCCCTAAAACACAAAGGGTACCTGTTTATTCCTAGGTTCGCCGTGCATTAAACGCTGCTCGCCAGTGCCCTTCTTATTTATATTTTTTATATTTTTTATGATATCCATAATAACTCTATAAACCCGAAACCCCAAACCCTCAAGCCCTGAGGCCCATTTTTTATGTTTTCCGAAGCCTCCACGGCTATGCATTCTAAGGATTTTCTATGATTATGCTGGAAGTCCGCTGAGAGTGGGCTAGTGAGGCCTGACAGTTGCCATCATATACCCTGTCTGCGCTACGAAATGCCTTTCTTAAGGATATCTATAGTGTCCTTAAGGGTGTCCTGTAGGGTGGGGGTGGGCACGTAAACCCTGAGTTCCCCTAAACCTATCCCACTGCTACAACCTGCTGTCCCTAAGGCACCCCGAACTTCCCTAAGGTTCCCTAATACAGGTACCTTCCCCCCATGAACCCCCCAGTCTCCCTTGGTGGTTCCTTTATAAAAGTATGGACCCTACCACGTGTTTTAAATGTTAGTCCTCAGCAAGGGCTAAGGCTAAAGGGATTTTTTTTTGTTCTCGGACTTCAGAAGCCTAGTGGACCCTAACCTTAAACCCTAAAACCCTAAACCCGAAACCCTTGACACCAGTGGATCGCAATACTCCACAATGACCGCTGTCGGGTGACGGTGGTAGAGGCCTTTGTGTCAAGCCAGGACCATTTTGAACGCAGAGTTTAGGGTTTAGGGTTTAGGGTTCAGGGTTCAGACGTTCTAGGGTTTAGGGTATAATAGATATATATATGTACTATAACCAGGTTGCCGTCCTTATTACTGCAGCAAGGAGCCCCCCCCTTGTTTCTTCTTCGGGAGTTGGCTTACTTCTGTAGTCTTCTGCAATCATGGCAGGTAGGGTTCTTGCGGTCAGAGCTACGCTTTTATAGTTTAAGAAGAGAGGGCTTCTGGTGCCGAGGGTTGTTAGGCGCTTGTTTGGGGTGTGTTTTTGATCTGAATTGAGGGTTCAGGGTGAGGGTACCTAAGCCGTAACCATAAAACCCTAAAGCCTGCACCATAACCCTAAACCTAAACCCTAAACCCTAAACCCTAAACCCTAAACCCTAAACCCTACCTAAACCCCCTAAACCCTAGATACCTAAAATCCTGAAACCCTAAAACCTAAACCACTTAAAACTAAACCCTAAACCCTAAACCCTAAATGCTCATCTTCCACCTCTGGGGGCTTGCTGAGCAAATACCACACACCCGTACGGGCTTGGACTTGGTGGACGCTTACTTTCGCCAATGATTTGAAACTGTTGGTCCGAGTCTCAAACCTAGACCTAAAATCCTGAATCCTTACAACCCTAAACCCTAAACCCTACCCTAAAACCCTAAAACCTAAAACCCTAAACCCTAAACCCTAAACCTAAACCTAAACCCACAACCCTAAACCTCTAAACCCTAAACCCTAACCTAAAACCCTAAAACCCTAAAAACCTAAACCCTAACCCCCTAAACCCTAAAAACCTAAACCCTAAACCCTAAAAACCCTAAACCCTAAACCCTAAACCCTAAACCCTAAACAGCTTAAACCCTAAATCCCTAACCCTAAACCCTCACCTTTCCTCCTCCCCAGTTTGGAAGCAAGGGCATCGACACCGACGAGGCCGAGCCTCGGCATGCTCCGGGGCTTGGCTCCTTAGTGGCCCAGTGTACCCTTTACCTTTCTTTAGGGTTTTAGGGTTTAGGTTTTGTGGGTTTTAGGGTTTTTTTGGGTTTTAGGTTTAGGGTTTGGGGTTTGGGGTTTTAGGGGCTTAGGGAACCCAAACTGTGCCTTATCTCATATGGTTACTGGGCTACTAAGGCTCGGCATTTGCCGGGGCGGGTCCGCGTCTCCACGTCCCCCGCACACATGCGCTTCATCCACGCAGCGTCAAGAGTTCTCGGTTTTAGGGTTAGGTTGTAGGGTTGGACTTTGGGGGTCTATAGGGTTTAGGTTTAGGGTTTAGGGTTAGGGTTCACACTGGGCGAGAAAGGGCCAGTTTAGGAGAACTGGTGGGACGTTGTGCTCTCCTTAGCCACGGAGTTTGTGTTCACGGGCGGCATTGCGTTTGGGTCTCCCTATTGCGTGCGAGGTGCCCTATCCCTAAACCGCAAGCCCCGACGCCCTAGACCCTACAAAAACCCTTTACTCTAAGCCGGCCCCAAAGCCAACCAAAACCAAACCCTAACCCTAAACCCTAAACCCTAAAACCCTAAACCTAACGCCCTAAAAAACCCTAACCCTAAAACCCAAAACCCCAAACTGCCATCAGCAAGCGAAGGTTGGTTGCAGCCTGCGGGCTGGAGTTTTCGACGGACTTTGCGCCCCACTCCTTCGCATAGCCACGAGCAGGGTGCCCATGGCGCCTCTCTTTGTTGTGTTTTGTTTCGTGTTGTTTTGTGTTGTTTTGTGTTGTTTTGTGTTGTTTTTGTGTTGTTTTGTGTGCTTTGTGTTGTTTTTGTGTTCTTTGTGTTGTTTTGGGTTGTTTTTGTGTGTGTTTGTTTTTTTTTCTCCTCGGGGGGGATGTGATGGGGGGGGGGGGGTGGACTCTCTGAATGATAGGGTTATACAGGTTTCTACAGGGTTACAGAGGTTTTATGTGGGGTTATATGAGTGTTTATATAGGGGTCATATACGTATATAACGGTTCTAGCGGGTTTCTTGATTCGTCGAGAAAATCCTTGGGGAGCAACTCGCTTTGAACTGAATTGCAGCCCCCACCCCCGGTCGGCAGAGGTCGGTACGCTCTCGTGACCTGTGATGGCCGGCTGTCGGCCCGACACCCTTTTTCTGGCGGCCCCACAGGAAAAGATGGAGTTCGGGGTACCCTTTTGTGCGGGTTGAGGGTTTAGGGTTTCAGGTTGAGGGTTTAAGGGTTTTATGGATTTAGTGCAATGTAGGGTCTAGGGCTTTGGGGGCGTAGTATTGATCATGTAGGCTGGAGCTCATATGAGAACCCGGCCTGCACGGATTTTTCTGAGGATTTCCCTGCAGGCTGGCGTTTTCCAGGCTTGCCGATGTCAGAACTACTCAGAGCTAGGACCTCTGGATATTTTTGGCAAATATTCCCTTCTTGGGCTTAAGAGATCTTGGCTAAGAGATTCTTGTTCATGGATACTTGTAGGGTTTGAGGGGCCCAACCCTAAACCCTAAACCCAAACCCTAAACCCTAAACCCTAAAAACCTGAACCCTAAACCCTTAACCCTAACCCTAAAAACTAAATACCCTAAAAACCCTACAACCTGGTACGGGTCCACCCGGCTTGGGGCGTCCCGACAATCTTCCCGGCAGGAGCGAGCTGATGACAAGTGCCGCGGTCTCGTGCTGTGCGCTGTAAGCCTTTTTTCCTCTAGACCGGGAGTAGGTCCCTTTTGTCCTTTTTCCAGGGTGGGGTTCCCTTATCATCCTCTTAAAACCAAAAAGGCACCCTGTTGATTCGCTAGGTTCTCCAGGTCAGTCTTTCTGAAAGCCCTGAGTGTGTACCCGAAACCCCAAACCCCAGGCCCTACCCCAAGCACCCCAACCCCAAAGCACTGAACTCCCCAAAGCCTGAAACCCCAAACTTGCAAACCCTAAACTTTCCAACCCCCTAAACCCTAACCTTAAACCCTGAACCCGAAACCCTAAACCTCCAACCCTCCCCCAAAACCTAACGCCCAAACCCTCGTAAACTCTATGAGGCTTTTTGAGCCCCGAGCCCTGCCTGCGAGGGGTTCGGAATTCCAGCAACTGAACATCCAGTGGGTAGGAATGAGGACTTATCAATCGAGGTAGGCTTCACCAAACCCTAACCCTTAAACCCAAAAACCCTAAACCCTAAACCCTAACCCTAAAACCTAAACCCTAAACCTAACCAATAAACAACCCCCAACCCCTAAACCCTAGACCCTTCAAGACTCGCCTCTCAGGCATGCTCAAACTGCGTCTCCTTGACAGTGCGCTCTTCGTTGGCCCACTGCCGGGAGACCTGGCAGGATGCATCCCTAAACCCTAAACCTAAAACCCCAGCCCTAAATCCTAAACCCTATAAACCCTAAAAGCCCAAAACACCCAAAACACCCAAAACCACCCAAACACCCGAAACCCCTCACCCCCTCAACCCTAAACCCTAAGCCCTAAACCTAAGGTTTACACCCAAACCCAAAACCCTGAACCCTAACCCCCCCCCCCCCCCCGCCCCGCCCCAGAACCCCTGAACGTCTCAGTGATGATCTGAGTTTTTGTTGCAGTATTTAAAAATCATTGTGTGTGGTGGCGTGTGATCGAACCACTGACATGCACCCCATGAGGTCCTGATCCCAAAACGCCAAAATCCTTAAGCCCGTTTTAAGACAGGTCCAGTTGGGATGTTCCCCCCATATACTCACCCACAAACCCTAAAAAACCCTAACCGTCCTGAAATAGGGATTTCAAGTACCCCCCCCCCCCCCCCCCCCCCCCCCCCCGTCCTCCCCCCCCCGCCCACCCCCCCCCGCCCCCCCCCCCACTCCCCCGTCCCCGCCCCCCCGCCCCCCCCCCCCCCCCACCCCCCCCCCCCACCCCCCCCCCCCCCCCACCCCACCCCCCCCACCCCCCCCCACCCCCCCCGCCTCCCGCCCCCCCCCCGCCCCCCCCCCCCCCCCCCCCCCCCCCCCCCCACCCCCCCCCCCCCCACCCCCCCCCCCATGATGATCCCTCTTAAGGACTGCAAGTATAAGGGGAGCATCCCAAGGGTGGTGGGATCCGGGTTTCAGAGTGGCTTTGAGCGGTGGTTTTCAGAATTCTTCAGGGTTAGGGTTAGGGTTTTCGGGTTTCAGGTTGGACCCTTGCGGTGCCCACTGCTGAACCCCCCCCGGCAACGAGCCAACCCTAAACCACCCTAAACCCGAAACCCGAAACCCTAAACCCTAAACCCTAAACCCGAAACCCTAAACCCAAACCCTAAACCCAAACCCAAACCCAAACCCTAAAACCCTAACACCCTAAACCCTAAACCCTAAACCCTAAACCCTAAACCCTAAACCCTAAACCCTAAACCCTAAACCCTAAACCCTAAACCCTAAACCCTAAACCCTAAACCCTAAACCCTAAACCCTAAACCCTAAACCCTAAACCAAAACCTTAAACCACCCTAAGCGCCCTTATGCCCGAAAGCCAAGACAACTCGAAGCCTCTTGGAGGTCCAGCACGGGTTCAGCGTCCTCAAAGGCCAGGGCACCCCCCCCCCACCCCCCCCAAAAAAGGTTTAGGGTTTAGGGTTTAGGGTTTAGGTTTAGGGTTTAGGGTTTAGGGTTTGGGGCTTAGGGCTTAGGGCTTAGGGCTTAGGGCTTAGGGCTTAGGGCTTAGGGCTTAGGGCTTAGGGCTTAGGGCTTAGGGCTAGATTTTGGTCAAGTTTGTTGGGGTTGATTGGGGTTGTGGGGTGGCTTAGGGCTAGGGCCAGCTTTTTAATCAGGTTTTTGGGTTTGTCAAGCTTTTGGGGTTAGGGTTTAGCCTTCTTCCCCGAACATGGGCATACGTGTTGGTCCCTTCTTGCTTGCTTCGACAAATCTGGGAAAGAAGAGTACAAAGGAATCAGCGACCCCAACAGGGTGCATGATTTTGATGAAGCCCCTACATCGCGGACACAATATTGGGGTCGGAGTAAATACTAAAAGCGTTCCCATCATCATGTACTGTAATGAACCCCCCCAAAAAAACCTATTCTAGTTATTAAGGCACCTATATTAGCGACACGGTAGCACCCGAAACACGCTGCCAACCCTCTGCCGCGAACCCCATGCCACAAAGGGTATGTCCAGGACCCAGGGTAGGCCCTTATTCCCTTTTTCTAGGGTTTACTAAGCCCCCTTTAAGCCAACCCTAAACCCTAAACCCTAAACCTAAACCCTAAACCCTAAACCCTAAACCCTAAACCCTAAACTCTAAACCCGAAACCCGAAACCCTAAACCCGAAACCCGAAACCCGAAACCCTAAACCCTAAACTAAACCCTAAACCCGAAACCCTAAACCCTAAACCCTAAACCCTAAACCCTAAACCCTAAACCCTAAACCCTAAACCCTAAACCCTAAACCCTAAACCCTAAACCCTAAACCGTCACTCCTGGGTCTAGATGTTCTCTGCTTGGGAGGATATCAGCCTTTCATCGTGACGAGAGGAGGCCTGTGCTTGCATCTGCTATTGCAGCTGTCGTTGTGATGCTGTTTGTATGTTTCCTTGAAGCAGGTTGCGAATTCGGCACGTATAGAGAAGAGTAGTTCAGGGCATTGCGTTGATTGATGGACAAAGGAGTTCTAAGTTCGGAATGTGTGCGCGAGACCATAGGCTGTCTTCAGAGCACTATCATGCGGCCGGACGCTGTCTCAGACTGGATGTTGCTTGTTGCAAGGTTTCGTGCATATCGGGACATGTTTTTCCAGCTATTTAAGATCTACCCAAATTTACCTCCTGTCAGGAACGAGGTGTGACGTCTCCGACACCAAATGCTGAAGCAGAAGTTTGAAACGTGAAAGCATTGGGTCCGGTCTGAGGTGCCAAGTCGGAAATGCCTCAGGATTGATGCGGCACTAACTTGTAGCCTCAAACGGTACTGTCTATAACCACAACCCCAGAAGCCACAAACCTAAATACCATGCACGCCGGAGAGGTTTCTGGGTTATCACTCGCAACCTCGTCCTCGCTCCCCTTACGGAGGAGACCGGCCGGGAATGGGTCTTCCGGGTTGGACGGAAGCGACTTTTGTGGGATCGGCATGGTGGAAAGTTGTCAAGCGATTCGGGCCGTTTTGGCTGCTCAAGAATTCTGCAAGGGCCTCAGGGTTTGTGTAGGGCGTGTTTTGGGGCTTCGTCGAGAAACCCACCAACATGAGACCCGGAGGAACAAGCAGATGGTTGTGTCACATCTCCCCCAAAAACCCTAAACCCTAAACCCAAAACCCTAACATCCGAAGCCCTGCAGAGTAGTTGCCCCAAAGCAGGAACCAGGCGACAGGATTGGGGGGGACCTTGCAGACAAACGCATCCTCCAGTGGAGATGACGTCCTCAAGTGGGGGCAGGTTCAATAATGCAATGTTAGAACGTCGTTGCATATGAGACATAGTATCATACCCTTTTAGCGGCGCAAGCCGTGTCTCTGTGGCAGCTGGTGTGTTTCAGGAGTTCGTCTTCCGCGCTTGCCTGATCCGTCTCTGGGCCGGCGGCCGAGCATCCCCTAAACCCCAAGATCTAAGTCTCTAAGTTACTAAGTAGGGTTTAGTGTTTAGGCTTTAGGGTTCAGGGTTCAGGGTTCAGGGTTTAGGGTTTAGGGTTTCGGGTACCCGAACCCTCCAAAGCCAAACTTTAAATGCCCCAGGCCTTATAAACCCTAAGCAATTCACGCCACATAGCCTCCAGGGGAAAAGAGCCTAAGACGTTTGGTGGTCTGGCACGGATTTGGGGTTCTGGCGCTTCGCTGGACGCCTAAACCCTACCCGACATGCAAAAGCTTGGTATAGTCAGTTTAGGGTTTAGGGTTTAGGGTTTAGGCTTAGGGTTTAGGGTTTAGGGTTTAGGGTTTAGGGTTTAGGGTTTAGGGTTTAACTAGGGTTTAGGGTTTAGCGGCGTCGTGCTTCACTTGTCCAGAAGGCAAAGGCTGACGTCAATGACAGCCGCAAGTCAGAGCAATTCGCGTACCCCCGACTCAACATTCCTCAATATCTTCAACCCTACTGTCTGAAGCCTTAGACTCCCAAATAGACCCATACCCTAAACCCCCAAAACCCCAAAACCCCAAAACCCAAAACCCTAAACCCTAAACCCTGAACCCTAAACCCTAAACCCCACCAGCCTCCCAACAAAAACCCCAAACCTGCTCAAACTCAACCTGGAGGTCGGGGCCTCTCTGCCGACGCTGGCGATCATCTTTTGCAGCCCTCTCTGCTTCGCCGGGGGCTGTGCTTCGGGGCCCGATTCTGACGAGCCCATGTCTCTTTTGCACCCTAAATTTAAGAGCCTCCGGCTCAAGCCGCCGACCCCGCTGGAGCATAGTTGAGAGGTCTAGACCCACTCGCATGGTTCAAAGATCATCCCAGCCTGGTCGGCAGAGTTCTCAAGCCAAAAAGACAGGTGGTGGGGGGGGGGGGGGGGGGGGGTGGGGGGGGGTGGGGGGGTGGGGGTGGGTGGGGGGGGGGGGGGGGGGTGGGGGGGGTGGGGGGGGTGGGGTGGTGGTGGGGGGGGGTGGGGGGTGGGGGGTGGGGGGGGGGTGGGGGGGGTGGGGGGGGTGGGGGGGGGGGTGGGGGGGGGTGGGGGGAAAACGCTGATTTTGCTGGGCGCCCCTACCCCCCTGTGCTGAACCGCCTGTTTACGCTGGCGGTGGCGCGGTCCTCCACGAAAAAATTGTGCACCGACCCCCCCTACACCCCCCCCCCGGGTTTGTTGTTTCCCTTTGCACTCAAACCCATCACGCCGCCAGGGTCGGCGGACCCTAAACCCAGAACCTTGAACCCTAAACCCTAAACCCTAAACCCTAAACCCTAAACCCTAAACCCTAAACCCTAAACCCTAAACCTAAACCCTAAACCCTAAACCCTAAACCCTAAACCCTAAACCCTAAACCCTTGAACCCTACACCCTAAGCCCTAAAGCCTAATGTTGCACGCGGTTCGGTGGTGCCCGCCCCCCCCCCCCCTGCTTGAAGTCAAGTTTGTTGGGAAATTCAGGACACTGTGACTGTTTGGGGGTGCGCGGTGGGATCCTCTAGTAAGTGTGTGGCGTGCATTTAAAGTCAAATGCCGGACCTCGCTGTCCCTTTTAGGCTCATCTAAACCCTAAACCCTAAACCCTAAACCCTAAACCCTAACCCCTAACCCCTAACCCCTAACCCCTAACCCCTAACCCCTAACCCCTAACCCCTAAACCCTAAACCCTAAACCCTAAACCCTAAACCCTAAACCATGTAAAACACCTAAAGCGCTTAAAGAGAGCGAAGAGCAGCTTCGACTGTTGGGGTGGGGGGGGGGGTGCACCTGAGCAGACACGACATTAAACCTTAAGCCCTAAGCCCTAAACCCTAAACCCTAAACCCTAAACCCTAAACCCTAAACCCTAAACCCTAAACCCTAAACCCTAAACCCTAAACCCTAAACCCTAAACCCTAAACCCTAAACTCTAAACCCTAGCCCTAAACCCTAAACCAACCTGACCTCCTCAACTAAAACGCACGGTGCAAGAGACTTGAATGCATGCAACGCCTGGGCGTCGGATCCCGTGGGGGCCCAACACTGCGAGCGGAACGTTTTTCACCGCGAAGGTGCCTGCCCGGCTCACACTGCCAGCCAAGTCCGGGGAAGTTGCTGTCTGGTTTAGGGTTTACACTTGAGGAAGTGCTGTGCAGAAGTCACCCGCGCATGTTCGACTAGCTTTGAGCGGCTGTGTGGGGGCCGGAGACAACGTTCAAGTGAGGTCCGAAGCCGTACAGAAGGGTTTCGGGCTTTTTGGGTTCAGGGTTTAGGGTTTAGGGTTTAGGGTTTAGGGTTTAGGGTTTGGGGGGTTGTAGGCTTTTTTGGGTTCAGGGGCTTAGGGTTCAGGGTTTTGGGTTTTAGGGTTTAGGGATTGTAGGGCATTTTGGGTTCAGGGTTCAGGTTTAGGGTTTTTGGGGGTTTTCAGGTTTGGGGTTTTTTAGGATTTGTTGGGGTTTAGGGTTCAGGGTTCAGGTTTGTGGGTTTAGGGTCCGGGGTTAAAGGCTTACGAGGTCGTAAATTTTAAAGGGCCCCAAGCCGATACCCCCAAATCCATCCAACGAACGCACCGAGGCTCTCTCGCACACGCACCATTTCGTGGAGCATGTGCGGAGGAGCAGTTATTTCTTTTGTTTATGTTTGTTTTGTTGCTTGGGTGGGGGGGGGGGGGGATTGGGACTTGAGGTTCAGACTTTTTGGGTTTGGGGTTTTGGGGTTTAGTTTAGGGTCCAAGATTTTTCTCTCGTGGACGAGGTTTTATGGTCTATACATACCTGCCTCGCCCACCCATCGTCGCTTGACCTGAAGTACGGCACTTAAGAATTGGGTAGGGTTTACCTGGGACCCTCTTTACCTACCTACTAACTAAGGGTAATTGCTACCAAACTGTAGGCAAGTAGAGTCCCAGGTAGGGTCAGGGTTTGGGGTTTTAGGGTTCCAAGAACCTATCTCGTGCAGGCGTCCAATGCAGAGAGAGAGCAACCTCGTAAGCCCTTCGCCCATCTTAGCCCTTAAGCCCTAAACCCCAAACCCGACCCTAACTGGAGCCTTGATCTCAAAAAAGCTCTATAACCCTAAGCCTTAAACCCTAAACCCGAAACCCTGACCCCTAAACCGGAAAACCGAGCCCCCAAGCCTTTGTGCCCCCCAACCAAGCAGGACGCGAAGTAAGAAGCAGGCGCTGCTCCAGGCAGCGGTTTGCCCTCTTGCCTGTCGCTTTCAAGGGCTTTTAAAGGGCTTTAAAAGGTTGAAAGACCTTCAAAGGGTTTCAAAGGGCATTAAAGGGTTTTAAAGGGCTTTGAAGGGCTTTAAAGGGGTTAAACTGGCTTTGAAGGGTTTTGAGGGGGTATGGTTTTTTTTTTGGGGTTTTTGGGGGTTTGAGAAGGGTTCAAGGGGTTTAAAGGGTTATAAGGGTTTGAAGGGTTTAAAGGGTTTAAGGGGCTTGAATGGTTTTAAGGGTTTTAAGGCTGTAAGGGGTCAAAGGGTTTTAGGGGTTTGAGAAGGGTTCAAGGGGTTTAAAGAGTTATGAGGGTTTTAAGGGTTTGAAGGGTTTAAGGGGCTTGAAGGGTTTTAAGGTTTTAAAGACTTTATAGGGTTTGAAAGGTTTTAAGTTTGAGGGTTTGAGGGTTTGAGGGTTTGAGGGTTTGAGGGTTTGAGGGTTTGAGGGCTTGAGGGCTTGAGGGCTTGAGGGCTTGAGGGCTTGAGGGCTTGAGGGCTTGAGGGCTTCGGGCTTTGTTTTCGTGTTTTTCTCGGGGCGTAAGCACAGATTCACCAAGTTTTGCACGGTCGAAGTGACCTTTTACGAAGTTTCTTTGCCGGCCGCCACGATGCCAGTGCCGCCAGGGCCCTGTTGGACGTTCTACACGGCTGCGGACGGCACCTGATTCACAGCTGCTTCCAATGACCAGCCCCGCAGAAACTACCTCGGTCACTGCATCCCAGTGTTGGCCCACACTCCTTGCACGTAACGCTGTTCCACTCGCAGGCCTCCCAGGATGGGCTATTCGGCCTTATAATCCCCAAAATCAACCCTACAAAGGGGCTTTTTAAGAGATGATAAGGTATAATGGCCCATCCTGGTCTGGCAGGCAGGTGCCTGTCAGGTATCGACCCATTAAAGTTGGCCGGCGCTCTGCGCCTGCCAGAGGATGGACGAGCGGGCTCAGAGAAGGGCGCCGGCCGACAGAGCGAAGGCCACGACGGGCTTAGGGTTTAGGTTTTAGGGTTTAGGGTGTACGGTTTAGGGTTTAGGGTTTGTTAGTTCATCAACGGAAAGCTGCACCGCCTGGCGACCCCCGTCAAAGCCTTTCTAGCAGACGAAAGCTGTCATGGAATCCTGTTCATTAGAAAGCCCGTGGAGTCCTTTCCTAGCCTTGAGACGTTGATGACGGGGTATTAGTGGTGTGAAGCCTTTATGAATTCATACATGTACAAGTGAGTTGCAGAAGCACATGCACATGCATTTAATTCATTATTTCGTGAAAGTACGGGCGCAGAGGCCCACACCATTGTACTCTTCTTATTGGGCCTCTGTTCACTGGCCCGTGCTTCTTTTGGCTCATGTCAGGTTGTCAAGTTGACAATAGTGTTTTCAAACAGCATTTGTATATGTGATGCGTATACTGTGTAAATTTCTCGTTTGGGTTTTGATGAAAAGCTGACTATCCCTTGTATAGAGCATTTGGTTCGGGCCAGGGACGTTTTTCAAGGTCTCAACTCAGGTTTTGTCTTGGATTACAACCCTACACCCTAAACCCTCGCAAATCCGCCGGCACTGCGCCAGGTGCTTTTCCAGGTGCTGTCGCCCCGTTTGTGGCGATCTTGCGCCCTGGTTGGAGGATGACTGCTTGGGACTTGGGACTCAGAACCCCGAACCGTCTCAAAGGGTTTAGGGTTTAGGGCGCAGGGTTTTGCTACACCCGTTTAAACCCTCACTCCCATATCCGCACCCCTAAGAGGGTTCGGGGTTTGGGGTTTGAGGCTGAAGGTTGTAAAGCCTTCAACAACCTCATAAATCCCACGTATTTGGGGTCCACCGTCGAATGAAAACGTGGCAGGTCTTCTACACGACCTTGTTCGGCATCTATTCCAACTTCTTGCTGATCAGGACAGGGCTTGCCCTTAAAGGGCTTCGACAAAAGGGTTTGGAGGTGGTGTAGAGTGGCCCTAAACCTGTGAACCCTGCATCGTCCAGTATCAGCTGTAAGCCCTACTATGGTTTAAGGCCCTACATCCTAAATGCCTCGGGTTCAGAGATGTTCATGGTTCAGGGTTTCGGACTTCTGGTTTGAGTGCTCGGCCTCGGGTCCTGAGGTCTAAACGGACAGTGCTTGCCGGGGGCCGCGAGAGGGGAACAGGCTACGAACATCCATGTGGAGGGCTTGGTTGAGTGGGTTGCCAAGGACACCAGGGGCGTATGGTCAGTACCTTTGGCCCTTGGTGAACCCAGCAGGCTGCAAGCAAATCTCTATATGGCTTGCAGCACGACCGAAAAAGTGACTCAAAGGAAAACGAAAGAAAAGGGGCAGGTCCCTCCCTCCCTCCCTCCCTCCCTCCCTCCCTCCTGAGACCTGCAAACCCTCATTCCCCGAAGACCCCCAAGCCTTAGGGCTGAAGCCTTTAGCCATTGGGCCTCAGGACTGACTAGAGCTTAGGGTTGAAACGAAGCTTTGAGACAGGACCGGCTCGACCCTGGCCGTTATCCTGGCACATACGTTTTGCAACCACCAGGCGCGGCCAGTGTTAGAGGTTGTTTCGGGGGGGGGGGGGGGGGGGGGCGGCATGACTTTCAAGGCATTTCTAAACCCCAAACCCTGACGCTAACAGGCCCGAAAGGCCCTCGCTCACAGGGCCTTCCAGGCCTTTTGGAGAGTTTGTCCCTGGTTGGGGGTTAACACGATCTGTAAGAGATCCAATTTCTACCATTTGCTGAAGAACCCCCCGACAATACATAAATATTGATTTACAAGGAAGTATATATACATATACTTTTTTTTCCGGTGGATTCTTAGGTAAATAGTAGATTTAGGGTCTTCTTAATGGCCAACCAAGAAAAAAGTCGAAGTCCCCCCCAATCCCTTGGCAAAAACAACCCAAAAGTGTGGATCACCTGCCCCATGTTCACCTGACCTTTCTCATTTGGAGCGTAAACCCTAAACCCCAAACCGGTTTAGGATTTCCACGGGCTCTCCACCTGTGACTGTGGGCAGGGTTTTCCTGACATCTCTTTCTTCGTCGCGTCTGAGGACCCGCTCCATGTGCAGAAAGCTCGGTGTGTGGGAATCCCAAAGCCCTAAACCGTAAACCCCGAAACCCAAGACCTGCAGACCAAAAACCCTAAGACCAAAATCCCAAAAACCCTAAACCCGGAACCCAAAACCCTAAACCCTAAACCCCTAACCCCTAAACAAACCCCAAGCCCTAAACCCCCGCGTCTTGGGTTTGGGGATCCCAAGCCCTGTAAAGCCTAAATCCAAAACCCTCAAAGCAGCCCTTGGCTTGGGGAGCCGAAATCTCCGTTAGGGTTTAGGGTGTGGGGTTTAGGGTTTAGGGTTTAGGGTTTAGGGTTTAGGGTTTAGGGTTTAGGGTTTAGGGTTTAGGGTTTAGGGTTTGTGATTTATGGTTTGGGGTTAAGGGTTTAGGGTTTAGGGTTTAGGGTTTAGGGTTCAGGGCTTTGGGGGCATGACTGTCTCCGGTCTAGGGTTCAGGGATTAATGATCGTTTTGGGGATTCTGGTTGGCTGGGCCACGGACAACCTCTTGCATTGCAAAAGGAAAGCCTAAATTCTCCTTCACCTAGTTCAATCAAACCCTAAACCTGCACATGATACATGGAGGGCTGATCTCAATTATCAGGACGACCTGTTGTTGTTTCAACTAATTTCATGCGGCCCCCTCCGCTCGGGTTCCCCAAAAAGGGCACCATGAATTAGTCCAACGTTTCCCCCCCCCCCCCCCCCCCCCCTCTCCCTCCCCCTTTCATGGCTGCGATTCAAGCCGATGAGCTAGCGGCCTTTGGCCCTAAACCCTAAACCCTAAACCCTAAGCCCTAAGCCCTAAGCCCTAAGCCCTAAGCCCTAAGCCCTAAGCCCTAAACCCTAAACCCTAAACCCTAAACCCTAAACCCTAAACCCTAAACCCTAAACCTGACTCCCTCCCCTCCCCGCTTCTTCTCTGAGGCATCGCAAATGGCTGGGTGGAGTCTATGTCCTCGGGACACGTGGGGTGACAAAGGGTTTAGGGTTTAGGGTTTGGGTTTAGGGTTTAGCGTGACAAGCAACGGTTTTGGGACGTCTTGGGCATCGAACAGCTAGGATTTCGGGTCTACTAGGATTTAGGGTTTAGGGTGTGGGATTTGGGGTTTCGGGTTTCGGGTTTCGGGTTTGGGGTCTAGGGTGTAACCCCAAACCCGCCCCCCACCCCAAACTGGCAAACCCTAAACTCTCTAGGCTCCACACCCTGAACCCCTTGCGCCTTCATCCCTAAATTGTCGGGAAAGCCGAAGGAGCCTAACCCCTAAACCCTAAAAAACCCCAAAGCCCTAAACCCTAAGCCTAAGCCCATGCTCGTCGCTGTGGCCCTTTTAGAACATGTGGTGTCGTATGTTGCTTCGCTCTGTCCTGCGGCTCGCTGGCCACTTGAGATGTATGTGCAGCTGAAAGGGGTTGGGGATTTTGTGTGACGTTTTGTGTTGGATGTTTCGGTCTGTTTCGGTGTATGCTGGGTTTCGAGTTGAAATGGAAGTTCGCCAAGAGGCTGGTTTTTGCCACTCTGAACGTCTTCCGGCGTTTGTTCGCAAAGCTTCTTCCTCGGGCTTATTATCGCCCGTGACACCACAGACAATCTCATCAGGACGTTGCAAAGCATGAGGTGTTGGGGACGAAGACCTCTGAACCCTCAACCCTGACTCCCGGAAACGGTAATCATAAAAATATACATTAACACCCTAAACTCAAGCCCTTACACCCGGACCCCGAAACCCTGAAAGGCCCTAAAACCGAAACCCCCAACCTCAGAACCCGGAATCCCTTCCCTTGCCACAGACCACCGAAGACCCGAAGCTGCGCCGTAAATCCTAAGCCCAAACCCTTGCCAAGGGTTTAGGGTTTGGGTTTCGGGTTTTGGGATTAGAGCTGCCCTGAATCCTAAACCCAAAATCCTTAAACCTGATAAGCCCTAAACCTTACTTGGAGGTTCATGGTACTTATTAACCCTTCACAACTGGGCTTATAAGTGAACCTCCAAGTAAGCCCTAAAAGTTTAACAGTCCTTAATAGGGATTATAATAGGGGGTATAAGTGGGAACATCGCAACCTTACAGCTCAACAGTTCTCCAGGATTGTTGCCTTCGCCTTGCTGATTGGGCCTTTGCCTCTCCTCCGCACGCAGTTTGTTAGCGGTTCCGGGGGCTTCTTGAGACTTCCTGCGCACTTTGGCCCTTAGGGTTTCGGGTTTAGGATTTGGGGTTTGGAGTTTGGGGTTTGGGGTTTGGGGTCTAGAGGTGTTGGGAGGTGAGCCCTAAGCCGTTTCGCCCAATCCCTCACTGTCGGTGAGTGCCAAACCCTATCCCTAAACCCTAAACCCTAATCCCTAAACCCTAAACCCTAAACCCTAATCCCTAAACCCTATCCCTAAACCCTAAACCCTAATCCTTGGACCCCAAGCAAGACCTGGAAAGGGACGAAAGGGCATTTGGGCAACCCAGCTCATCTCTGCTGGGGTGTTCCCCCTTGTTAAGCCTTTAGACGGGAACATGCTACGGGGGGGATGTAGTTTCAATCGCCAGTCTGCCCGAGGTTCTGAAACCTTGACAACCTAAATCCTTAAAACCCTAACGCCCCATAAGCCAAAGCCCTAAACCCTAAAACCTAAGACCTACAACCCTATCACAAGTATGAATTCGGTCATAACTACCCCTCAACCTTAGGCAACCAGCCACAGGATGTTGCAGGTTCCCAGGCCCGGACGTTAGTTTTCGAGTTTGGGTTGTGAGGGTTTAGGGTTTAGGGTTTAGGGTTTAGGGTTTAGGGTTTAGGGTCTAGGGTTTAGGGTTTAGGGTTTAGGGTTTCAGGGCTGCCCAACATGAGGACAAGTTTGAGGGCAGGTGCCCTCGAGTGCCTGGAATAAACCCTAAACCCTAAACCCTAAACCCTAAACCCTAAACCCTAAACCCTAAACCCTAAACCCTAAACCCTAAACCCTAAACCCTAAACCCTAAACCCTAAACCCTAAACCCTAAACCCTAAACCCTAAACCCTAAACCCTAAACCCCCTAAACCCTAAACCCTAAACCCTAAACCCTAAACCCTAAACCCCAAAACCCAAAACCCTAAACCCTAAACCCTAAACCCTAAATCCTCCTGGACGTGCTCAAGGATCAAGCCGAGGGGCGGAGGGATGGAATGTCCCCGTCCTCTGTCGCAGCCCTTCTGATGGGCCTGGAACAAGTGCAATCCACCCACCCTGAAGACAACAGGGCTTGCTATGGCCTGAAGTCTAGGACGCGGAGTATGCCCTTTTTCCTTTTTTGTTTTAGGGTTCGGGTTCCCTTTTCAACCCCCTTCAAACCCACGAGGGCACCCTTTGTATTCCTAGGTTGCTCTTGGGTCTAGAAGTTGTGATCTGCATCTGCGCAAGCAGGGCTAGGAGTTCCGTGTGAGCTGGTGACCGGAACTGTTTCGGTTCGATGGGGCCTGCTTCTTCTCCCGGTGGTTTAGGGTTTAGGGTTGAGGGTTCAGGGTTTAGGGTTTAGGGTTTACGGTTTAGGGTTTGGGGTTTGGGGTGCAGGGTTTAGGGTTTAGGGTTTACGGTTTAGGGTTTACGGTTTAGGGTTTGGGGTTTGGGGTGTAGGGTTTAGGGTTTAGGGTCTGCTTCTTCAGGACGGCTGGCTTTCCCTCCACCTTCAAGACGGGCCTGTGACTTGTTTTGGGGGGGAGGCAAGGTCCAACAACCTCAAGCCAACCCGACTCTCTACAGGGTTACAGAAGCGGTTTGGGTTTAGGGGCCTCTTTGTGTAGGGGACAGAGATCTGACGCTTTGCAAATGTACTACTCCAACCTACATACCGCCGTCAGAAGACCCACTATCCAAAGCTATCCAAAATACCAAGTCCCATCAAAGAGGCCCCTATATTACCAGACCAGTGGATGAACTCGTTCTTGGAGGTTCATGGGTACTTATGAACCCATGTGGGATTATACTCATACCCCAACTAGCGCCATATTAGGGTTTAGGGTTTAGGGTTTAGGGTTTAGGGTTTAGGGTTTGGGGGGGCTTGAGGTGCTTCAGGGTGGCAGTGGTACTGGAGTTATGGGTACCCAGAGCCTCCTGATTCTGATAGCGTGCGCCGGGTGGCGGCCCCCAGAGCCCAAAACAGCTGCGATTGCTTTCGAGCAGCAAGGGTTTTGAGGGTTTCGGTAGGGTTTAGGGTTTAGGGTTTAGGGTTTGGGGTTTGGGGTTTGGGGTTTAGGGTTTAGGGTTTAGGGTTCTTCAGAGCTGTCCGTTGTCTAGGGTTTAGGGTTTAGGGTTTGGTGGGGCTGATGGGGCTGAATCAAGCAAGTTTCTCTTGCACCTTGTTTTGCCCTGGTTACGAATTATTTTCGTGCCAAACTCACGACAACTAAACCGTAGCTTCGCAAAGCAGCCAAGTGTCATCAGTTCTTTCCTTCGTGAATGCGTGTCGTGTCGGGGTGCACTGCTGCTGTTGCTTCAGCCGTTTGTTGTAGCTGTCAAGTGAATACAGAGAGCACAAAGTTGAAAGTAGTCTACCGGAAACATGTATGCAGAAATCAAGGTTGACCGTGTGCCTGTGAGTGCCACCGCCAGATAACGTACGCCCAACATTCCACTTTCCTCACATGAAACCCTATAAGCCCTACATCCCACAAACCCTCGACTGCAAAAACCTAGGACTTTGTGCCCCACACCTCACAGAGAACCATCCTCAGACCCTTTTTCACACCCCTGGTCCGGATTTTCTGTGGAAGTTTTCAGCTGGTTGCTAGCGAATTTTGGCGCTTCCTTCTCTAGCTTTTCTTCAACATTACGAACACATCCTCAGGGCACTGGAGGCCCTAAACCCTGCACCCTGAAGGCCGGTGTCCACCGAGGTCTAGCAGAGAAATACTGGCCAGGCCTCCAACGAACCGGAAAACGTTTAGGGTTTGGGGTTTAGGGTTTAGGATTTAGGATTTAGGGTTTAGCGTCTACTTGGAGGCTTGTAGAGTTTTCTGGGG
>CAJNDS010000222.1:0-97500 GCA_905221605.1 Symbiodinium natans | reverse complement strand
GGGGGGGGGGGGGGGGGGGTTAGGGGGGGTGGGGGGGGGGGGGGTGGGGGGGGGGGGGGGGGTGGGGGGTTGGGGGGGGGGGGGTGGGGGGGTGAGTGTGGCCCTACCACCCTGTGCTGAACCGCCTGTTTACGCTGTGTGGGTGGTGCGGTCCTCCAGGAAAAAATTGTGCACCGACCCCCCCCCCCCTGCGTTTTGGGGGGGTAAGGAGGGAAAGAGGGAGGTTTTCACCTCCTCAAACCCATCCAACACGCCGCCAGGGTTGGCGGACCCTAAACCCTAAACCCTAAACCCTAAACCCTAAACCCTAAACCCTAAACCCTAAACCCTAAACCCCTAAACCCCTAAACCCTAAACCCTAAACCCTAAACCCTAAACCCTAAACCCTAAACCCTAAATCCGATCCCCTTGTGGCAGGAGAGTGAGCTCAATGCGGCACTTGACTCCGCGGGGGCCGTCGTTCTGGGCCCAGCCGATTCGGAGGGGCAGCTTGGAGTTTAGGGTTTAGGGTTTGGGGTTTAGGGTTTGGGGCTTAGGGTTGGGGGTTCAGGGTTCAGGGTTCAGTGGGGTTTAGAGTTTAAGCTTTAGGTTTAGGGTTGAGGTTTTTTGGTTTTAGGTCGAGGGATTGTAAGATTTTGGCTTTGGAGATCTTGTGGGTTTAGGACGCTCGGCTCTTTAAGGATTCTAGGATTTAGGTCACAGTGGGCCGAGGTAGGGTACAGATCTCCAAAGTTGTAGAGCTTTGGGCCAGGGTGAAGCATCAATGGTAAAGCTGAGTCCCTAAACCTTCAGCCCTGAGCCCAGTAGAGGGCACGGATGTGGGTAAAACGGGCGCGTCTTGGATCAGAAGGCGGGGGGTTCAGGGTTTAGACTCAGGGTTTAGGGTTTGGGGTTTTTTTTAGGGTTTCAAGAAGGACATGCACACGCGCAGAAACGTGCTCTCTTAGCAAGTCACAAGGATCTGTAGAGTAGGGAGCCCTTAACGTTCCAACGGTGCGCAAACGCGCGCCCAAAAGGCCGCTTTGTAGACGGCAAAGGCAAATAACGTGGCAGTGGCAGTATTTCGGAGCTTTGAGAGTCAGGGATGGTGAGAGTGCAGCGGACCGAAAATTGAAGGAACAATTGACTAAAATGCGCTGGGGCCTAGGTTTGGGCGACATGAGGGCGGTCGGAAGCACTCTTTTTTCAGAGCTTCAGCCAGTTCTCCATTCGCACGCACTGGTGACACGGACGTGCTCATCGTGCGGGCATGGATGCTCTTGCCATTCGCACGCACTGGTAACACGGGCGTTCTCATCGTGCGAGCATGGATGCCCTGGCCATTCGCACGCGCTGGTAACACGGACGTTCTCATCGTGCGAGCATGGATGCTCTGGCCATTCGCACACACTGGCGGAAAACGTGGCAGGCGTGTGCTTTTCCATGTGCAGGGCACCGAAAACACTGTAAATACCGATGTGGCCGGGGCGTCGCCGGCGCGCGTTTACGTGCCGTTGGAGCCCTTAACAAGACGCGCCTACTCCCAACAGTCTGAAGAAATAGATCCCCAAAAACCCAAGGGTGCAACCTTAGGGCTCCAAGGTCAAAGCCGGAGTCGCCCTAAGCCCTTAAAGCCTAAACCCCAAACCCTAAACCCTAAACCCTCCCTGACTACCCTGGCCAAGAACGGGCGAATCGCCTTGGAGGAGAGGGTGGGGAGGGCTGGAGCCGGGGAGTGAACTGCACGCACAAGTTTTTGGGGGCCAACTGTTAACATCTGTTGGTATGGTATCCCTGAGACCTCTACCCTCACCTAGGATCCCATTTGGGACCCCTTTTTAAGATGGGGCCGTGCAATTTTGGTACCCCAGAAGGCATCAGAATGCAGAGAACTGTCCAAGTAGCAAGCCCAGTAGTGCCCCTTGCATGGGCAGGGTGAAAGTTTCGACTTGCCAGGTACAGTAGGATTTAGGGTTTAGGGTTTGGTTTGGGGTTTGGGGTTTGGGGTTTGGGGTTTGGGGTTTGGGGTTTGGGGTTTGGGGTTTGGGGTTTGGGGTTTGGGGTTTGGGGTTTGGGGTCTGGGGTTTAGGGTTTAGGGATTAAGGTGACTGCAGACTTCAACATGTTGCGGTGTCGCGGAGTGCACTGAGTATGTGCATTTTACATGACCCACGTGGTGGAGAATGTCATCCACGCGGATAATTACACATCACTCTATCTGCATGGGCGGGGTCCCGGTGTGCTAGCCGTCTATGGAGAAGGCGGGATGACTCCCCACCACCCACAAAATCTGAAGTAGACGAAGTGTCGTCCTGCCTAATTCCTAGAGAATGGCTTCCTTTTTCCGCATACTCAAAGTACAGGGGAACCTCGTAGCTTGAATGAAAGTGCCAAGTGGAGTGTGGGAAACGACCGAACAAGCATAGCGTGAATCTGCTGAATGAGCAAGCAAAACGACAGGAAGGCGGCGTGTTCATTTTGTGTTCTCACGGCTCATGTGTACCTTGTCTGGCTCATCAACTGTTTGCATCTGCATCTTTATTGTACTCCCTAAACCCTCAACCCTCAACCCAAAACCCGAAACCAAAGTAGCATTGGAGCGATGAATCCCCCATGCAAGTGCCCCGTTCTTTGCCGCATGGGTAACAGCCCTTGGTTCCCTTTTGTTGGGAGCTTTTTCGTGCGCATTTATAAGAAGGTGCTTCGAACAAAAGTGGAGCAAACGTGGAATTCCGGGACTTCGTTGAGGCTCCCCACAGTCTTTTCTCCGGCGCCCCGTTTAGGCCTGGAGGTCCAGCTGCAGGGGTAGGCGGGGGAACCCTCTTCTTGGCAGCTGACAACCAGTGTACAACCTGCTGACACCGCAAGCCTTCTCGAACAGGTGGCTTCGAAGCCGGCAAACCAAAGTATACAAACACACACACACACAATATATATATATATATAGTATATATATATATATATCTATATGCACACACTTAAGCCTGATGTAGATCCAAAACGACACAGACCTGTGGGGCATGAAAGAAAAATGGCAAAGCCGCCAGTCCGTTGCAATCCGCTCCCTAATGTAAATGGCGCGCACGGCAGAAATTAAGGACGGTTTCCGTGGGTAATTTAGCGAAGTCTAGCCTTAAACGTAAAGACGTTGGGGAATGCACCGGGTGTCTTCGAAGCGTACCAGGACATGGTAACCTGGCTTGAGACAGACAAGAGCGCCCTGGCGGCTCGCATCAAGGCCGCTTTGCTACCCAGAAGATTCTTGCTTGTACATAATTGGTATTTGTAGGATTAGTATGTCTGCACATCTATTATTATGGCATATCGCTATGTACTGCTGTGTATTGAACTGATATTATTGTGTATTATTGTTCCGGCGCTGCGTGTGTTGAAGCAACACTTCGGGTGGTTGTTGGTGCTGGGACCCGTCGTTTGGAGGTCCTCAAGGCTGAGATGGCTTGTTTGTTGCTGCCAAAGAGAACTGGCCAGATGTAGTGCTTCATTCGTGCCTGCTGCAGCAGGACATCCCCAAACCCGGACAAGGTTTAGATGAAGGGAGCCTGGATCAGAATTGTCTGGCTTATGGATATCTACCAGTTTAGGGAAAACAAGAAACCTCGGACTAGGACAGAGTCTGTAGATTCCAAGACCTGGAACCCGGGATCCGAGTTCTCGTGCAGGGACCCTGAACCCCTGAACCACATCGGACTGTTCCGCGTGTTTGTCCTCAAGCACCCAGTCGCAGCAGCAACAGCAACATGAAGAACGAGAGCAAGAACAACGGCAACGGCAACACGCACAAGAGCCCGGAGAGAGAGAGAGAGAGATTAAAAAAAGAAGTCAAGAAGCACCAAGACAAAGACGAAGATAACCAGAGAAACAGGTAAGAAGAGAAAGAACCAATCAATACTCGACTGTTTACAATCAAAGGAGGGCTTTCCTTCTCTCTGGCCACCCCGAGAGACGTTTGGCAACTGAACCGGAGCTAAGCTGTCCAGCTGCATGTGAGCAGAAAAACACCCCAAACCCGAGAACCCTAGAACCCTAGAACCCTAGAACCCTGGCACCCTAGCACCCTAGCTCCCTAGAAGCCTAACCTGCTAGTTCTATGGCACGCAGAAACCCACAGGACCAAACCTCAAACCCCACCCCTCTCCTCACCCCTGTCCCTAACCCTAAACCCTAAACCCTAAACCCTAAACCCTAAACCCTAAACCCTAAACCCTAAACCCTAAACCCTAAACCCTAAACCCTAAACCCTAAACCCTAAACCCTAAACCCTAACCCTAGATCCTAAACCCTAAACCCTAAACTGTCCCCCAACCTCTCTCGCGGCAAATGGCCTGCTCTGCGGCCCCAAGTGTTTTCCTGCGGCGGTCGCCGCCATGTGGCGCCATGACCCGGCCATCCAGCCGAGGCCGGGTTTAGGGTTCAGGGTTTAGGGTTTAGGGTTTAGGGTTTCGGGTTTAGGGTTTAGGGTTCAGGGTTCAGGGTTTAGGGTTTAGGGTTTAGGGCTCAGGGTTCAGGGTTCAGGGTTCAGGGTTTAATAAGGGGTTTTAGCGTTTGGGTTTTCGGTTTAGAGTTTAGGGGCACACCCTCAGCCTCCTGAGAGGCCACCGCCTCGTCTTTGCGCGGCCCGGCAGCATGGCGGCCGCGGGGGCGGCCGTGGCAGTGCTTGCTAGGCAGGGTTGAGGGTTTAGGGTTTAGGGTTTAGGGTTTAGGGTTTTGGGTTTACGGTTTAGGATTTAGGGTTTAGGGCTGAAGGTTTAGGGTTTTAGGGTTTGGGGTGATTAACATGGGCCCTTAAAATGGCCCCTTACCTCCTTTAAAGGGTTCTGAAGTAATGGGCCCTTGATTGAGTATGGGGTTTCACAGGGGGTTTTGAAGGGGTTCCCGTTTTAAGGACCCATATTAAGGGACCATGTAGCTACCCTAAGATGTTACTTCGAGGTTCATGGGTATTTCTCATTAGGGTGATAAGAGCTATAGTCACCCGATTTATAACCCCATTCATAAGTGCCCATGAGCCTCCAAGTAGGGGCTTCGAGCGGACGGTGTAGTTAAAGGGGAGTTTTTTGAAGGGCATCTCCTTTACAGTTTCATACGGCCCGAGGGTTTGGGGCAAGTTTGGCGGGTTTGGGGTTTAGACTGTATGCAGGCTGTGCGGCTTCATTTCAGAGCCTACAGTAAACTCCATACAGTTGGAGCATGGTTTAAGGATGATTAGAGCTGAGATTCCCTTTGGTATGCCTTGTGGGGTATGGGGAAAAGGATGTTCCAACTTGTTGGAGTTTACTGCAGGTATTATCGGTTGTGGGTGAAGCTCGAAGAAGACACTGGAGACGGCTGCTGCCGGCGCTGCGTGCGTCGTGGTTGCCGCCACCACCAAAGCAGCCCCACCCCTGAACCCTAAAGAGCAGCCCTAAACCTTCAACCCTCCCAAAAGCCCTTAAGCACCTAAGCCGATAGCTGCTGCAGCGGCGTGGCAGCCCAACCCTAAGCCTCTATACTTGCCATACTCAATCCCAAAACCCTTAACCTACACTCAGATTCCCGCGCTAACCCAAACCTACGCCATACAAACCCGGAACCCTGTAGACCCTGATTTCCAAACCCCTAAAGGCCCCCCAAACCCGTATGGACCCCAGCCCCTAAACCCTTAAGCCCCCTAGTCCTCGCGCCGCCCTCAGAAGTAGGGAAGGTGCTTTCGGGCTGCTTGTATCCGCAGCTTCAGCACTCCTCAAGTGCTGTTTTGTCCTCGTGCCGCCCTCAGACGCAGGGAAGGCCTCAGAGGGTGCAGATGTTGTTCAGCCCCTCATCCTCCAGCAAGCCCTCAATGCGGCTCGTTTGGGAGGAGCTCCACAGGTGCTTGGGTCATGTTAGACGTGGCCCAAGGGCGCAACGGCCCAGATTGCCCTAAGCCCCCTAAACCCTAAAGCCCTACACCCTATGAACCCTATGAACTCTATGAACGGTATGAACCCTATGAACGCTATGAACCCTATGAACTCTATGAACCCTTTGAACCCTATGAACCCTATGAACCCTATGCACCCTATGCCCCCTATGAACCCTATGAACCCTATGAACCCTATGCACCCTATGCACCCTATGCACCCTATGCACCCTAAACCCTAAACCCTAAAACCCTCTATGCGCGCAGAAAGACAGGCGGAGCTCCAGTCTCCGCGCCCGGCGCTCCGAGGGCGGCGACTGCGCCGCAGTCCGCCAATGGGCAGCCGGACAGCAGGGTGTATGTGGAGTTTAGGGTTTGGGCTTTAGGGTTTGGGGTTTGGGGTTTAGGGTTTAGGGTTTGGGGTTTAGTGTTTAGGGTTTGGGGTTTGGGGTTCGGGGTTTGGGGTTTTGCTTGTCTTATGAGGACATGCACCCTAACGGCCGTGAAGTCAGAAGACCCAATTTTCCCTTTAATCCCTCTGCGCCCGAATCCTAGACCCTTTTTACCTCAGAACCTCTTGCCCTAAACCCTAAACCCTAAACCCTAAACCCTGAACCCTAAACCCTAAACCCTAAACCCTAAAAGCCCCAGTCTAGGTCGACTCGATGATCATTGGGCTCCGCCTCTGCCCCTATGCCCAGCCAGCCAGGGACGCTGGCCGAAGCCAGGTAGCAAACAGTTGGGGGGGGGGGGGGGTAAAGGGTTTAGGGTTTCGGGTTTAGGGCGTTTTTTGTGTCTGGTTTCGTATGTGAGGCCTGTTAAATAGGGGGGTAGCCTCACTTTACGGGCCTTCCTGGGCTGGCCAGAGTAGGATAGTTGTGGAGTTGTTCGTGTAAGGCTGGGTGTGAGTCAGGCGAATGGCATAGGAGGACATTTTAGTTAGTCGAAGGTTGAGAATTGGGATGGGCCTTGCAATTGTACAGGACTGACAATGAAGAACACAGATCCCCGCAGATCCCCGAAGCTTCCTGCAGTTTTTTTTTTCGCATCCGTATCCGCCGACCTTGGAAGACTTGAAGCTTAAGGGTTGTTTGCTTCTCGAGTTCAATCTGTGAGGCTTTTGGCTTTCGGGATACCCTGAACCTTAAACCCTAAACCCTAAACCCTAAACCCTAAACCCTAAACCCTAAACCCTAAACCCTAAACCCTAAACCCTAAACCCTAAACCCTAAACCCTAAACCCTAAACCTTGAGGGTTTGGTTATGAAGCCAGCAGGGCCGAGTCGCGGGTTCAGGGTTTTGGGGCGCAGACGGCTCTTGGCTTCGCCCCGTGTTTGAGGTGTGTAATTCCATACAACCAAACCCTCAGGGGTTTAGGGTTTAGGGTTTGGGGTTTCGGGTTTAGGGTTTAGGGTTTAGGGTTGAGGGTTTAGGGTTTAGGGTTTGGGGGACCTCTGAATCCCGAAAGACTTGGACATGCTGTTGTTAATCATAACTCTTTGGGTGCTATCATTTCTAAGAACGGCTGCTAGGGTCCTAGTCTTGTTGTCCATGGTGCCCGGAAACTGCCCCTCATACCTTTGCCTGAACCCCCCATGGTAGACTTGGCATGGCGCATCCCAAGACAGTCATGGCCCAGACCCAGAGGGTTTAGGGTTTAGGGTTTATGGCCCCGACCCAGAAACAAACTCCGAGCTTCAAACAGTCATGGTTATGGATTGGGATATTCCTCCCCTATAATGACAGTCCTTAATGGGGATTAAAGTACCTTCTATGAGAATCCCCATTCAGGGCTGTTAGTAGAAGTTGGAACATCCCAAGTTATGGGACTCATCATGGGAAAGCAACCACGAAGTTGATTTCATGTCACGGGCACTATCACAGCCCAAAGCCCTACCCCCGAAGGGTCCATGTAACTATTTAGTATATACGTGGGCCTAAGCACCAAACCCCAAACCCCAAACCCCAAACCCCAAACCCCAAACCCCAAACCCCAAACCCCAAACCCCAAACCCCAAACCCCAAACCCAAACCCTAAACCCTAAACCTAAACCCTAAACCCTAAACCCTAAACCCTAAACCCTAAACCCTAAACCCTAAACCCTAAACCCTAAACCCTAAACCCTAAACCCTAAACCCTAAACCCTAAACCCTAAACCTTAACCTTAAACCCGAAACCCTAAACCCTACACCCTAAACCCTTCCTCTGAGGGTACTCTCATCTACCCAGAAACCTTCCAGCAGCCAGACCAGGACTGCGCGTCGTTGCCAGCGATGGGCGGACAGGCCCACAGGTGCTTGGGGGAGGTTCTGGGTGTTGGGTTGAGGTAGGGTTCAGGGTTTTGGGTTAGGGTTTAGGGTTCAGGGTTAGGGTTCAGGGTTTAGGGTTTAGAGTTTAGGGTTTCGGGTCTTCGGTGATTTTTACAGGCTCTGAATATAGCGCGGACATTGTTCAATCTAAAAAAGCCTTTCGCAGCTTGCTTATGTTTCTGGAGGTCGGCTTCGGTAAGTTGATGTATTGCACGTTCTGTATGGCAGTCCTGGGGACGCCGCTGTACGAAACCGGTTTAGGGTTTGAGTCTCTTAATGTCTCTGACCTCTGGTTATGTTTCAGACTTGCTTGCAACCTAAGCCCTCAAACCCTCAACCCTCAACCTTAAACCGTGAACCCTAGAAGCCTAAACCCTACACACCCTGCAAACACTAGCGCCCCAACAACCTCGCACCCTAGCATCCCAACACCCCTAACACCCTAGCACCCCTAACACCCTCAAACCCTACACCCCAACACCCTAAACCCACACCCTACACCCTCAACCCTCAACCCTCAACCCTCAACCCTCAACCCTCAACCCTCAACCCTCAACCCTCAACCCTAAACCCCAAACCCTACCAGGTGCTTGACGACATCGTGGCCGAGGCGCGCTTTGAGCTGAGGCTTTCGTCTCGTCCCTGAGAGGTCGGGGGTCCGGCTCCTTGTATCACTTTGAGTAGAGTTTAGGGTTCAGGGTTTAGGGTTTAGGGTTTGGGGCTTGGGGCTTGGGGCTTGAGGTTTAGGGGTCTAGGGATGGAGAGTTTAGGGCTGAGGGCCTTAGGGTTTTAGGTACTTCGATGTCTGGATCAGGTGTCCGGAGTGCCCTTAAAGGACAGAGATTCCCGAATCCATCTGACTCCCAACCCTCAAATCCTTAGCGCCAAAGCCCCACAAGCCCTTATGAAACCCTAAACCCTAAACCCTAACCCCATACCCTATACCCTAAACCCTCAACCCTCACATAGTTGAGAGGTCTAAACCCGCTCGCTGGTTCGAAGCCCTGCTCGTCGGCAGAGTTTTATGGGGGGGGGGGGGGCAGGGGGTCGGAGTAGGACAAGCTCAAGCAAAAAAGACAGGTGGGCGGAAGAGGGGGTGGGGGTTGGGGGTGGCGTGGGGAGGGGGTGGGTGGGGGGGGGCCGAAAACGCTGATTTTGCTGAGGGCGCCCCTACCCCGCCTGTTTACGTGCGGCTGGCGCGGTCCTCCACGAAAAAATTGTGCACCGACCCCCCTACCCCCCCCCCGGTTTTGGGGGGTTTTTCACCCTCAAACCCATCCAACACGCCGCCAGGGTCGGCGGACCCTAAACCCTTGTGAATTCAATCAAGAATTCCCACTGGTAGATCAAGGGCTTCCCCGAAGCCTGATGGAACTGAAAGTTCCGTTAGATTGCCCTGCAATCTGAAGATGAAAGATAACTGCTGCCCTGCAACAGTGATGAATATCGCCAGAATAAAGGAGATCAAGTACCCTGTACTCTGCAAGGATTGCCCCCTTTTGCCGCCAGCTCTCAAAGTCCCATGTGCCGCCCAGCGGTAAGCTAAGCCCTGACCCTCCCGCACCTTGTGGACCTTCGTGGCCACAGAGCGTGCATGTCCAATGTATCCTGAGAAGTCAGCGTTTTCACACTGACCATTGTTTTTGGACAAGCACGATCTGCTGATGTACATCTCAAGGGAGTCTGCAGAGACTCGTGATATATCAGATCTGTGCGAGCTGATGTGGATTCTGGGAGATCCACTGAACTGCCTGTTGTCTTTGCGCCGCCTTATCTAGTGTGTTATCGCTGTCATACAATTTAAATCTGCTTTGGGACAATACAGCACGCAACAGTGAGGCATCCATGGCTTTTGTCAAGCTGTCGGCTGCTTGCAGTGTGGTGGGTATCCATCTGAAACAAGTGTTCTCCTCACAACGTTGTTTGATTAGGAGAACCTCTAATGTGGTCCTGTATTCTTCGCATGATGGCATGGCCAACCTGGTGACCAAGTCATACAGAGACTTACAGTCGGTGACCACCACTGCAGTTGGCAGCTTTTTGAAGCCTTCTGTTGGCTTCTGCCATGAAAAATCAGGCACGTGAATGACACCCCACATGGCTCGGAGCCACCCAAGAAGATCCACCGCTTTGGACATTGCATATGCTTCAGCTGAAAGAGTGGACCTAACAACCCTAGGGATTTTCTTAGAAACCCAAGACAGGGGTGACAAAGGCGCTTCAAGATTCCGATTCAAACGCGAATCTGTTGCACAGACCAAGGCTCCTTGATGCGAATTGAGGTTTTTAGAGGAAGCGAAAGAAGCATCGCCAAAGGAGACAAATGTGAGCTCACTCGGTGTGATGGGTAAGAAGTAAATGCATACCGCATGATGCTCCTGGGCTTCCCGCAAGACCTTATTGGCCAACAGGAGAGTCTGCACGGTAGCTTGCGTGATCTGGCTCTGGACTTCACCTAGTTTCGCGGCGATATCAGGTCGAGTATGCGTGACCGCATACTGAAGACTGCCCACAAGACCACGTAGCTTGGATCGCTCAGACTCATTGATCTGAGCTTCTGGAGTCATACGCCGAGGACGACCAATGTCGATCTGAGGAATGTTGCGCACATAACTACTTTGGGACGCTCTTATGGAAAAGTCGGGAAGCTGTTGAAGGTGAATCCCCGTAAAGACAAAGTCACGATACTTTCTACTTCCAAAAGGGAGTTTCTTTTCCAGCTCCTGTAGTTTTGCATTGAACTTCGTGTCTCCCCCTCCAACACCGTCGTCCACCTGCATCCCCAGGATCCCGTTTAACTGATGGCCGGTGTAAAGCATAAAGACACATGGTTCCAAGGGGTGACGAGTGAATCCTAGCGCCAACAACTGTTTACAAAGCTCTTTGTAAAACAGTAGGGGAGCGTCGACCCTCCCGTAGGCATTGCCTAACAACTGACAAATTTCAGATTCCTTAAGCTTAAGGGCTTGTCTGAGTTCAGGCGGGGGTTCCATGCCCACTGAGTTATCCGCGCTCGCTTTTCCGCGCAAAAACGCAGTTTTTATATCGAACGAAGTCAGGGTGAATTTTGCAGATGCGACGGATTGTAAGACCACAGCACGCCCTTCGCGGGAAAGCGTGGGCGCGTCCCGCATGACCTCAACCAGCTTTGGATCTTGGTAGCCTAACACCACTAACCTAGCTTTTGCTCACGTTGGCTCTCACCTGGTTCTGGCGGCTTCCATGTGAGCACCCACCTACTTTTGAGGATCTGGTCGGGGTTGAGGCTACGCCTTAGAACAGCTTTGATGGCAGAAGTCTGTAACCAACACTGAATCTCTTTATCTTTGGCCTGAGCAAAAAGCTGGCGTTCCTGGGCATTGAGGTCTTTGAGGTATACTTCGGACCGGGATCGTTTGCTGATGGAAGCTAAGAGAGTCATCTGCTCTCGGGCATCTTCACGGAGACATTTGCGATAGTTTTTGGCATTCATTGGTATTTCCAAGCAGTAAGCTTGTTGCTCTCCACATTCAAGGGGTTGTGTGATGTAGGGAAACCCGTCTTCAGCAAGGGGTGGACCCTGCGCTTCCTCAGACGTCTCCACGTGCGTAAAAGCAACAAGTTCATTACCGTCTGCCTCTGAAATTCCAATATTTTCACAAGCTAGAAAAATGTTTTCGCTAACCAGTCCATCATCCGACTCAGGAACAGGAACACTCATTGGATCAACAGCTTCACTGCTTGGCAGGGCAGAAGGCACGGAAGGGGCTGCGGCTTCCTGAGCTGTCTCAGGTTCGCGCTCAACTTCAACACCACCTTCTGCGCCGTCAGGAGTCTGTGACACTTGAGGGGTAAGTTCTTGTTCGGGCTGTCCTAAGTCTTCGTCTGGCACGGCTTGTTGCGACGTAGCATTTGCAGGCCCAGCCTCAAACACTTGTGTGGGTTCGGGATTATTTGCAGAAGATGCTGAAGGTGCAGGCACGGCAGAATCCATGAGATCGCGGAACGCATTGGCTCCACCTGCGTTCTTGGTCGGGAGTTCTTCTTCACCGGATGACAAATGTTGCCACTCTCTCAGACTGGCTGGACGAACACTCTCGGGCGGACAACGAAGAACAGTCGTTCCATGAGAGATCCAAACTACAGAAGAACCTTCTTGGCAAATTACGCGTCCGGGGCCATGCCACCGACCTGAAGCAAGACGATTTGGGGATGTTTTGCGTATCCAATACAACACCCAATCCCCGGGCCGATATGGACCTCTCATGGGATGCGATCGGCGAAGCATTGCCCTTCGTATCGTTTGGGAGTTGTCAGCCTCCCAGAACGCTTTGCGCGCCATGCATCGCAACTCCAGCCTTTGACGATGCATCTCTGCTTCCAAGTCGGATCCTTCTACTATAGCATGGGCAGACAGGTCTTCGTCGGACGTAACGCTCCCAGGGATTCGCAGAGACTTACCAAGTACGATTTGTTCAGGCGCATAACCTTTAAACCTCATTAGGGCATTTTTGGCCTGAAGGGCTTGTGCAAGGGCTTGGTCGAAGAGAACATCGTTGATCAAGGGCATCTGAGTATCAAGTCTTTGCAGAATGTCCTTCAACACATCGCCGTGGCGCTCAAGGCGTCCGCGCTGCCAGGCGGCTGCAGTCACAAAAGTTTGAATGCTCAAGCTTTGGAAATGGTCCAAAATTTCAGATGACCTAAATTCTCCTGCGGGATCTAAGTAAATTTTTCGAGGGTTACCGGCCCAGGTGAACCAAAAATTGGTCAAGGATTCCAAAGCATGCGCGGTTTGTCGGGACTGAGTTCGACGTCCCATGTGACATACGACTTATACCCGGACTTACTCCATCAACCCCAATGACATCGTTGAACTCACGAGGCTCAGAGAGCTTGCTTGGACGTTGGAGTCGAGGCTCCACAGATTCCAGGCAGGAATCACACTGGTACTCGAGCGCTGCTTGAACAAGCGATGGATCAGCGCCGGCGGCCCGCAAGTGATTGGAAAGTGTCTGAGGGGCAGGGTGCCCTAAGTTTGCGTGCACCCGGATGAGAGTGCTCTTCTCCTCTTTGCTGAGATTCCTAAATGCCATGGGCGGAGGCGCCCACGCCTCTATGTCATGTTTGTCGGAGGGGAAAGACGTCTGTTCAGGACTTATCTTTTCAGGGATAGTCTGGCGGGCTAATTCAGGAACACTCTTTTGTTGTCCAAACACTGTCAGGAGTATGTGAACGGGGTTGATGCGAAGTCTCGTTCTTTCTGAGGGCATGTTCAAGCGATCATCCTGTCCCAGGCACCAATATTGCTCTTGACTGGCATCTCTCACCCTAGACCCTGCACTAAACCGGATTGGGGCGACAGTCTGGGGTAATGCTCCTAGAGGACTCTGAAGATTTCGGGCTCCCTTGCTTACAAAGACCTGCAATACTTGGATCTCTGGCAATCTCTGTTGAATGAGTCCTATGAGTTCACTTCGTGGAGACACCAGGCTCGTCGTGTTACGTGTGATGCTCTGGGCAGCGGAACTGAACACGGGGCGCCAAACTTCAAACGGCAGCTCTACGTGTAGTGGCAACGGGGCAGGCTCGACCCGCCGTGAGGGCTGTCCTCGCTCATGAGCAAGGGAGCTGGGGTCGGCGGCACGCTTCTGAGCTGGCAAGTGATGCTGCGTACTTGGGGTACCTACTGAAGTCTTAAACCGCTTACGGGTCATGGGAGGGGCTTCATTAGACGCAAACGCTGTCTCGGAAGGTTTCACCAGCATCTGTTTGGCGACATGTTTCGCAAACCCCTGACAATAGGACCCTGCAAACTGGGATACTGAAGCACCTCCCAGTTCCCTGAGTTTTCCTGCTACCACTTGATGTTCTGCATGACCAGGACACTGCTTAACGACGAGACTTCTTATCAAATTGGCACACGTGCTAAGGATGGCAGTCGACTTCTTGATGGGACGTTTGGAAACAGGTGTTTCCAAACCAAAGGCACACATATGTACGATGACTTTGCGGGTTCCTTCTACTATGGGTCGAAGGTTTTCTTGAGACAACATGCTGGATCCTGAGGGTTGTTTAAGGTGAAAGCCTCTTCCATGCTTACACTGCCACTGGTAGACTTTAGTACACAGCCGGAGGTGAGTTTGGTCTACATCCCTTTGATGCTGCAGCTCGTCTCGAAACTTGGCGCTCCTGGCAAAGTGAAGGTTGGTCCATGAGCACCAGAGACGGCACTCAGGAGCCATCCAGATGTGCCTGGGCTGTTCCTGTTGAATGATGTCCCATAACCGTCGTTGACCCTCTGGAGACGAAAGGTCCCCATCGGTTCTTGTGAAGCGTCTTGCTTTACCTCCTAGCCTATTGACCCATGACGTAAGTTGGCTGTTGTCATAGGCATACACTTCTAAGAGATCTAACTGCTTTCCTTTCGGAACCCCGTAACTGAGTTGGGAATCTTGGTAGACAGCCCAGGCAGCGTCCTCGGCACGTGCGTACGCATTGGCACAGGCCACGGCAGCATCTTGGGCAATGCTGGTGACATCGGAAGACGTCAGTGAGGAAGCAGTTGTCAGCTCGCATCGGAGAGGAGATGGCAGTTCAGAATTGGGACGCTCATCTACACAGTTGGCGGGCGCATCGGCTGACTCCGGAAAACCATGTTGTCGAAGCCACTCTGCATCACTCACAGATGCTCTTTCCGCTGTCTTCAATGAAAAGCCTATAAGAATTACCCTATTCCCTTCCCATGGCATGGTGCAGTGCCAGGAACGTGGGTTGAGATACATCGGGCACTTAAGGGGATTCAGGGCTCCTACCAGTGGCTGACGATTGCATTCGACAACGTGCTCCCTCTGGTGAGGATGCGCCTTGTCTGCAGACCACACTTCTCCGCCGTTGGACGGGTAGTTCAGAGGAACCACTAAGTTGGAGGTCCCCGAAAGATTATGGACATCGCGATGCGGTGGGGCAGAGGTGTTGCACGATATGGCCACGGTGGTGAAGGGATGCTGAGGGTCCGTCAACCGAAGAACACGAGTAAGAGCTTGCGTTACCCAGGGGAACTCTTTTGACACCCGAGTAATTCCCTGAACACCCCCATGCCGAAAAGAGCCAAACGTAAGATAGGCGGGTTCCTTCAAGGTATCTGTCGGAGAGGACGCGGTCAAGCTTGCAGGCGATGCATCCAGCAGGTGCCAGGGCACAGAACGCAGGAATCTCTTCAGCTCATTTGCTGTGGCTTGCCGTTGGACAAGGCTTCGGGCATGGTCTTCCACCTCTTGCTTATCCCAGTGCCTAGAGCTTGAAGTGCTCATACGTGATGACTTTAGGGCTTCCTGAAGCTCCGATTGACACACTTGTACCTCCCTCAGGATTGCTGCTGGGTCACATGCAGCTGCTGAATTGCCCCGAGGACCTGCTCCATGATCTGTTCCATGTGATTCATCCGGCCAGCGAGGGCGTTCACCTGATCCTCCACGACTGAACCGTCTGGCTCGATCGCTGAGATCACGTCCCACGGGTCTTCCGCGGAAGCTTGCGATGGCTTCGCGGCCACCTTGGGCTTGCTCTTGGGCGCTGCCTTGGCGGAGCTGCCCCGGGTCCTGGGATCGTGTGGATCTGTGTCCGAAGGTGAGCTTTGCAGCACGGCCTCGATTGCCTCTGCCTGTTCGACATACTTGCGAATGTAGATCAGCAGAGCACGATGCTTCACTTTGGCACTGTCCTGAAGATGATCGCAGCACCACTTGCCCCATTCGGGACTGCTCTCCAGGGCCTCTGCGAAGGTCTTTCCGACCATCTTCTTTCCAAAATCCACTTGGAACTGCCCTAGAGTCTGCATGTCCAGGGATTCCAATTGTTCGACTGTGTAGGTCGAGGTGGGATCCTGGAGTCGCGCCAAGCGCGTGCCAAGGTCCAGGGACGAGGAACCGACGGAGTTGGGGCTCTGGGCCATGACTCTTGGGATCAATGGACGATGGAGTGAGGGAATCGGCGACACACACGGGCTGGCTTGATGGCAATTTGGTGACAAAAGGCGGCGATTCGTCAGTGCGTTCAGCTGGCTTAGCTGATACAGAGTTGAAACAACCCTGTTCTGTGTCATTATCTTTACTTACATACGAATTACACCCAGAAGGACTAAGGAACCCGTCAGCATCTATACACTTACCAACAGAGGATCCATCTTCCTGGGACTTGGGAGCATGCGCAGGGGAGTCTTGCGGGAGGGCAACCTGGACAGAGTCTTTCGGGACAGACTCTTCACTCACATGCTGGCATGAAGCGTCCTGGTGGCTTTCTTCACACAACTTGGCCAGGTCTAGCGTGTAAAGTCCGGTTGGACCCGTGCTCAAGCGCAGGCTCTTCCCCAGTCTCTGCAAATGGCAAAGATCTTGCACCGTGTCCACTATTCCCCCCAACTGCTTAATAGCCCGTTTACTAAACAGCAAGGGAGTCCTGCCCGGCACAATCTCGATGCTGAGCCACAAAACGTGAGACATGCCTGCTTTTATGGGGAGCAATACTCGGAGCTCGCTTTCAAGTGTCTGGTTATTCCCAAATCTGAACTTCACCGCACTTTTGGCTACCTTAACCAAACCCCGAACAGGCTTGCTCAGCTGACTCAAGAACGTGTTCAAAAGCTGTTTGCCCATGACACACCGGCTGGCCCCTGTATCGACAATGGCTTCGAGGACAGTGTCTTGGACTAATGCACTTTCACACGATCTGTCAGGGATCTTGGGCTTGCTCCATGGGCTATGCCTAAGGTGCGCTGGGCAGGGACATGGAATGCTCAGCTTGGCGACGGAAGCAGGGGACTCAGTCAAGGATGTTTCCCCAACGCTGCGTGGCCTGTGAGGTCGGGAGAAAAGGGCAACACGTCTTCTAAGGTTTAGGGGAATCAGGGCAATGCGGCTCCTAATCTTATCCCTAACATCCTGAACCCTTGTCAAACCCTCTGCGAAGTGAGCCTCTTCCAAGGAAAGCGCTTCCTCGGGCACGCTTGACATGACCTCTGGGTCATTTGGCATGATGGTCTCGGTGGCGAACGTCTCCTCAACATTCAACGTCTCCCCAGCATTCTTGGTAGCGGCATTGATTTTGCGAGGACACTCAGCCTTCCAATGCCCACGCTGCCCGCAATTGCGGCAGTGGCTTTTCGCAATCCTCTGAAGAAGTGCTTCCTTGGATCCTTTTCCTTTGTGCTTGCCGGCGCCCTTGCTCGGCTTGCCACCACTCTTGGAGCCTTTGGCGATGGGCCAAAAGCCGCGAGATCGTTTTTTGGCTAGAAGTCTGCCTCGCGCTTCAAGGTAACTCACAAGTGCATCTTGCAAGGCTGGCACATCTTGGAAGAAGGTTTCAAGTTCCTCCTCGAATGCTTGGATCTGGGTGGCATCGGGATCGTCCGCGGCGATGAGCGCGTCAAGGTACTCCTGGTCGAGCTCTGTCTCGGCTTCCTCCACGTGTCCTGTCACACTGGCCTGAAAGGCTCGCTCGGTGTCCTCAGGAGTTGGCTCTTCCACGTAGTTGGCGTCGTACACTTTCGTTCTGGCTGTCCTGTGGCCTTGAAGGTCAGCAAAGAACCTCGATCCCAGCAAACGAATGGCACTGCATACCTTCTCGTAGCTCAAGGTACCTCCCATCTCTACCACAATCTTCTTCCGGTCCTCGGATGACAACTGTGACTGTCGCAACAAGATGTACGCTCGAACCTCCTCGAGTTTGATGCCTTGGGATAGAAGCTCCTCGAAGTGAACATCATGCCGGGCCAAATAACTGTCGTTGGACTCATCGCTCTTCTGCAAGGTGCCGTAAATCGCCTTCTCAAAGCAATCATACTTGGTCTCCAGCGCTGTCTTGCCCCAGGACCCTCCCAGGGTAGACACCAAAAGTCGGATTCCAGAGTCGTCGGTAGACTTCAGTTTTGCCGCATCAAGCTTCGAGACTTTCTTGAACGCAGTTCCCTCTGTCAAGAGGGCTGCACGCGGGGCCAGAAGAGCCATGTGCTCTCGAGGCCACATAGCCGCAAGAAACTCCAGTTTGCCACTGTACTCTGTAACATCTGTGGTTCCTGGTGTGAAGCGTGGAATGGCATGCCATGGCAGCTGTAGGGAGCCTGTGTTCTCCGAGGGAGAGTGTCCCGACGATTGCGAAGCCTCTGTTGCCATATCTGCTATGCCAGCCAAACTGGGAACTTCAAGTCGAAAGGACCACCTGGATCGAATCCACTTTTGCGCCTATCCACGGATAGCGAAGCACCAGTAGCTCCGCTACCAGTGTGAATTCAATCAAGAATTCCCACTGGTAGATCAAGGGCTTCCCCGAAGCCTGATGGAACTGAAAGTTCCGTTAGATTGCCCTGCAATCTGAAGATGAAAGATAACTGCTGCCCTGCAACAGTGATGAATATCGCCAGAATAAAGGAGATCAAGTACCCTGTACTCTGCAAGGATTGCCCCCTTTTGCCGCCAGCTCTCAAAGTCCCATGTACCGCCCAGCGGTAAGCTAAGCCCTGACCCTCCCGCACCTTGGACCTTCGTGGCCACAGAGCGTGCATGTCCAATGTATCCTGAGAAGTCAGCGTTTTCACAACCCTAAACCCTAAACCCTAAACCCCAAACCCCAAACCCTAAACCCTTTCCCCTAAACCCTAAACCCTAAACCCTAAACCCTAAACCAAAGTGCTGAGATGATGTTCCAGGCCGAGCTTCTCGCCGCCTCAGAGAAGGAGGTGGACGCCAAGACCACGCTGCTGGCGTGTGCCGGGGCGCCGAACAGCAGGGTTTAGGGTTTAGGGTTTAGGTTTAGGGTTTAGGGTTTAGGGTTTAGGGTTTAGGGTTTAGGGTTTAGGGTTTAGGGCTTTGGGGTTTAGGGGTTAAAGGGTTTAAGGGTTTAGGGTTTAGGGTTTAGGGTTAGGGGGTCAGGTGTTAGGGGTTAGGGGTTAGGGGTTTGGGCCTAGGGTTTAGGAATCCGGGAATCCCCCTTTCAGGGTTCAATGCTCAGGGCTATACCCTAAGCCTGAAAGCCTTAGCTCCAAACCCCAGGGTTTGGGGTTTGGGGTTTAGGGTTTAGTGTTTAGGGTTCAGGGTTTGAACCTGATTCCCAAAAGCCCAGGAAGCCCTAAACCCGAGTGTGTCATCGGCAGACAACATAGAGGATTCAGATTCTGCGGAAACTCCTTCAACCATCTGAAGACGGTGGGTGAGACTTGAACAACGTCTGGCTGGCGTGAGCACCCTTCACGTATAGTCGCTTCCACGATGGCACCATGGCAGGCTCTCGCAGAAGGGGCAGGCTGTCGGGCATGAGCGTTGGTGTGTGGCAAGTTGTCCCGTGGCAGTGGCAGGAGGAAGAGACCAGGAGCAATACTAGCTCGGACTTCAGCGCTTTTGGGAGTTAGGGTCTGGGTGCCTGTGAAGTTAGGGTATTTAGTGCTTTAGGAGTTAGGTTCTGGGGGGTTGGGGTGTTCGCATTTTGGGAATTTCGGGTACAGGCTTTGGGGTTTAGCCTTTGCGGGGGCAGGCTTTAAACTCTAAACTCTGAACGTCTTAAGCCATAAACCCTAAACCGCAAACCCTGAGCCGAAACCCCCCCACACCCTGAAACCCAGACACGAGACCCCAGACCCCAAACCCCCAAGCAACACACTCCCAGGTCCCGATGTGCCTGAGTGGCAGGACAAGTGTTTGTCGAGTTTAGGGTTGAGAGTTTAGGGCTTAAGGTTGGGATGTGCGCCAGCCCTAAACCCCTAAAGATCCTAAAGCCCTCCAAAGAAGCCCCAGTAAGCCCTAAGCCTTGGGAACAATCCCTATTGAGGACTGCTAGTATAAGGGGGAACATCTCAACCTATGCCCCTCTTGAGGCCGTCAACCCTAAACCCTAAACCCTAAACCCTAAACCCTAAACCCTAAACCCTAAACCCTAAACCCTAAACCCTAAACCCTAAACCCTAAACCCTCAACTCTAAACCCTAAACCCTAAACCCTAAACCCTAAACCCTAAACCCTAAACCCTAAACCCTAAACCCTAAACCCCTAAACCCCTAAACCCCTAAACCCCCAAACCCTAAACCCCCAATGCCTTCGACCTCCAAGTGCTGCGGCTGAAGGACTTTGCTGCCTTCCACGAGTTCTACGTGTCGGAGCTCGCGAGCGGGCGGGTGGCTCCGCAAGAGTTTAGTTTTGTTTTTGTTTTTCCTTTTGTAGGGTTTAGGGTTGAGGGTTTAGGGGTTAGGGGTTAGGGGTTTTAGGATATATGGTTCGTAGGGTTTTGGGTTTAGGGAGTAGGGTTCTTGGGGGTTTAGGGTTTAGGGTTTAGGGATTTTAGGGTTTGGGGTTTCTAGGGTTTGGGGTTTGCAGTTTAGGGCGTTTGAGGATCAGAGCTTGGAGGATGGGGGGGCACTTACCGGCTGAAACTTTCACACTTGCAGAGGGCGCATCCCCCTAACATCCTAAAACCCCTAACGCGTCGAACCCTTGGAGCCCTAAACCCGAAATAGCCCAACCCGAAATAAGCCCCACGAACTTAGATCCAAAATACCCCTTAACCTTAACCCTAAATGCCTGCAACCCTCAACCATCTTCAACCCTAAACCCTGAATCCTAAACCCTTGCCCTAAACCCCAAACTCCAAACCCTAAACCCCAAACCCTGAACCCAAACCCTCATTGCCTCAATCCCCAGACCCCAAACCTCCTAAACCCTAAACCCCAAACCCTAAATAAACACCAAACCCCAAAACCCTAAAATCCCTGAACCCCAAAAACCCCAAACCATAAACCCCAAACCCTGAACCCCAAACCCCAAACCCTAAAGCCCCAAACCCCTGTTCCCTAAACCCCAGACCCCCAACCCCCCCCCCCCCTCCCCCGGTTTCCTCACAAAGCAGCCCCCCCGAGGTCCTCTCCAGGAGCCTGGGCCTCGACGTCTTCCTCGTGGCCTTCCATCCCAACTGCCTCTCGGATGGGATTTTAGGGTTTAGGGTTTAGGGTTTAGTGTCTAGAGGGTCACTGTTCTAGCATTCAGAATCATTAGGGGGTTCCAGGCTTAGAAGAAAACCCACCCGCCCAAAGAATCCCGTAACAATAAGAAAATGAAAGGTTGTCATCCTACCAAGAGAGTTTTACCTACCTAATCCGGACACGTTTTCCACTGAACCTTCTGGGGCCCAATGGGGTCAGATTGACCGAAAAGTCACCAACACTGGTCCAGATTGACCGAAAAGTCACGTACACTGGTCCACATTGACCGAAAAGTCACGAACAATGGGGGGCAATTGACCGAAAAGTCACGAACAATGGGAGGCAGATTGACCGAAAAGTCCCGAAGGTTTATTTATTTATTTTATTTATTTAATTAATTATTTATTTATATATATATACATATATAATAGAGAGGGTTTAGGGTTTAGGGGGATTCGGTGGCCTTCTATCCTGGCTGCCTCTCGGATCCTGGTTTCTTGTATTCCCCAACACCCTAAATCCGGTCACAGGCTGTTAGACTCCCTTCGGGAACGCTGACCTTGAAAAGGCTTCTTACCAGCTGAGATTCACCATCATACTGCCAAGAGCACAGAAGCGTGCCTTCTCAACACTACGCCGTAAGCCAAAAAACGCCAAAGGAGCGCGCAACCCGTCTTCCCCTACAACCCTAAACCTTAAACCCTAAACCCTACACCCTAAACCCAAAACCCTAAACCCTAAACCCTAAATCCCTTCCTTCCCCCAGGTGTAGCTGCTGGAGAAGCTCTAGCCCCAGGCGACGAGGCCGGAGTAGCCTTAGACGTGGAGGTTCTGGAGTTTGAGGGGTTGAGGGTTTCGGTTTTAGGGTTTGGGGTTTGAGGTTTTGGCAGGATTCAGCCAGAATTGAATTTAGGGTTCAGGGTCTAGGGTCTAGGGCTTTGGTTTCTTCTTTCGGTTTAGGGTTTGATCTGGAACCTTTCAGAAGCGTAGTTGCCCAGAAGACATCATTTCAGCAAAGACCCCGAAGCTTCGGTTTCCAGAGCTCGGGGTTTTGGGCGGCACTTGCTGGACTCGCACGCCGACGGTCGAAGCCTGGTTTCTTGAAGCTTAAGAATGATAGGAACCTTACACCCGGCACCTGAATCCTATGCAAGCCAAGTTCCGGAACCTTAAACCTTAAACTGTTCCTACATATACCCTCGAACCCAATCCCGTAATTAACTCAGATGCAGTCAGGTGGCTGTCCAGCGCGGCGACGACCTGGTTCTGGCGGTGGTGCAGGCTGCGTGACATTAGAGCTTTTGGGCATGGGAATGGGGCTTGAGGGCTTTTGGGAGTCTAGATGAAGCGCTTAGGGATTTCGGGTTCGTTTTGGACATAAACTGCCAGGTGCATCCTACCAGGTGGTGGGGCTTCAGGGTGTGGCGGTTTTGGGGCCGGGGGTTGGTATGGTATGGTATGGTATGGTATGGTATGGTATCCAAGGCGAGCATGCCGAAAGGCATGGGGGACGAGCAAGAGGTATTACTCTCCCGCCAGGCTGATGCACGTTAAGGGTTTAGGGCTTAGGGGAATGTTTCTTATGTGTCGACGCGCATCGATCAGAGTGAGAGAGCAGGAGAAAGGGAGCTTGGGGGAGGGAGAGCCCTCAACCCTAAGCCCCCTAAAGCCCTCGGGGGACTGAAGTACTTCTTCTCACCCTCTAAGGCATCACACGTAAGCACAGGGATTTAGCCTCTGGCTCTTCGGTTCATCATCTCACATATGACAGATCATTCCGACCCTAAGCACAAACCCCTAAGCTAGCCCTAGGCCGCTCAGCCCTGCACCTTGAGATGTTCCCCCCCCCCCCCCTATACTAGCAGTCCTTAATAGGGATTTTAGTATCCCCCCTTGCAACCCCCCAAATAAAGGACTGTTAGTATAAGGGCGAACATCCCAACCTGAACCTCTAAATCTTAAACAACAACACGGCCCTCAACCGTAACAGAGTCGTGGGAGACCGCATTCCAGCCCCCACTGAGAGGCGTAGGGCAACCCTAAACCCTATGCCCTAAACCCTATGCCCTAAACCCTAAACCCTAAACCTTAAACCTAAACCCTAAACCCAAGCCCTGCTTATGAATAGTTTCTGGAATGACAGGTGAGCAGGTATACCGTATACCCGGTCTGTGAGCCACTGAGTGGCCAAGCACCCTAAGAACCCTAAACCCTTAAACCCAAGCCGTAAACCCTGAACCCTAAGCCCTAAACCCTAAACCCTAAACCCTAAACCCTGGCCAGTAGCTGCCAAAAGAGGAGGAGGATCCCCTCACACAGATGCTCTCTGTGCAGCTGCTCGGCGAAATGCGTGGCTTGTTTTGGGGGAACCCGAAACCCTGCACCCTAAAATCGAAGCTGGAGCAGTTTCAGCACAAGAGTCTCAGATTGCTGAACTTATGGGGCTGAATTAGACAGGCTTGACCGTTTGCTATGGACAAAGACCAGGTTGATGATGACTAGGCCGATCACTTGAGTGAGACCGGATGTTGTTGTGCTTCTGAGTTCAGAATGTTAATCCCTGCTACAAAGCCATCGTTGTGAGGGTTGACTAAAGCAGCACCCTCATCCCCAATCTCGAAACCTAAGCCTTAAACCCTAAACCCTAACCCCTGTTTCCCCAAACCCTAAACCCTAAACCCTAAACCCTAAACCCTAAACCCAAGCCTCAAACCCTAAACCCTAAACCCCAAACAACCCTAAAACCGTAGAACCTGCAGACGCGCCACATCTCCAAAGCCCAGCTCGGAATGGGAAGGCTCATCGGTCGCATCCTCGAGTCGTCTGCGGATGAAGAGGCGCCCGACGCAGCCCTAAACCCTAAACCCTAAACCCTAAACCCTAAACCCTAAACCCTAAACCCTAAACCCTAAACCCTAAACCCCAAATCCATGATGCCCTACTCCCTACACCCTAAACCGGGGGTGCGATCCCCCCTCTGCAGCCCAAGACCCCTAACCCTGAACCGAGAGCTTAGTGTTTAAGGATTTAGGGCTTGGAGCGTTTATGATTTGAGGGTACAGGGTTTGAGAGTTTAGGGCTTTTTGAGGGCTTACTGTACGGTTTGAGGGCACGCGGTTTCCGAAGTCTTGAGTTGGGCTCCTGAATGCTAAGCAACGGTTCCCACCCCCAACATATGTCGTGAAGGACTGCATTGAGCCTTCGTCAAACTTGCACGGGTTCTTGTTTCGGCATTTTCTTATTATAAGCAGACACGTACACTCCGCATGCATTCATTCAGGTGCAGGCATGCATTTATGTCGTGCTTCGGCATGCAAACGGGTATTCGTAAGATATGCATTCATGCGTATATTATGCACCTACATACTTGTAAACACTCCTGCATACACAGGCAGATGTCAACTACGTGTACTTAAAAGTCTTTTTGCAACATGTCACAGCCATATCCGTGATGAGGATGGTGCGGAGGACCTGGCAGTGGAAGCTTTCGAAGACCCGAAGGCCTGTTCCTTGTTTACATCATTGTGCATTGCTGTATTAGGTGCTGGACTTGTTGCTTTGTGTTTGCATTTTTGCCTTTTCAGGGCACATGTGTTTTGGTTGTTTGCATTTTTGTTGCGTCTCGTCTTCCCAGGGTCATTTTCCAAATGCATGTTTTTTGGCCCATTTTGAGATGTGTTATCTTGGGGTTAGGGAGTCGTGGGGAGTGGGTTCCATACTTACATACCGCCCTTGGAACCCCCCTCCCTCAGGGACCCTTGAACTCTAAACCTCGAGTTCCCTAAGCCTGGGGGAACCCACACTTCGGTCGGTAGGGATGCCATCAGGGCTCAGGATGCCTTCATGAGGGGATGCCTTAGGTAGCGGTGGTTTAGAGTTTCCGATTTCACAAGAAGCGTGGCTTCGAATTGGGCAAGATTCGATGTACAAGGCTCCCCGCGGTTTTGGCGCAACTTTGTTCTTTCATTGCGATGTCCCCGGCCGCAGGAAGCCTCGATCCGTTCCTCCGATGTTGTGCAACTCAGCCCGCAAGCGTTCTGAGGAGCCCCTTTAGCAGTCGATTTCATGGGGCATTCAAAGGGTTTATGGGGAAGTGACATTTGGTTCCAAAGCTTAAGGCTGGGGTTCACTCTTTGCCCCTGCGGCCAAACCAAACAGCCTCCGGCCGGGTTGAGGTTGTCAGCCCGTTCTTCCGTTCTCTGAGGCGTGGGATGTCGACCCGAACCACACTCAAACCATCAGGTTGGCTTAGCAGGCATTAGAAGGGTTCAGGAGTCAAGTCCGTACGCTTAACTCAACTTCTCTTCACCACCACATAGTTGATCTTCATTGTGCAGGGGTTACAGGGTTCGGGTTAGGGGTTAATTGGGGTTTAGGGTTTAGGGGAAATGGTTTGGGGGTTGAGGGTTTTGGGTTTAGGGCGAGGGAATCGTTGCGAGGTGGTCGCTGGAGGCGTCGCCCGGCGACGACACAGCAGCAAGGCGCTCGGCGCTGGCCAAGGCCTGTTTCTGTTGGCAATTGTAGGGTTTAGGGCTTTAGTGTTTAAGGTTTCTAGGCTCGGGTAATGGTTTAGGATTTCATTCCCTCCCGCTAACAATACTACCCCAATAATTAACAAACAAAGCTGCCCCAAAACCCCGTCCGGCAGTCGGACGCCGGACGCCTGAAACCTAATAGCCGCAAAGGTTGAAACCTGCTCTGTGACTGAGCCCGCAAGCTACAAGGACCGGCCGTTTGGCAATTTGAATAAGAACCCCCTTCTAATGAATACTAAAAACCCTTTAAGGTTTTGAACGGTGTTTATACTACGGGGGGGGGGGGGGTTGTGTAAGGGGGAAGGGATTAGTTGAACTTTTGAACCAAGCCGATTTGGCCAGTTTTGAAATTTCCCCAGGCAACAGTCTGGCTTGCGCAGGCCTAAGCGTACGGTTCAAGCCGGAAGCCCCAGGAAACCCGACATTGTTTTTTTACCTCCACCCCCCATCGTTTTCCATCACCCTAGGGTTTAGGGTTTAGGGTTTAGGGTTTAGGGGTTTAGGGTTTAGGGTTTAGGGTTTAGGGTTTAGGGTTTAGGGGTTTAGGGTTTAGGGTTTAGGGTTTAGGGCTTAGGGTTTAGGGTTTAGGGTTTAGGGTTTAGGGTTTAGGGTTTAGGGTTTAGGGAGGTGCTGCCAAACGATGGGGGGGTGACGTTTTTTTAGGGCCTCAAAGGCTGCACCCAAGTTCTTGGAACCCTGTGCCCTCAGCTTCGACAAGTCTTGCATGTGAGTGGCGCAGGCGCCCCGCCCTGTTTTGCATCTGCTGCGGATGCAGGCGCGCGGGCGAGGGCGAGCGGGGAGCGGATGGGGCAAGGTGCCCACACAAGGAGGGCCCCCCTAGTTATCTTACTGGCTCAAAACCCAACTTTTCAACTTTTGGGCTTCTTATAAGGTAGTTTATTCTGAAAGTTTCAACTTTTATTTCCTTGGTTTTTGGGCCAGTAAGTTATAAGTAGAGTTATAAGATTCCCTAAATTGGGTTATAAGGATCCTAATTAGGTTATAAGTCACTTAGCTACAGTTAGTATAGGTAAGGGGGCCCCTCCTTGTAGGCTCCATAGACTATATCTTGTGGTTTTAGTTCTTCGGCTTGGGCGTTGAGTCAGGGCTAGACAGTTTAGGGTTCGACGGCGTTTGGGCAGGTGATTCGGTGTTGCTGTATCAAAATTTCAATTTCACGAAATGCTCTTGAGGCCCCAGGTGCTGCATGGCATGGTCCCAGGCCCCTGAACTCTGTAGGATGGGGCACTCTCATCTCTTGGAATCAAAAGCCCTAACCGCAAGAGTTGGGTCAGATCCACCAACAAAAACCTTAAACCCATAAACAGCTCGCAAGACCGCGAGCCCAATGCATGAATACTTCCTGGCGCTCTCCAGTCCTGAATCGCAAAGCCCAAAAGCACGGAACCATGAAACCCAAGCCAGTGATGTGCCGTTCCTCCACGCGCATGTCGGTTTCTGGGTTTAGGGGTTTCGGTTTGGGCTTTCGGGTTTAGGGTCTACATGGGTAGTTGTCAAAATTAGGGTTCGTCTTTTGGGGTACCCTAAATATTAGGTGCCGTATTATAATAGGGACCCCCAAAAGAAAACCATAATTTTGACAACCACCCACATGTAGGACTTGGCCGCTGTGGATGGTGCGAGCCGCGAGGAGGTCTACCGCCACAACGCCGCTCGGAAGCAGCTAACCCCCCAAAAAGCCCTGAACCCCCTACATCTTCAAACCCTAAACCCTAAACCCTAAACCCTAAACCCTAAACCCTAAACCCTAAGCCCTAAACCCTAAACCCTAAACCCTATACCCTATAAACCCTAAACCCTAAACCCCAAGTCTTATAAAGCCTAAACCATAAACCCTAAAGCCGACACCCCGCACATGCCCATCGGCCTCTGAGCACTGAATCGAGAAGCGAAGGGGGGCCGTGCCGTGCCCTTCAGGTTTACTGCGCGAAGGAGGTGTGCAAAACCATCCACAAGGCGGTTTAGGAACTCGGGTTTACGTGTTTAGGCTTTAGAGTTTGGTGAATATCTAACCTCTCCCCACAAAAGCATGTTCTAGAACATGTCAGAAAAGGAATTGTGTCACATTGGGGTCTTATGCGGGGGTTAACATGAGAAGGGGATGGGAGACGCCCAGGATCGGTGCCTACAGGAGACTGAGCAGCAAGAGGGTTTGGGGGGAGGGGTGGAGTCCAGGGGAACATTTCGAGTCAAGGGTGGTTGTTGTTAGCATTTTTCGGCAGGGACGCGGTGTTTCGGGAGTTTAGAGAGTCATGGGTTTAGGCTGGCTTTTCGGAGGCTTTAGAGAAACTCAGGGGGGTTGGGGCTTCATTGAGTTTGAGAGTGTTTAAGGGACATTCGTACCTAGGCCTGAATGCCCCAACTCTGGCCACTTAGCCCTGAACCCTGAAGACTAGACCCTATGCACTACCCGAAACCCCGCACCGACACTAAGGCACTTTGCAATTATTCAAGATCGAGGGGCGCCGACCAGATCAATACCCTCCCTACTACTCCCGAACTTAAGACCTAAACCCTTTTCATTATCCTAGTAACACACCCCCAAACCTTAAACCCCGTCCCCTCCCCCCCCCCCCGATTTTAAACTCTGAACCCTGAACGTTCACCCCCAAATCAAGGCCTTCAACACTCCATACGAACCTTCAAATCTCAAGCCCTTGAGACCTCAAGCAAAAGCATCCCCAAAACCCTTTTCAAATCCTAAGCTCTTGTTGCTACTCCATTCGCTTCAGACTCCCCCCTCCCAAGCCCCAGAAGCCCCGCCAAGCCCCAAATCCCCTCAAGGACCTAACCCCAAACGCCCCAAAATATTGCAAAAACAGCCCAAAACCCTAAACCGTAAACCCCAAACCCGAAACCCTGAACCCTGAACCCTGAACCCTGAACCCTGAACCCTGAACCCTGAACTCTGAACCCCGAACCCTGAACCCTAAACCCTAACCCAGTGAAGCCCCTAAACCTTAAGAAGCTCCAAGGAGATTGGCCTCGAAGCCTTTGAAGCTCAGCTGCGAAGCTGCGTGTGACGTGCAGAAGAACAAATGAGCATCGCAGGGTTTAGGGTTTAGGGTTTAGGGTTTAGAGTTTCGGGCTTAGGGTTTAGGGTTTAGGGTTTAGGGTTTTGGGTTTAGGGTTTAGTGATTTGGGGGTATAGGGTTTGTAGGGTTTATCAGGTTTATAAGGCTTATAAGGTTTATAAGGTTGTGAAGGTTTATAAGGTTTATAAGGGTTAGGGGTTGGGGATTATTTTAGGGTTTTGGATTCAACCTTTGGGAGTTCAGAGATTGAGGGTTTAGGGCTTCTAGGGCTTAGGGTTTCCTGCTGACAGTGTTGGCGCTTGGCCCACCCCCTATACTAACCACCAAACCCAAAGTCCTAAGTCCTAAACCCTAAACCCTAAACCCTAAACCACCTTAAACCCTAGACCCTAAACCACCTTAAACCCTAGACCCTAAACCACCTTAAACCCTAAACCCTAAACCACCTTAAACCCTAAACCCTAAACCACCTTAAACCCTAAACCCTAAACCCTAAACCCCAGACCCTAAACCCTAAACCCTAAACCCTAAACCCTAAACCCTAAACCCTAAACCCTAAACCCTAAACCCTAAACCCTAAACCCTAAACCCTAAAAGCCTAAACCCTAAACCCTAAACCCTAAACCCTAAAGCCTAAACCCTAAACCCATGCCAGGCTGTCATTCTGCCGGGCTCCGATGCCGTACGCCCAGTTCCTCCCTGCTGCATGCGGACCCTACTAAACCCTAAACCCTAAACCCTAAACCCTAAACCCTAAACCCTAAACCCTAAACCCTAAACCCTAAACCCTAAACCCTAAACCCTAAACCCTAAGCCCTCACCAAAGTTACGACTTAGGATTTCGGGTCCTGCAAGCCGAGCGACCCCCGAGCCCCAGGAACTAGGTCCATTTGTGGAACTTAATTGGCCTTTCTGTGGGGTCGTCCCGCGCGGCAGTCCCTGATATATGCTGACCCTGAACCTTGGCCCGAAACCCCGATCAAAAGCCCGAAAGCCCCGGAACTCCTGAACTTCAGAGGTTCAAAGTCGGAAGTGCGAAGATTGCAGAGAACATGGCCAGCTCCTGTCACATAACAGTGAAGTTTCACCAAGACCTTCGGGAGATCAAGCTCAAGCTTCTAAGCCACAAGCATAGGAGCCCTTGAAAGTGGCACCTATGAAAGACAGCCGCGCGACCGCGCCATGTGGAGTTCTAGAGGCTGCAGAGTCCCTGTCAAAGCAGTATGCCAAGCATGGGATAGAAGGAGTTCGCAGAGGACATAGCTTAATTCTTGGAGATGCGTCCCTCATGCTCCAAGCTGGCATCGGTTATGTGCGGGCACATAGTGCATTTCGGCCAGAAGATGAAGTCTTCATCCAGTCTCATTCTGGAGACGTACTTGGTCACATGAACCAGGATGGGATGACCTTGATCGACAAGGAAACTGGTCTCGTCCATGCAAACAATGTATTCGCTGCATGCCCTCCACAGGGGAGTGGCTACTGAGTCATTGTTGCAAGTAAGCTTTAGAGTTTGGAGTCTTATGTTAAGCTGGCTAGAAAGGAAAGATGTCGTAGTTTGCCTGCTGGCAACGGGTTGCTCCAGGTTTGGGAGGATCGAGGAGGGCAGCTGCAGAGTATTTTGCAGAACGAGGCTGCGTGGTGCTGATGATATCTGCGGATAGTGGCGGCGAAGTCCTTAAGTTTGAGCCTGGCAAAATGTCATGCATCTGACCGCCACCCATCACACGCAGAATCTGTGCCTTCAGCATCACCTTCATCACCCTGGAAGCCGAGAACTTAATTCCCTATTGTGCACACGACATGCGCTGTCAGGAGTTGTCGAGCTAGAAGCGATCAGGTGGGAAGCACGCCGATATTCGCCGTCATCGTCGTCAGCTTCATACAACAGGTGATTTTAGACACACCAGCAACACAGGCAGGGTCATCAAGAATAACCTTGCACGCCTGGGTGATTTCTCGTTGCCACATTTATGGAGCTCGAAAAAGTCATGAAGCCGACGGTGCCCTTCTTCACCCGATGTCCCTATATCCCCCTTGGGATTTTTTGTATTTGTTTGTATAAAACCCAAGAGGATATTATTAAACTATTATTTTTCTTAAGGTTGTTAGGGGAGAATAGGTCCAGGAAATGGAGGTGAGGATGGCTGCTTTGAGGGTCACCGCCCTGGTGACAGCTAGGGATGCCATGTTCTTGTGGAACAACTTGACTGACAGCCCTAAACCCTAAACCCTAAACCCTAAACCCCAAACCATAAGCCCTAAACCCTAAACCCTAAACCCTAGAAAGCAATTTAGTGTTTAGTGTTTAGGGTTTAGGAACCCCTGACCCGCAAACCCCGAAAGGGCGGCACCAGCTTAGACGTCTTTCGATTGGCGGTGTCGTCGGACGGCATGCCCTCTCTTCTAGGTTGAAATCCGATTTACGGTCTTGGGCTTGGGGGATCTGGTAGCAAAAGTTATCTTCAGGGATGGCCTTGATGCTTTGAAGCCTAAAGTTTTACCCCGGACTTGACAATAAAGAGCCAAGGGGGAAACCTTGGTGACGATCCCTGCAAAGGACAATCCGGAGGGCGTGTTCTACAGCTTCTGTGTGCCTGGGAGTGGGGGCCTTGAAGAGACTTAGGCGGTTGAAGGCGGGTGGCGTAAGGGCTTCAAGTCTGCAGCCCAAACCCCAGAAGGGGGCTTATACGATGGCTCGGGGTTAGGGAGCACGAGCGCGGGTTCATTTCCCAGCCCGTCCAGCCCCCCCTCCCCCCCCTCCCCTCTGGGCTTCTGTTGAAGCTCAACCGTATTCTTGATTTGGAGTTTAATGTCGCCTTAACAGAAAGCACTTAAAGCAACATGGATTTCCAGTAAGTACGATCGCCGGCTTATTATGGCGACTTAGTGGGAACAGCAAGGCATTCAACAGCAACCCTGCGAACCCCATCGAGGCCCCGAAAAAGAAGCAACTCAGGGGGTTAGGGGTTAGGGGTTGAGAGGCTTCACACCCCCTCCCCCCCAACTTTCTTCCAAAATGCATAAGCCTAAACCCTAAACCCTAAACCCTAAACCCTAAACCCTAAACCCTAAACCCTAAACCCTAAACCCTAAACCCTAAACCCTAAACCCTAAACCCTAAACCTAACCCTAAACCCTAAACCCTAAACCCTAAACCCTAAACCCTAAACCCTAAACCCTAAACCCTAAACCCTAAACCCTAAACCCTAAACCCTAAACCCTAAACCCTAAACCCTAAACCCTAAACCCTAAACCCTAAACCCTAACCTAAACCCTAAACCCTAAACCCTAAACCCTAAACCCTAAACCCTAAACCCTAAACCCTAAACCCTAAACCCTAAACCCTAAACCCTAAACCCTAAACCCTAAACCCTAAACCCTAAACCCTAAACCCAAACCCAGACGATCGCAAAGGCCTGGAGTGGGATGGTAAGCCCGGACCCCGGCAAAGGCATCTGCTGCCTTCGAAAGTTGTCCGTTGTGAGAACCCAAACCTACGTCTTTGTGTAGGTTATCAAGGGTTCCTATGAGAGGCTTTAGGGTTTAGGGTTTAGGGTTTAGGGTTTAGGGTTTAGGGTTTAGGGTTTAGGGTTTAGGGTTTAGGGTTTAGGGTTTAGGGTTCAGGCGCAGAGCCTCTGGAATTGGGCCGATGAGGCCTGTAGGGCTCCGGCTGACCTCCAAGGGATTCGGGGAAGGGCTTGCAGGACCGGAGGGGCGTTCTTCGGATTTTTGGCATTGGTTTGTTACAAGCCCTGAACCCGGAACTCTACCACCCTCAGCCCTAAACCCTAAACCCTAAGCCCTCAGACCCGAGAATTATTAAAGCTCTCAAGCCTGAAGCCCCAGAGCCCCTACCTGAGGCCCTAAGCCCTAAAGCCCCAAGCCCTACAGCCTCACCCCGAAATCCCTAAAACTCTAGCACGCTAAGTCCCCCAAAACCCTAAACCTTTAGGTTTAGGGTTTAGGGTTTAGCCCTAAAACCTTCAAGCTCAAAGCCCTTAAGGTGCTTCCTGAAGCTTTGCCGGGACACGGAGATTCTGGACGACACCTTCACTGCTGTGGATGCGGACCTCACTTTTGCCAAGGTGCAAGTAGCCAGTAGCGCCCCTGACCACACCATCCCATGCTTTCAGGGTTTGGGGACTTGGGTTTAGGGTTTAGGGTTTAGGGTTTGGGGTTTAGAGTATAGGGTTTAGGGTTTAGGGATAGGGTTTAGGGTTTGGCGTTTAGGGTTTAGGGTTGCCTTAGCCCCTTTGTTTTTGGCTCGGATCGCCGATGAACCAAATTCAGCAAAAAAGGTGGAAAGCCCAGCCCAGCCACTTTCCTAAGCGAAATGCTTCAGTAAGCCTTTTGAGTCTTGGTTCTTTGAGCCCTGGCTTACTCCCCCGCTTCCGGCCCCTACACACCCCGGTGCCGACATCCCTCCCCCCAGATCTTGCGAACAAACCCAAACCCTTCAACAAGCAACAAGCTGTCATGCTACGTCCTCGCTAAACGCCCTCGCCCTCCGGCCACCTTAGCACCGGTTCTCTCGACCCGGCCTTAACCCTTGCAGGCTCTCCGCAAGGGCCAGCGCCGTCTGTCCCTACCACAGCTGCGAGAGGAACGCTATGGGGGTGAGGGTCTCTCATGAAGTCTGGAGTTTAAGGTTTGGAGGGGCCCGTGAGGTTATCACTGGTGTGATAAAACATCAGGGCAATTCGTTCTAGAAATCGGGGTCTTGAGGCCCCAACTTCTGACGACCTCCGGGGCCTCCTAGAACCTCCGCACCTCGTGAGGTCTGCAACCTCATCCTATAAACCCTAGATGCAAATCTGCTGAAATGGGGTCCAGGGTTGAAGGCCTGCCCCAACACCCTAGACCCTAAACAACCCTATGACCCCATAAACACTGTGAATCCGATTAGGCCCCATAAGCCCTTTCAGCCCTAAACCCTTTTGAAAACTCAGAAAGGCGGCGAAATCCGTGTTCTGCACGGCCATGGACACCCTAAACGATGACTTAAAAGAGCCCCCAAGTACTGACAACCTTCAGGAGGTCCTCTTGCCCCCAACAAAACCCTCAAAGTCTATCATTAAACCCTACACCCTGCAGATCCTACTTTTTGGAGACCCGAAATTGCTAAAAAAAGACAAGCAAAAGCTCCGAAGAGGCCCTGACTTCCCCGAAAGCTCTGGCAGGCTCTGACAGCGGTGGCCGAGAAGAAGTCGGCGCCCTCCCTGGAGATCATGGAGACTTTGTGCGTTGTCTTGCTGTGAGTACGGAGAATTATTACGGGAGTTATATAAATAAATATAAATATAAATAAATAAATATATATATATATATATACATATAAATAAATAAGTAAATAAATAAATCTATATATATATATATATATATATATATACATATAAACCTATTTAGAGCACTTAGATCCAAGTGAACCATGAATTCTAAGACCCACCCCCCCCCCCCCCCCCCCGTAGTTTTAATTTAGGGGGTTCGAAATAGCCGAGTGTCCATGGCCAGTGGAAGAAGGTGCAACTGTGGGGTCCAGGAGTTCAGGATTTAGGGTTTTGTCTTTCGGGTCACTCACTCATATGAAGCTCAAATAAGACTGAATTGGGGACTTGTTCTGGGTAGCGGGAAGTTAGGGTACGGGGTAGGATCCTTCACGGTCCGCCCAAACTCTGAACCCTGCAAACCCCCCAAATCCTAAACCCATATAAAACCCTAAACCCTACCTTGAAAAGCAGTAGACCGTAATTATGGGCTACAGTTTCCTATTTTGGGGGTATAGTAGCCTCTTATTTGGGTAATTAGGCTTTTCAGGTAAGAATTAGCGGCTTCAGTGCAGGGCGCTGGGTCGGAGTCCTGTTGAGCACGCGGTGTTAAGAACTCAGGGTTCTGGGCTTATAAGGTTCAGGCCCGCCAAGCCTACGGGTTTAGGGAGGGCCCGTTGATGACTCGCCATAAACCCTTCTGAGCCTTTCTCAAGCCTTATATCACTGCCTCTGCCTACAAACACCAAGCCTCAAATAAAGCGTCCGCAATCGCTGAACTCTGACACCCTCACACGTTAAAACCCCCAACCCCATGCTGAACCCTAAATCCTAAATCCTGAATCCTAAACCCTAAACCCTAGCCCTAAACCCTAAACGAAACCCACGGAGGTGCCACCGTCCGAGCTCTTTGCGCAGATTGCCGCCTGCTCCGGTCCTCGGATTCAGGGCACCAAGGCGTGCTGGGTGGAGGAGGGCTTAGGGTTTAGGGTTTAGGGTTTAGGGTTTAGGCTTTGGGGTTTATGGTTTGGGGGACCCCTCCCGGCACAGAAGACAAGCTGTTTGGCTGTTACCTAAACCCTTAATAAGCCCTGATAGTTTTGTGTTGCTATAAGGAAGTGACGTGGAGGGAACTGATGGCGAGCGCGTTTTGGTCGATCGAGCTGAAGCGTTTGACAATGATGCCGAGTAGCTGAACCCTGACTATAAAAGTCGGGAGTACCAATACTGTGCTGTTCCCTTATGGTCTCTTTATGTCTCTTCATAACTATACTAGAATAACCCCCCCGAAACCCAATTCTGTGATCATTACGGCCCCTACATTACATGAATCTGTCGGATGGATGGGTGCCCGATCCCCTGCACCCGGGCCTAAACCGGCGGCATCCGCCGCTTCCCACCTGACCCAGCACAGGACCTTCAGTTTTCCTCATTCTCCCCAGGCCCGAAACCCTTCTAAGGGAACCCTAAGCCTCACAAACCTAGATTTTCATTAAACCCTAATCCCTAGCCCTAAACCCTAAACCCTAAACCCTAAACTTCAGAAGGCCAAACCGGTGCGCCTCTACGGCATACCCACCGCGGCCACAGCGCCGACCGTGCCCGGCCTGGACTCCTCAAGTCCGGGGCCCCGGTTGCAGGGTGGATGCAGGGTTTTGGGGGTTTAGGGGTTTAGGGTTTAGGGTTTAGGGTTAGGGGTTGAGGATTCAGGGTTTTGGGGTTCAGGGTTTAGGGGTTTAGGGGTTTAGGGGTTTAGGGGTTTAGGGGTTTAGGGGTTTAGGGTTTGGGGTTTAGGGGTTTAGTAGGTTTAGGGTCTAGGGTTGTGGGTTTAGGCTACAAGGGTTTTCTGGTTTAGCAGGTTTAGACAGATGAAGGTTGCATTTGGCATTGAGGTTCCTGCTTTAGGGATCCCTTGGGGAAGGGTTTAGGCGGTTTAGGGCTTGGGGATAGATATGGGAGTTCGTTTCTCTTGAAATCTCCTTGGTTTGCTTAGGGTTTGCGGCTTCTGGTTCGGAATTGAGGATTTTAACAGTTTAGGGCTTAGGATGTTAAGGTTTACGTGCTGGATTCCGACATGAAACCCACTTGGAATAGCTTGAAAGGGTTGGATGAAGGTGATCTAGGGCACCTATGTCCCGAAAGTCCCTGCGAAGAGCCCGTAGGTTCTTGGAGGGCTGAGGGTCTGAGGGCATCGGAATCTTTCAGGGGTTCAGGAGATTCTGGCTTCGGGATGATTTCACTACAGGACTTAGGGTGTAGGGTTGAGGGTTTAGGGATGTTCCGAGTTGAGAAGCTGAGTTTTGCATTGGGCAGCGAAAGCAACGGTTTTTGGTCGTGCGACGCCGGGGGCTGGGCTTTCGGGTCTAACAAGGGCTGCCCCCTAAACCCTAAACCCTAAACCCTAAACCCTAAACCCTAAACCCTAAACCCTAAACCCTAAACCCTAAACCCTAAACCCTAAACCCTAAACCCTAAACCCTAAACCCTAAACCCTAAACCCTACATGCTTGGGCTTAAGGATTCAGATTCAGGTTGTTGGGATTTCGGAGTTCTTGGGCAAGAGGGCGGATGGCCACGTTTCTTATGCATGTGTGTTGCAGTTTCTTAAAGTACCAGCGTTTTAATGTGCACATCGTTCTGCCAAGGGCTTTAAACCAAAACTTCCGTGGGCGCGGCTTGGCTTTCCTGGAAAGCAGAGCAGGAACCCTGCCGACGCTGATGTCGCGCAAACCATCAGACGCAGGCAGGCTTTGAAAGGGTCCCCTAACCCTCAGACCTAAACCCCCTAACCCCTAAACCCTAAATACCCCTCAACACTAAGCCCTAAACCCTCAACCCCTAAACCCTGAGTCCTCTACCCCTAAACCTGAAACCAGAAAATTCGAAAGCTCGGAGCCTCATGTCCGACATTCAAGCCCCAAGGCCCTTGCTCCTATAGGCCCTGCCGATGGATAGATAGATAGCCTAGGGTTCAGCATACCGGTTTAGGGGCTTTTTCGGAAGATAGGGCGCTTTATGTAGTGATTCTGTAAGGGCTTTCGCAAGGGTTGTGGTCTGAAGAACTCGCAATAAGGCTCATGTAACTTTCCTTACATGGGTATTACTGTAACATACTCCCAAACCCTGTTCAAATTATGGAAGCTGAATCATATTTGGTGTTTTGAGGATTTTGGACATTATTTTCGGCTGGAGGGCTCCAGTCATGATAGGAGTGCTTGCCGCTCGGTGTAGCCTGAAAGGAAGATAGAAAAAGCACGGGCTAAGGATGTATGTCAGATCTGTTTGCAGAGTCTGGCGGTCGGAATGTTGCGCTCATGAGTTGTGCTTAGCCTGTAGCTTGTATTCAAGGATTGCTGTCAACCCTGAACCCTAAACCCTAAACCCTACACCCTAAACCCTAAACACTTTGTGCCCGTTGAGACCCTATCCCGTGAACCCTAAACCCTAAAGGTCCATTGAGGTTACTCCACTTCTTGCCCCCACTGGGGCTTGCAGACTGAAACGCTTCTTTGAACTCCTGCGTCTTGGGCTTTGGAGCCCCAACTCTTGGAGTTTCATGCCATGCCTCTGGAGTTTGTCGAAGATCCGGTTTTCATGAGGGATTATAGGGCTTGGGGAACGTGAGGAAGTATTGAATCGAGCTAAGCCTTTGGGGCTTAGGGCTTGTGGCGGCTGTTTCTGTCGCTTTGCTGGTCAGTTTAGACCATGGTGTGCCTGGCACTCTTAGGGCTTCAGCTGCCCACGCTGGCCTTCGGCACGGAGCGGTGCGGAGGATCCCTGTACCTTTGTCATAGTTGGGTACCATTTTAAATGTTTGAGAGTACTTAAACCCTATAAGGAAAAACAATGAGTTTTTTAATATTATCCCAACCATGAACTAGGTACATCTTCTGGGACCGATCCTGTGGCCAGGAGGAAGGCACCCTTCCCAGGTGGATCCTTTCCCCAGAGAGACCCGATCCTACAAGGCTCCGGAACCTGATCGAGGACTGGGCTCTTAGGGTTTAGGGTCTATAGGGTTTAGGGTTTAGGGTTCAGGGTTTGGGGTTTAGGGTTATTTTGGGTTTTTAGGGTTTAGGGTGTAGGGTTTAAGGTTTAGGGTTTAGGGTTTAGGGCTTCCGTATTTCATGGTAACTTAAGCTCAGCTCCTTAAGAGAGCCAGAGCTAGGACGAGGAAGGATGCCATGTTTGGGCCGCTTGGGCGACGGAGGAGGAGGCCATCGCTGGTGTCCACAGCTGGTCGGGCTGGGATCCTTGCTGCACCTCTCGGGCCGGTAGAAATTTCTCGGCAAGGATCGTGGGCTTCGAGAACGACAGCATTCAGGTGTCCGGACTTTGTGATACTGACGGTGGCATAAGGCTTGCGAATCGAGAGTTCCGATCGGAGGGCGCTACGGCCTCTGGTCGATACTGGTACTCAAGCGAGTGTTCCGACAAGGATTGCTACTACGAAGTGCAAGTCCCAAAAGACTTCGAAGCTCATGCTCCGGCGGCCGAGGAGGCAGAGCCGCGATATCAAGAAGAGGAAGTCGGAGGCACAGATGACCTGCTTGTCACCGCGCATCTCATTTCCGGTGCAGCCCTCCTAGCTCTGGGCATGCTGCAAGTCCTGCTTGCCTGTGGGCGCCTTCAAAAGCGAAAGCGCAGACTACTACTGCGGCCTGGGGACGCGGAAGTGCTGTGGCCTTGGCGACGTGGAGCTGGCAGCGATTGGCACCGATCCGTACCGCAAAGTGCCTGGTGTGTGACGCTTGAAGACCTTTGCCAGTTTCGCCGCCTCGTGATGCATGCAGTTGAGACAGGAAAGATTCAACCACATGATCGTGATATGTTTGACCCCTCCGACTTGTCCATAGGACCCAATGTGCACACAGTCACCGATCAGTTCATTAAGCCCGTGACAGCTCGCGCTGGCAACATGAGCTGGGCTCTTCTTAAAAACCCCGCTGGTGTGAGCTGCGATGTCTTCGTGACACACTGCTGGGCAGAGGGAATTTATGAGTTCATCGACAGAGTAGAGCACTCTTGGCCTCGAGGAGCACGTGCCGCATATGTCTGCTTCTTGTCCAACCCGCAAAACCTGGACATTGCCGGCCTAATCGCAAGTCCTCGTGAATCACCTTTTGCACTCGCCTTGCAGGCAGCTCCTATCATGTTGCTGGGCTCTTGTTTAGGAGCTTCCATCATTTACTATAGACCCCCATTATGGTAACTTAAATCCTAAACCCTAAACCCTAAAGCCTAAACCATAAACCCTAAACCCTAAACCCTAAACCCTAAACCCTAAACCCTAAACCCTAAACCCTAAACCCTAAACCCTAAACCCTAAACCCTAAACCCTAAACCCTAAACCCTATCATTTACTATAGACCCCCATTATGGTAACTTAAATGAAGTTCCTCAACAAGAACCCAGGTTGCCTAAACCCTAAACCCTAGACCCTAAACCCTAGGTTGGTTCTGCCGAACCACAGCCTTAGCATTTACACGCGCCTCTGGTGCTGTTACGAGGCGCAGGATGGGACAAAGACATGAGGGTTTAGGGTTTAGGGTTTAGGGTTTAGGATTGTTAGACGTCTACTGCACATAAGCGTCAGCTCGCCTAAGCATCTTTCGGGGAGGCAGGCTGGTTCGAAAACTCTTGACAAGCTTTTCTATTGGTGAACCACAAGGATGTTTCTTCTGGTCCAGTTCAAAGCGCCCGGGAGTCTTCAGGGCGTTTGCTGGAGCACTCGTTTGAACGGCTGGTCTTGAGCTTGCTTATGCTTACATTTTTTCAGTCTTTTGATGGGAAGAAAAGCTGCACGGGGGAAAAAAAAAAAAACATGAAAGGTTGGGGGGTGTCCGTTGTTTAGTTCATGTGTTTCAAGATGTTGACATCCAGACCTGCCGCTGCTTCAACCTCAGCCTGAGGTAGTGAACCATCGGCCCCCGAAACCACAATGGCTCTAAACCGTAAACTATCAAGTTTACTGCTAAACCCTAACCCTAACCCACCAAAAAGGCCGAGCCGTAAACTCTAAGCCTTCAACGAAAACCGGACTACATCCCCAGCTGGTTTGTACGGCAGGGACTAAGTCTTTTCTTAGGACCGGGCCGGGCGATATAGCATTAGTAGCATGATGATGATGATGACGACTATTATGAATACTCGCCGCCTCCCACCTGTCCAAGCCTGACGAGGCTTTCCTAGCCTGTTCCTGGCGAAAGACCATTAGGGTTGCGAAGCGGCATCATGACGGACTTTGGTGGTGCATGCTCCGACTTGGAGGCTTGCATCACAGCTGCAACACAGGCTTCCACGTTTACATTTTCAGTTTCATTGCGTGGTTTAGACAATGCAAGTCCAGCAGTCCAGCGTCAGGTACGTTGCAGCTGCCGGGGCGATGTGTTTCTTACCAATCAGGGTCGACATGGCCATCATCGGACAGCTTCACACGATTCTGTCGGTTGCTGCAGGAGACTCGTTTGGTTTAATTAGTACCGGCGCTTTGTGTTGTGATTGTGCCCTGCGGCTAGATGTTCATGGGATGTCCATTGCTAGCAGTGCAGGCATCTTGTATGTTCCCAAAACCCAAAGCGCTTCACCCCAAGGCATCTTCTATGTCCTGGCCGCTGCATTTGTGCAAAAAGGGATCTTTGGGACGCTGACCTTGACGTTCAACGCACTCACCGGCATCTGCCTAAGCATGGGCCTGCTGGGCGGATACATTGAGGCCGTGGGTCTGCAGCGTGAAATGCTCTATTCCGGGCAAGATCTGGGGCGCCTCTTGAGCTGGCTGTGTGGGCTTGTCACTAGGTCCCGAAGACGTGTCCTTATGCCTTTTGCTTTCTTTTGGGGCAAAAAGCACTTGCTAACCCTGAAGAATAAAGACCTGCCCTCAGAATTGAGCCGATTCCGGGCAGCCCAGTGACCAAAATATACACCGCCTTCACAACAAGTTAAGGAACCCTCATAAAGATCTCACCTACTATTATAAACCAGTCGTAAACCCTTCTTCGGCCTGATGATTAGAATTTCGTGTTTTTTTGTATGCACTTATTTGGCCATTTAACATTGTTGTTATCTTCTTATTATTTATATTATTATTATTGTTATTATTAGTATTATGGTTGTTGTTGCGATTGATATTGCGATTAGTAGTGGTGGTCGTCGTAGCAGCAGCAGCAGCAGCAGCAGCAGCAGCAGCAGCAGCAGCAGCAGCAGCAGCAGCAGCAGCAGCAGCAGGAGCAGGAGCAGGAGCAGGAGCAGCAGCAGGAGGCCGCAGCAGTAGCAGTAGAAGTATGAGTAGCAGCAGCAGCCGCCGCAGCAGTAGCAGTAGAAGTAGTACTAGCAGCAGTAGTACGAGTATGTTCATATAGCCCCACCAAATCCGAGATCATCACCTGCTGCCTGGAGTTTGACCGCATCATGGCCTCGGATGCGTCGCTTCGCAGCAAGCTCCTGCGAAAAGACTTCTCCGGCAGGCTGCTGGATGCGAGGTGGGGTTTAGGGGTTTAGGGGTGTAGGGGTTTAGGGGTTTAGGGGTTTAGGGTTTAGGGTTTGGGGTTTAGGGTTTAGGGTTTAGGGCCTGGGGTTGAGGGCCTTAGGGCTCCTTTTAAGGTTTAGGGTTTAAGGTTTAGGGTCTAGGGCTCCTTTCAGGGTTCGAGCTTCATAAAGCAACTTATATAAGGGCTTACGTTAAGGGTTGCTTTAAGAGATTCTGCATTTACAAGGGGATACTATGAGGGTCTATCGGGTCCGAGGAGGTAGTTTCAGGCACGGCTGATGTGGGAGCTAAAACTCAGCCCTAAACCCTAAACCCTAAACCCTAAACCCTAAACTCCTAAACCTGATGCACCTGAACCCGCAGCCCTAAAGTGCTGAGCCCTAGAAACCCGAATGCGCTAAAACTCGTTCCTTGTAATGCATGTCTTTTTACACCGATGTAAACAAAAACATACATTACAATGTATAGAACCCTAAACCCTAAGGTTTTGAAAACACCGCACCCTAAATCAGCCTAAATCAGGTGCTCATCTGAGTCCGACAGAGAGACTTGGTGCACTTTGGGATATTTGGTGTGTTCCCATGTTGGGCTTAAGAGTGACTAAGAGGATCTGACTAACCCTAAACCCTAAACCCTAAACCCTAAACCCCTAAAGGCTTGAATGGGCCAACCTAGGAGAGCATCCTCGAAGAGTTGTCGCAGAGCGGCAAGGCGAAGGAGGTCGAAGAGGCTGCAACTGGGCTGACGGGCTTCCCTAAACCCTAAACCCTAAACCCTAAACCCTAAACCCTAAACCCTAAACCCTAAACCCTAAACCCTAAACCCTAAACCCTAAACCCTAAACACTACACCCTAAACCCTAAACCCTAAACCCTAAACCCTAAACCCTAAACCCTAAACCCTAAACCCTAAACCCTAAACCCTAAACCCTAAACCCTAAACCCTAAACCCTAAACCCTAAACCCTAAACCCTAAACCCTAAACTTAACACTGAAGGTCCTCCCAAAAATGCGACATGCGAAATCCTAAGCCCGAGACTTGGTGGCTTAGGGTGAGCTCAGCTCCCTTGAAGGCTTCCTGCAAGTGCACGATAAGAGGCTACTGTAAGGGTCGATGTCAGTGTTTTCTAGGGTTTTGGGCCAAGTTTAGAGAGGTTTTTGGTCGAGCTTCTAATCGTTTTTTGTGGAATTTTGTTGCAGGGTGTTCTAGCTTTTTTTTTGCAGGGCTTGTATTCCGTTTTATATGGTTTCATCGTACGGCTTTGAAAAGGGATGCTTTGCTGGTTTTTAAGGTTACTTCAACAGCAAGGTGGGTGGTTGTCAAAATTATGGTCCCTTTTTGGGATACTTTCTTAAAGGGTGCCGCCGTATAAAAGGGGCCCTAATTTAGGAAACTACCCAGGTAACCCTCAACCCTAAACCCTAAGAACCCTAAGGTAAAGTTCCTCTTGCAAATGAACCTCATGACGCCGGAGCTGCAACGCACCACCGCTTTGACTGGCGCGCTGGGGGATGTCTCCCTATTCAAAAGCTCTTGGGTTGCTGTGGGCGTCATGCTCCTTCGGGATATTCTTGGAAGTGTTTTTTTAAATTTAATTTTGGGTACTTTATTCCTAAGAATTAGCTAAAGTTATAATTTTTGCTAGGGTTCTAAGTTCAGTATAGGCTCTGGGTGGCACTCCCCATCCAGACTTTGACAACTCCCGGCACGACCCCGCTGCAGCAAGTTCCTGCTGCCGCGATGCTGGTTCAGGGATGCCTCTGGCTAGCATTCTTCCCACGCCTGAGCGATGAACGGAAGACCTTTGCCTCCGTCACCCTGAATTTCTGGGAACTGCTCGGTGAATGTATCCTGGTAGTCTTTCTGATCGAAGGCGCTGCTCATGTCGACTGGTATCTGATTCCAGGCGCCCTCATCGTGAGCCCTTTGTGCCTGTCCCTGTCGATTGCCGGGCCGTCCCGCGTTGCACGAATTCCCACCCTGGGAGTTCCGGTGGTGCGGTTTTTCCTCGGCCAGAAGCATCGTCATCCCTGCCCTGGACGGCGAAGCCGTCTTGAGGCCTCCCAAAGCCCTCCGGAAGATGTCCAGGACGCGACCGTGACCGTGGACATCTGCTCAGAGGTGCCCACAGTGCCCACACCCCGAAAACCCAACTCTACAGCGACTCTGGGGTCGAAGTGTTCGGCATCTTGAGGCCAAATGCTGCGAAGAATGCCGCCACTTCTGGATTGTACAGCGGGGAAAGCCCAAAACGAAATGGGGGAGAAGGACCTTCTTTTGCCTAGGCAGGTTGCAGCCTTCTGCATTACTTCAGAGAGTCAGGGATGTTTGTAACCTTTTGGCCCTGCCCTATACCCCACACCGAAGCGCCTGACACGAGAGAAGACCCCCCAATTCTCCCCGAAACGCAAATCCCCAGAACCCAGAACCGCTGAAGGGTTTAGTGTTTAGGGGTAACGGCATGGGTTTGCAGTTCTTTCGGAAGTCCTGCATGTCACCAAAACTTACCATAATTTTGAGAAGTGACCATATGTATACAGTAAGTAGTACGTTTTTGTCTTGTCATAACTTCAGTTTGTGGAGGGTTCAGGGTTTGCGAATTGCGGTTTCGTGGTTGAGGTATAGGTTTGAGGGCTTGGGGTCTTTGGGCTTCGAATTTAGGGCCTTGGGGTTGAGGGTTCAGTGTTTAGGGTTTAGGGTTTTTCGGTTCTAGGGTGTGTTTACGGTTTACGGTTGTCTTGGGTTAGAGGTTGGGTATAGGGCCTTGAAGACTTGGGTTTAGGGTGTGAGGTCTTAATTCGGCCTTTAGGGCATAGGGCCTTTAGGATTCAGGGCCTTCATGGTTTAAGGGGTTCTGGTTTAGGGGTTCCGGAGTTTCGGAGGATTTGAATTTAGGGCTTGGGGTCGATTTTTGTTTGTGGGTCCTCGTTCGCTGGACCTACGAACCGACGCTTGCTCCTGGTGCAGGACTTGGAGTGCGTGGCCCATCTGGGTTGTGGTGAAGGAACAACCCTAAACCCAAAACCCTAACCCTAAACCCTAAACCCTGAACGGTGCTGAAGTTGCCAGAACTTAGGCTTTTGGGATTCACTCAACCCTCCTGGCCTGAAGCCTCTGAACTTCCTAAACTTCTTGAACTCCCTGAACTTCCTGAACTTCCCTGAACCCCCTGAACCCCCTGAACCCCCTGAACCCCCTGAACCCCCTGAACCCCCTGAACCCCCTGAACCCCCCGACCGCGCCAGGGCCAGCCTCCGCGCGCAGCAGCGGCCCGGGTTCCACGAAGCCACGGCCTCGGCAAAGTAGGTTTAAGTTAGGGTTTAGGGTTTAGGGTTTAGGGTTTACAGTTTAAAGTTTGGGGTTTAGGGTCCGCGAAGGCTCGTTGGGGTCTGTTTTCCGTTCTTGTTTGAGCAAGCAGATTGCCTCTATTTTCAACCGCATTTCCAGCAAGCTTGCATCGTTCGTTCCTAAGCTACTGAAGACTGCTAAACCCCATATGGTCAGGTCTCTAAATGATGGGTCGCTTTTTTGGCTTCCCGCGAAAAGAGGGGCCTGAGCATAAGGACCCCAACAAAGGCCCCCTAAACCCTAAACCCTAAACCCTAATCCCCAAACCCCAAAAAAGGGACCACATGTTAGAGAAGTGGCTTGGGATGCTCCCCCTTGTACTAACAGTCCTTGATAAGGCTTCTAGTACTAAACCCTAAACCCTAAACCCTTAAGGGGAACATCCCAAGAAGTGACCTGCCCGTTCAGCCCGAGTCCTGCAGACACCCTCAGCCCCGCAATCTCCCAGCATAAGCTTGCTGGATTGAGGGTTCAGGGTTCAGGGTTTAGGGTTTGGGGTTTAGGGTTGAGGTTGTGCGTGAGTCTGGGAACTTGGCTGCCAGTTGGCAACAATTGTGCTTGGGATGGTTCGGCCCCAAGCCCTAAGCCCTAAACCCTGAACCCTAAACCCTAAACTCTAAACCCTGAACCCCAAACCCCCTGTAAGTCTTGTAGCTTCACATCACGTCCTGAAGGGTCCAGAGATTGCTGTGGTGGGGCGGGGGGATTAGGCACTAGGGGTTCAGAGCTTTTGGCATAAGGGGTTTGCCTGTTCATGATCCAGGAGGCTTAGGGTTTAGGGTTTAGGGTTTAGGGTTTAGGGTTTAGGGTTTAGGGTTTAGGGTTTAGGGGTTCCTACCTGAGGATTTGGGGACTCTCTGGTCTGATTGAAACGCAGGATTTTGGCGACAGCTGCGCAGGCAAGACCCGGTCGGCATGTTCGGGACTTTCCTTCCCCTTGCCCTGGTTTAGGGTTTAGGGTTTAGGGTTTAAGGTTTAGGGTTTAGGGTAAGCCCTCAAGCCCTAACCCTGAATGCCACGCATTTAGGTGTCTTCTACCTTTCTCTATGAAAAGAGTCACTGGACCAAGGGAGGGGACGATTTAATTGAGGTGGTCGTCTACAAAAAAGAAGTCAAAATTAGGTGTCTTGGTCTTCGGGGAGTGTTTCCTCTCACCCAAATCATCAGGCTTCCGCATAATCGAAGCCCTCAAGTGGACCCCCCATTCAGAGAGCTTTACCCCCCAAGCCCTTATATATAACTCTAAATAACCCTGAAAGAAACCCTAAAACCCTAAAACCCTAAAACCCTAAACCCCGGAAGCCCCATAGGATGCAGCCCGTACTGACATGGATCTTGTAGGCCGTTCGGCTGCATCGGCTCCAGTGATCTGGGGCTTTAGGGTTTAGGGTTTAGGGTTTAGGGTTTTGGGTTTTGGGTTTTGGGGGATGGGGATGCCCAGCAGAGCCCTGATTCCCAATTCTTTGGGCTTGGGGTGTTAGGGTTTGGGGGTTTAGGGTGCTAAACCCTAAACCCTAAACCCTAAACCCTAAACCCTAAACCCTAAACCCTAAACCCTAAACCCTAAACCCTAAACCCTAAACCCTAAACCCTAAACCCCTAAACCCCTAAACACCTAAACCCTAAACCCTAAACCCTAAACCCTAAACCCTAAACCCTAAACCCTAAACCCTAAACCCTAAACCCTAAACCGAACCCTAAACCCTAAACCCCAACGTAGACCTGATAAAGTGAAACGGGTACTCTTGTTGCTAGGTTGCTTGGGAACCGGGTTGGTTATGGGCCCCTACGCGCCACAAGCGGTGCACATTGCCCAACAAAACCCCCAAGCCCCATGCGTTGCACAGACCGAACCCGTAATCCCCGAAGCTGAAACTCCAAAATGCCCGCCGAACCCCTAACCCTAAACCCTAACCCGAGTGCCTTCTTGCACGTTTCAGGCGGTGGTTTCGGCTTCGCCGTCTCTTCGGCAGGCAGCCTGCCAGTTCAGGAGTTTAGGGTGCGTTAGAATGGTGTATCACAGGTTGAGAAGTGGAGATTTGGGCGATTTATCATGCTTCTTCACGAAGGAGCTATATCCCCCTTGGGAGTTTTTTTTTTTTTTTTTTTTTTTTTTTTTTTTTTTTTTTATATTTTTGTTTATATAAAACCCAAGAGGGTATTTAAAAAACACTATTTTTTGTCAGGTTCTAAGGGGAGTATAGGGAGAAGGATGGGAAGGATGTTATTGGCAACTTTGGCTCAGGGATTTTTGGGGTGTAGGTTGGGATGTTCCCCCTTATACTAACACTAACAGGTCCTTAATGGGAGTTATCGTACCTCCTATTGTACTCCCCATTAAGGACTGTTAGTATACGAGGGAACGTGGCAAGGTGTAGGGGTTAATGTTGCACCCGGTTTAGTGTGGGGCCCCCCCCCCCCCCCCCCCCCTGAACAGTCGAGGCGTGGATGGGATCCTGATTACACGGCCCCGGGGGCTTATATGATTTTAATAGGGAGGAGTTTAGATAGGTTCAAAAGGGGCAGCGATGCCCGGTTATCTTTTTTAAAGGCGCGCCACGTGGAATTTTCTTACGGCGCCCGGACGATTTGTCTTTATAGAGGGAGTCCTAAACAGTCAGCATGTCCTGAATAATTCGGCCAGTTTGTCTTTAAAGAGGGGGCCGATACTAAACCGGGTGCAACATTAAGGGTGGAAGGTTCAGGAGCCCTTCTTCATGAGCTAAGCTAAACCCTAAACCCTGAGCCCTAAACGATCAACCCTAAACCCCAGACCCAAAACCCAAACCCTAAACCCTAAACCCTAAACCCTAAACCCTCAACCCTAAACCCTAAACCCTAAACCCTCAACCCTCAACCCTCAACCCTAAACCCTAAACCCTAAACCCTAAACCCTAAACCCTAAACCCTAACTCTAAAACCCTAAACCCTTCTTCATGAGTAAGCTTCAACTCCCAGGCTCCAGGGCTCTAGGGTTTTAGGGGGCTTTCGGAGTTTTTTGGGCCCAGTTTTTGGGGGGTTCTTACCCTAAACCCTAAACCCTAAACCCTAAACCCTAAACCGTAAAGGGGTTTAGGTTGGGATGTTCCCTCTCATGCTGACAGTCCTGAATAGGGATTATACTCGGAGGTACTAGAATCCCGATGAAGGAGCTGCTAGTATGAGGGGGCACATTTCAAGGTTAGGGCTCGTGACTGAAAGCTCCGCAAATCCCGACGCGTTGCACTGGCAAATTCCTCCACCATGTCCACGACAAGCAAGCACCCCTTGGCCTGCAGAGCTCAGGGTTTCGGGTGTTTAGGGTGTAGGGTTTAGGGAAGGTTCTTGCGTAGTTGAAGAAATAGGTTGATCGTCCAAATAGGTTCCACATCCACGTTTTCCACTGGCGGTTTCTGCCCATCAAACCAGCTACAACGATTTTTTGTTAACAATTCCCGCATCCCTAAGTCCTAAACCACTTCTTCTGGCCGCCCCAAAGCCCTCAGTGTCCTACGACCCTGAACGGGTCCTAAACGCCACCCTGAACCCTTGAGATCTAAAACCCCCCAGAAAAGGGTTTAGGGTTCAGGGTTTAGGATCTAGGGCCCTAGAGTTCAATATTTTACAAGTAGGAAACCCCTGAAACCCCAAATCCAACACCTGTGTCGCCATCCAGGATGGCACCAGCTCGTATCAGGAGGTCTTCAAGGCCTCGGCGCTGCCTGTTTGCAGAGGAACCCGGGTTCAGGGTTTAGGGTTTAGGATTTAGGGTTCGGGGTTTTGGGGCCCCAAAAACCGTGAACCTAAGACTCAGTTTAGGATTTAGGGTTTAGGGTTTGGGGTTTCGGGGCCCCAAAAGCCCTGAGCCGAAGACTCAGTTAGGGGTTTAGCGGGGTTTGGGTGGTTCGGCGTGGCTTCGCATTTTCCTCAAGACCCAAATCTGAGTACCCTCGTTCCTTCCAAGGTTGACGTAAACCCTGCACCCGATGTCCTTTCGATAAAATGTACAACCATAAGCTCTCGTAAATCAAGCGAGTCATACTCGGACCTGCAAGGATGTACCCTTCGAGGTTTCCCTCAATATGCTCCCAAAGTGGCCCTTATATTCCCCTGCAGGATCTTCAAATAAGGGTCCACAAACCCAAGGGTACAGCGTTAGGGGTCCAAAGTTAGAGTCCCTTGAGTACACCTAGGGGGTTCAGAAAACAGCCCTGCAGGGTTTAGGGTTTGGGGTTTTGGGTTTTGGGTTCCATCCTAGATTGAGACCCCTAAACCCTAAACCCTAAACCCTAAACCCTAAACCCTAAACCCTAAACCCTAAACCCTAAACCCTAAACCCTAAACCCAAAACCCAAAACCCGAAACCCTAAACCCTAAACGGCCTGGAACAGGCCTTCTGCGGAACTGGCAGACGAGCCACGGGCTGACTTTGCCGCGGCTTGTTAGTTCGGATTTAGGGCTTCAGGGCTCACACGGGGTGTATGACTTGGGGGGGGGTTAGGGTTTAGGGTTTAGGGTTTAGGGTTTAGGGTTTAGGGTTTAGGGTTTAGGGTTTAGATGTTCCCCCTTTATCCTGAATTAGAGATTATATGAGGGCGTACTGTAATCCCGATTAAGGACTGTTAGTATAAGGGGAACATCCCAATGTGTGACTTTTAGTTGTGCATATTGGGGTTTATTGGCGTTCATAGGGCTTAAACAGGGTTCAGAGGGGTCTGAAGGGTACGTCGCATCTACAGGGTTTTGGGGCGTTTAGGGGCTTTTGGAACGTGGGTCGGCACCCTAAACCCTAAACCCTCAACCCTAAACCCTAAACCCTAAACCCTAAACCCTAAACCCTAAACCCTAAACCCTTAAACCCTTAACCCTAAACCCTAAACCCTCAACCCTAAACCCTAAACCCTAAACCCTAAACCCTAAACGCTAAACCCTCCCAAAACTGAGGCCATGGACGGCCCAGCATTCTCCAAGCTCTGCAAGGAGCTCCTGGTTGTTCACAAAGCTTGAGGTTTAGGGTTTAGGGTTTAGGGTTTAGGGTTTAGGGTTTAGGGTTTAGGGTTTAGGGTTTAGGGTTTAGGGAGTGGGGTTTAGGGTTTAGGGTTTAGAGTTTAGGGCTTAGAGTTTCAGGCTTTGGGGCTTCAGGGGGCTCGTGTTTAGAGGCTGTAGGGCATCAGGGGTAGAGAGTTTAGGCTTCAGGGGGTTGTAAAGTTGAGGCCTTCGGGGCCTTTGTTTCCTGGGTTTCGTTTAGGGTGCCCAAGACCCTTAAGAACCCTTCAAACCTTGCAAACCCTTTGAACCCTAAGCCCTAAACCCTAAGCCCTAAACCCCAAAACCTAAACCCTAAACCCTAAGCCCTGAAGCGAGGCTGATGAGGGTGCAGGAGGGGTTTGGAGGATCTTTGTGGCTCCGTGTCTCCAAAAACCATAGGTTTATAGGGCTTACAGGGTTTCATTAGGGTTTATCGGGTGTAGGCGGGTGTACTAAGTTTATTAAGTTTACAGGGTTTGTGGGGGTTTATAGAGCTTGGGATCTTGTCCAACAGACGGGGAGGCAAAGACCAGCCTGTTACCCATGGGGTGTCTTCATGTCACGCGGGTTTAGGGCCTGAATAAACCCTAAACCCTAAACCCTAAACCCTAAACCCTAAACCCTAAACCCTAAACCCTGTGGAAAAAAGATTCGGGTTTGCCTCATTTGCAGAGTCGGGGGTCGCTGCAAAGCTCCACTCCGAAGGGCATGGCTCCTGGGGGCGTCTTTTGTCAGTTGCGCTGCAGCCCTGTCACCAGGTGCAGCCCTGAGGCTACATGATGTACGGCCCCTTCATGTGTATAGGGGCCATGGAAGGTAGAGAAGGGGTACCCTTTTAAACCTTAAACCCTAAACCCTAAACCCTAAACCCTAAACCCTAAACCCTAAACCCTAAACCCTAAACCCTAAACCCTAAACCCTAAACCCTAAACCCTAAACCCTAAACCCTAAACCCTAAACCCTAAACCCTAAACCCTAAACCCTAACCCTAAACCCTAAACCCTAAACCCTAAACCCTAAACACATGTAGCTACCCCAAAAGTCAGGACTGCGGCCTAATTGACAAGAAGCCTCGCGCCCACGAGTTGCGGGGGAGGGGGTTGCGGGTGCTGCTTTTTGTCAGGGGGGGGTTTAGGGTTTAGGGTTTAGGGTTTAGAGTTTTTATAGGGTTTAGAGGGTTGATTGGGGTTAAAGAGTTTTTCGTCATTGGCAGGGGTTTTCAGGGGGTTATAGGGGTTGATAGGGGTTAAGAGGGTTAAGAGGGTTTCGGGCTTGGGGGTTTTGGATTCTTAGAGCCGCAGCGCTCGGTTCAGATTCAATGCCTTGTAGAAGGCTTCCTGCTTGCAAAAGCCACTTTCAAGGGTTAGCTCTTCCGACTTCCTGGGCCCCCAGGCCGTCCTCTGCTCCTTAACCCTACACTCCCCAGATCCGGTGAACTCAAGCCCCCTCTGCTTCCGAAGCCTTGACTCTACACTGCCCTCAGCCCGAAACCCAAAACCCAAACCCCAAACCCTAAACCCTATAAGGGCATAGTATTGCAGTTGTCAGCCACAAAGGTTCTCCGCGGTGGACGCCGACCTCATCTTTGCAAAGGCGGCACCACGCTAGGGACGCTAGGGTTTAGGGCTCTGAGGCTCTGACAGCTCTGATTCAAGTTTGGGTTTGGAAATGGCTGAGTTCAGGCATTCACACAAGTTCTGTTTAGTTTAAGTCCCCAAGCACTGGGGGTCAAAGTACAGGCTTCGGGGATTTGCGCTTAGGGTACCCTGCGTGTTTGGAGACTGGGAGTTCTGGTTCTGACAATGGCCGAGGCTTGATACTTTCTGCAGGGTTTTGGACTCGGTTTCTGTTTGGGCTTCCGTGTTTAGGGCTTCGGGTTGGGCAGTAGAACTCTCTTTGGCCGAAGCCGTTTTGGAGCTGAGGTGCAGCATAGAAAGCCTGAACTTAAACCCAAAACCGCAATCCCTAAACGGCCTTCTCCAAACACCCTAAACACTGAACCTAAGCCGGCTGCAGGTTTGCAAGCGCGGACATCGGAAGATTAGCATGGCCCAGTTCGAGGAGGTCACGAATTCGGGGATTCGGGGTTCGAGGGGTTCAGGGTCTAGATTACTTTCCGGGTTTAGAGCACTTGGAGGTTCATGGGCAGTTCAGTGTGGGGGTTTAACTACAGCTGCTTAGACCCATATGCAGGGGTACACGGAACCCGTAGGGATTCTTGGATTTTTTTGGTACTTTTAAAAAAACTCCTCAGAAACAGCCAAACTTAAAACTTTTGCTAGGGTTCTAAGTTCAGTATAGAATAGGAGTGTTGTATCGCTCGACCCCTCTGGAAAGCCCGAAGCTCCAATACCATCATCCAGAAACTCCCGCAACCCAGACCTAAACAAACCCTAAACCCTAAACCCTAAACCCTAAACCCTAAACCCTAAACCCTAAACCCTAACCCCTAAACCCTAAACCCTAAACCCTAAACCCCAGACCCTAAACTTGAAACCCTAGGCCCAAAACGCGAAGCCCCAAACCCCCTGAGCTTTGCAGGCCGTGTGGATGGTGAGCCAGAAGCGAGGTGAGCGCCTGAGATCGGCCTGCCACAAAGGCTTCAACAAAGCCTGTTAGTGTTTCAGTGTTTAGGGGTTTAGGGGTTTAGGTGGGTAGGGTTTGGGGTTTAGGTCTAGGGTTTCAGGGCTTTAGGCTTTCAGAGCTTTAGGTGAGGGTTTCAGGGTTGTGGTTTCAGGGTTCCGCCCTGAGGCACCCGTTATTGTAGGTTTTAGCTTCAGGCTCTAGGAACCCGTGATTGTAGATTTCAAAGGGTTTCAGGCTCTAAGAAACCCTCTAGGGTTTCAGGGCTGTAGGCCTTCAGGCTCTAAAGCTTTGTGGGGTCTTAAGGTTTCAGGGCTTGAAGGCCCTTCGGAGTCTTCGGGGCCCTTCAGGGTTTCAGGGGTTCAGGACTTTACGCCTGCGAGGTCTGTTTTCTACATTTGCGCCTTTCACGACGTGTTATCATGAAAAATCTGGTGCCATTCTAGATGAGAAGAAGGAAGACATGCTTTTTTCGTCACAAATGATCATGATTTCTTTGGGGAAGATGTGAAAGATATGGGTTTCGTCAAATGACATAGATAAAGAACGCTATGCCTCTTTCGTCAAAGAAGCCCTTGTTCTTGGCGTATATGAAACCTTGGCCCATCGACATATGAGGCTTTTGAAGTTGAGGGTTTCTGGCAAGGCATCTACTACGGAGCCTTGCTGGAGCAAATCGCCAACTCCGCAGGCGTGGCCTCAACCTTGCAAATGCAAGAGAAGGTTGGGATTTCGGGTTTAAGGGTTTAGGGTTTTAAGTTTAGGGTTCAGGGGTTTAAGCTTAGGGTTTGCGGTTCTAAGTTTAGGATTTAGGGTTTTTAAGTTTAGTGTTTAGGGCCGCAGGGTCTAGCGTTGCGGGGGTTTATGGGATAAGGCCCGGGTTTAGTGTTTGTACGTGTTTATAGGGTTGAGGGTTCGGTGGCTCTAATTCACCACCTAAAGTATCAAAACGGAGCTCACAGAGACCCCACTAAACCCTGCAAAGCGCTGCACAAAGCCCTGTGAAGCATCTAAACCCTATAGCTTGTAGGGATATCAAGCCCCTGCAATCCCTAGAAGCCGTCTAAACCTTATCAACACTATAAACAGTACAAACACTAAAAGCCGTAGGCTCATACAAGTCTTCAGAAGCATCTATGTACAATCCTAAATCCTGGTCCCGACCCTAAGCCCTAAACTCTAAACCCTGAACTAAACCCTGAGCCTTCAAACTCTGAACCCACCGGCCTCCGCCCGGTTTACTGGGGATCTGGGTCGACTTTTGCGGTTGGTGCGGTTGGAGCTGAAGCTTGGGAAGGCTGCGGGTTTTTGTGATTTGGGTTTTGTTCAGGGGCTTAGGACCTTGGAAGCCCCGTAAACCCTAAACCCTAAACCCTAAACCCTAAACCCTAAACCCTAAACCCTAAACCCTAAACCCTAAACCCTAAACCCTAAACCCAACACCCTAAACCCTAAACCCTAAACCCTAAACCCTAAACCATTCTTTTCTGGTGCACTTCACCCGCTCCTAGTGCCCGTGCAGGCCCGCTGCTCACGGCGACGCAGGCTGGAACTGCATGCCGGACAACCATTGGAAGTCCCCCTGAGCCTAAACCCTGAACCCTAAACCCTAAACCCTAAACCCTAAACCCTAAACCCTAAACCCTAAACCCTAAACCCTAAACCCTAAACCCTAAACCCTAAACCCTAAACCTTATCCCTAATCCCTAAACCCTGAACCCTAAACCCTAAAAACCTAAATCCTTGACCCTGAATCCTTACAGGCGCAAACCGGACCTTAGAGTAGAGGGTGTCTTTCGCCTCTCCCCCGCCCAGTCTTTGAGGAGTTGAACGCTTCGTGTTTAGGCCTTGGGTTTTGGAGTTTAGGGTTTAGGCTTGGGGTTTAAGGAGTCTAGGGGGTACGCTTTGTCGCCGCACGATAAGGCGAGCATGATCTGTCTCTGCATCTGCTTTTTGAATTCCATCATTGAGACAGTTTCCCTCCCACCTGTCCCTCTCCCCCACCCGTGCTTCCCTTCTAACATCAAAAGACCTAATTCCTCATCCCTAAGCCTGTGTAACCCTACAGGGTGGGGCCCCCTTACTATACTAACTGTAGTTAAGGGACTTCTAACCTAACTTAGGGTCCTTATAACCCAATTTAGGGCCCTTATAACTCTACTTATAACTAGGGGGCCCCACCCTGTATGGCCCTGTGCCCTGAAGCCAGTAGGCCCACGCCTCGACCTCATAAACCCTCAGGCTGCAGGGGCTGCAGGAGTGACGTGGGGATTGCAGGGTTAGGGGTCGAGCTGAGCACACTGGGGCAGCTTGAACGGAGGTGCAGCATGTTCCTTTCGAGCACACGCCGCTCGGCTCGAAGGGGTGTAGCCGGTTCAAGAAGGTTTTGCTGATAGTTGGTGTCAATGGTTCGGGGTGTAGGGTTCAGGGAGTACATCGCCAGCAAGCCCGGCGGTACCCGTTTTCTCTCGTTTTCGTGCGTTCGTATTTTGGGTTCCGGTATAAAAGCAAACAGAGACAACAACGGTTCCCGTATTCCAGTATGGCTACTGACACGGGGCTACTTAGTTGCTAGTCCGTGTGGGAAGTCGGATTCAGGGGTTAGGATTCAAGAATTAGGGAAATCGGACAAACAGGGTTCCTTCAATCAAGGGACTTGGTAGGATACCGAATTCCCTCGTTCGCAAGAGCAGCCTCCTAGACTCGAGTTTAGGGTTTAGGGTCCTTGCAGACAAGGCGCTCTTGGGCTTTTCTCTTGGCTCAAGCAGGGTGTAAACCCTAAACCCTAAACCTTAAAACTTAAGAATCTAAGCCGAATCTGAAGCCCTAAACCCACCCTGTGTGTTTGTAAGGCTTCGGGGTGTTCGTTTAGGGTTCAGGTTTTCGGGTTTAGCGCCCAAAACCCTAAACCCCTGAACATTCTGAACCACCCTAAACCCCTTATCTCAAACCCTAGAGACCCTCAATTTTCAGTCCCTCCGCCCGCTAAGCACCTCAAACTCGAGACTTTGGACCCTGTGCCCTAAACATTTTTGGGGTTTGGGTTTTGGGTTTTGGGTTTCGGGTTTAGGGTGTATGGTTGGCATGTGGACTCACCAGGTTATACCTTATAATCTCTTAAAAAGCCCCTTTGTAGGGTTGATTTTGGGGATTATAAGGCCGAATAGCCCATCCTGGCAAGCAAAGCAGTACAAGGGCAAGGGGACGTTTCCTACGATGATGTTCGCTTGCAGAAGAAGGGCTGCTTGCTGGCGTGCGCTTGCCGGCTCCCGCAGGCACCTAGGTCAACAACCAGCAGCAGCCGACCGTAATTCTAACTAGGCAGTGCTTGCGCACCTTGGTGTGGTGTGGAAGCAGAGCCAAGATCCGCAAAAGCGAAGGCAAGACTATCCCTGGAGGGTGCACCAACCATCCATGCCAAAGCCACACACCAGGAAACCAGCGTAGTAAGGAAACCGTCTCTTTCACTGCATGCCCCTAGTTGTGAAGACTCCGTTTCTGTTCCAGGGAGCAGCTACAGCAGACCTTACACCTAATCCCTGTATTCCCGAACCCCAGCTTCACCTCAGCCCTTTGAGCCCACACCCCAAAGCCCTGACCTCAACCCTACTGCCCTGTAACCCCCTGTAACCCCACATCCCAACCCTAAACCCAAACCCTGGACTCCCTAGACCCTAAGCCCGAAAACCCTAAACCCCCCGAAGCCCTCATCTTCAGGCTATCCTCGTCGTCCCAGGGCGACTGCTGAGCCTCAGACGGAGGCTCAGAGGTGAAAGGGGCCCGAGCTTTCAAGCCGTCGCAGGCTTCAAGAGTTTAGGACTCAGGGTTTAGGGGCTTTAGGGGGTTTAGGGTCAGGGTATTCAGGGTTTAAGGTTTAGGGTCTGTTTACGGCTTGTTTAGGGTTTAAGGTTGAGGGTTTAGGGTTTAGGGTTCAGGGTTTAGGGTTTACGGTTTAGGGTTTAGGGTTAGAGAGCCCGCTACCCCTTAATTAAGGAATATACTCTAAGTTCGATAGCGATCCTTAATCTGATTCAAGGTATATTCCTTATTTAAGGGGTATTGGGCTCTTTGGGCTGTTTGGGTACGAACCCCAAAAGAATGAAAAAGAATGCTCCCTATATTGCCCTTAATAAGGAATATTTTTCGATTCTCCCTATATTACCCTTTATAAGGAATATGCTTAGTAGCATCGGTGTTCTTAAGCACTTAGTAGAATCTCGTTGGCTCTAGGGCTTTGTATTCCTTTTTCTGAGGGTTTAGGGTCCCTTAGAACCCCCTTTAAAACACAAAGGGCACCCTTTTCATGCCTAGGTTACTCTTGGGTCTAGTTTAAATTTTCGGGGCTATAGGGTTGAGGGGGTCCAGGGTTTAGGGGTTTAGGGGTTTAGAGGGTTTAGGGGACTAGGGGTTTAGGGCTTTAAGGCTTAGGGTGTCTAGAGTGTAGAGGGTCGAGATTATACACCCCCCCCAAGGGCATCTCCAGCGCAAATTGAAAATGTTATTTCTCATGGTTCTATGTCTACTGGTAGTAGAGGAACTTAGCCTGCAGGGTTCAGGGTTTGAGGGCTTCGAGGGTTTAATCCCCTTCCTCCCCCCGTTACACAACGTATTGCATCACTTGTGTTTTCTGCTAGTACCAGGAGAAGATCAGGATTTTGGGATTCTGGTTCGTGCAAAGTTGGGGATAGCACTTCCTGTTTTTTGGTGGGGAAGGAGGTTGCTGTTCGTCCTCAGGGTTTTACAGTTAGGGGTTGCCCTGAATGATTTGTAATCCCTTTTTTGCATGCTCGGCCTTTCAACTTATCCGACACAAAAACCTAAAATCCTAAACTCTAAACTCTCAACCCTACACACCTTCGGAATCCTCCAGCCATCCTGGAAACAAGTGATGTACAGGAGGTTTGGAAGTCAATTCGGCATGGGGCCCGTAGCCAACGATGCTGCCGTCGCCGGCCGAGAAGGAACAGACAACCCCAAGGGCAGAAATCGCAGAAGTAAACCCCTTGAACCCTACACCCTATGGACCCTACAAGTCCGATGAACCCTACCAGGGTTTAGGGTTTAGGGTTTAGGGTAAACCCTACCCTAAACCCCTATACCCTAGAGAGAGAGAGAGAGAGATCGGTCGGTCGGCCACCCCCCCTAATGATGCCGCATTGCATTGGGCAGCACAAGCTCTGCCACGCGACATGCGCTGTGCCCTTTCTGCGTTTGTAACACCAGCCTAGCTTAAATGACAGAGACCCCTATATTAGGCTCCATAACTTCTGAAGAGCACGGCTGTTCTGTCACGCACGCGACCGACCCGTTTCGGTCAGAGGGCGTTTGCTGTTCGCAGGGGTCATGCTAGATGAAACTCGGACCCGGAGAGCAATTTAGGGTTTAGGGGTTTCTTGGGTTTAGTTCAGGGTTTAGGGTGTAGGTTTCCTCCAAAACCCACTGAAGCAAGAGTAACTTCCCCTGGGCTTTGCGACCAAGTGAACCAGAAACCCTGCAACCACCTCAAACTCTAGTTGGAGGTTCATGGGTACTTATATAACCCCAGTTATAAGTTATAGCTGTACCTACAAGCTCCTAAGTCACCAAACTAGGTGGTAGGTAGACTTCTATTTGGGGTTACAAGTACCCATGAACCTCCAAGTACCCTATATAAACCCTGAACCCTAAACCCTAAAAGGGTAGGGCTTTGTTGGAGCTGTGGTGGTCAACGTGACTGTAGGTGGCAAGTCAGCGACACGAAACCTCAAACCCAGAACCCTACAGACCCTAACCCTGGGATGTTCCCGCATATACGAACAGTCCTGAATTGACTAACAGTGTTAGAAAAAGGGAGAGCCTCCCAACCCAACCTCGAAACTCTAAACCCGAACTCTGCATCCTAACACGCCCTAACCCCCTCAAACTTAAACTCGATTCTCTACCCCCAAACCCGAAACCCTAGACCCTAGACCCTCCTGATCCTGCTTTCAGCAGTCGTTCTGTAACATGTATGCCAGTGTGTCCTTCTGAGCTCCTGACGCAACTTACCTGTCGGGATATGGGAGGTTCCAAAAGCGGTGAGTATTATATGGGGGTTCCAAACACTCGGCGTCCTTTTGTTGTTTTTTTTTTTTCGACCTTAGGGGTCAGGTTATCCCCATGTGTGGGTTAGACACGGCCCAAAACCCTAAACCGAAACCCTAAACCCCTAGTTTTGATGAGGTCCCATCTCGGGGGGGAGGGGGGGGGGGGGGTTGAGAGGGGGGATCCAGATGCCGAGTTGCGGGGAGCGGAGGTTTGGGTCTGGTTTAGGGTTGTAGGGTTGAGGGTTTAGGATTTAGGGTTTAGGGTATAATCCCTATTTAGGACTGTTAGTATAAAGGAGAACATCCCAGGTTGAGGGTTGCGGGTTGTAGGGCACTCCATTTGGTTGAGGATGGAGGGTTTTTAGGCTTCATCGGGTTGAGGGTTGAGAGGTTTAGGGGTTAATGTTGTTGTGGTTTAGGGTTGAGGGTGTCTAGGGTTTAGCGTTTAGAGATTTGAATGCGCCAAAGGGAGGAGTTGGCTCGTGTTTCCCCGGAAGTTTTCCAAGTTGGGTCATGGGGCTCAGGTGTTGATGTGTAGCGAGCAAGGCCATGGAGCCAAGGCCAACGCTTGAACCCCCTCCGAAAACTCCAAGAATTCTAGGGGCTCAGGGTTTTAGGATTCTATGATGTTAGAGTTTTAGGGTTTTTTTTTGGGTTTTGAGTTACCCTGAAACCCCCCAAACCCTAAGAATGCAAAGCACGAAAACCCTGTAGCCCCGTCAAAACAGAGGCCAAAAACCCTAAACCCAAAGGCCCAAAAACCTAAAACCGTAAACCTAGGACCCAGAGTAGGCCCTCGTTCCCTTCTTAGGGGGGTTTAAGCGAAAAACGGTACGCTGTGCATTCCCATGTTACCCCTTGGGTCGCCCTAAATCCTAAACCCTAAACCCTAAACCCTAAACCCTAAACCCTAAACCCTAAACCCTAAACCCTAAACCCTAAACCCTAAACCCTAAACCCTAAACCCTAAACCCTAAACCCTAACCCTAAACCCTAAACAACCCTTGGAAGCCGTTGGCCCTCCGCGACCGGCTCTTTCACCAGGATCCTGAAGCCTGGAGGCGTTTCCCGATGGCTTCGGGGGAAAAAAACAAACAAGAGTTTTTTTTACTCTGGAGAGTGGAGGGTGAATTTTCGGGTTTTTGGGGTTTGAGGTTTAGGGTTACTTCGACTTCGTTTTTCAGGGTGACTTGGGGTTTTGGGATATTTGGGGTTTGGGGTCGTTTTTGGAGTTTAGGGTGTTGGGATTGAGATTGCAGGGTTCAGGGTTTTGGGGGGTTTGGTTTTGGAGGTTTCAACTTCATAGCATCTAAGATGCTATAAACAACCCTACACGACACCTCACCTACACAAACACAAGCCCTTTCCGTCAGAGGGCCTACATGAGGTCGGGGCAGCGCATGCGATTGAGTGTCCCGTTGGCTCCTCAGATCTGCGGATCAACGCTGATGCAGGTGCCTCATCATCGTGACATGTGCACCATCTTCGTTTCGACCCCAAAACTCCGTAAGACCTATATATAGCCCTAGTGCATCACCATCTTGAGGTGGGCCAGTTCCTCATGAAGCGCACAGGCTCTCAGATAAATTCATCCCCCTATGGCTGCCGCTGTCCGGCCTCAGCTGACTGGGCTGCTTCCGCCGGCAGCTCACGTGGTGCAGCCATCCGCGCGTCAGAGGCAACCACAGCGCTTCAACCCTGAACCCTTCAACCCTGAACCCTGAGCTCCAAAATTGCCAATGTCCACCCGGCACGCTCACTCCGAACCCGAAGCCCCCGAACCCTAAACCTGAAACCTTGGTAAAACCTAAGCTTAGACCTAACAAGTCCTATTCAAGGCCAAACAAACCAACAAAAGCCCTACACACCAATATGCCAAGGGGTTCAGGTTTTTTTGTCTAGAGGGGTTTTCGGGTTTTGGGCCTAGGAGCCTAGGGGTTTAGCACCCGGGTTTGGGCGTTCTACCTTCGTGGGATTTAGAGAGCTTGAACCGTACACAGCTCCTCAACGATCGCAACACGTAGCAGCAGGCACGCATGGAACCACTCCTCCGTGCGCGGCCCGCGAGGCTTACGCTTGCATGGCGGCAAAGGCAACTCTGATAGCACTGGCAACTGCCCTCAACTCTGTAAGCCTTCGGGTGTCGGGGCATGTAAGCAGTGAGCTTAACGAACCTTACCTGGGATCCCGCTTACATACTTTTCCGTGGTGAAGTATGCCGTGGTGATTGAACTTAGGTTTAGGGGTTGGGGCTGGGATGTTCCCCTTTGAACTAACAGTCCTTACTTAATCGGGATGACAGTACCCCTGGGTAGGGGCTCAGGGTCGCGGAAAGGACCTTCAACTCCCTGCTTTCCTCAGTTGGCTTCGCCTCCTTCCTCGCAGCATCCCGGCTCCTTCCGCGGCGCGGCGCTGCGCTGCATGCAGCGGGGCAGGCGTCCCGATGTAGATTTTCAGACCGGGGGCTCCTTCGGCATGTTTGGGGGTAGGGTTCCTTTCGGACGACATACCCTTTGAAAGGGGTTTAGGGTCCATATGCCTTATAATAGAGGTAGTAGCACTGCCCCCTCAAGATTTAGTCCCCAAAGCTTCGGGCTATCTGTCTCGGGGTTGTTCTCCCTATTTCAACCCGAACGATGCATAGGGTTGGAAACCCCGAAGAGTGCATGTTTCCAAGATTAGTTTCATGCGATTCATGCCTTCTTTATAGTAAAAAGGGGTCCCCTTTTGAGGGCCCAGACTAAGGGGCCCCCTTGGAACGTTGCGACGGAGTCCCATTGCCGATATGCCTGCTGGATGATGCCGGCTTCCACGCCATGTTGAGCGTTTATTTGCAATGCAGAATGTCGCACTTTTCAAAGATGGAGTTTTGGAAATGTGCTTCTAAGGCCTAGGACAGTTTCGACCCTTTAAACCCCAAGCCCAAAACCCTATAGACCCTAAACCCCAAACCCTAACCCTTCACCAGAACCTAGCTAATATTTGGAGGTTTTTGGGGTACTCATACCCCCATTTACAAGTGTACTTCTAAGACCCCTAGCGAAGTCCTCTAAGTAGGTTACAAGTAGACTTATAGTCGAGGTTCATGAGCCTCCAAGTACTCCCCAAAAAACAGGAGGCAGGGACCCCAAACCCTGAACCCCAAACCCTCAACCCCAAACCCCAAACCCCAAACCCCAAACCCTAAACCCTAAACCCTAAACCCTAAACCCTAAACCCTAAACCCTAAAACCCTAAAACCCTAAAACCCTAAAACCCTAAAACCCTAAAACACTAAAACACTAAAACCCTCAAACCCTCAAACCCTAAAAACCCTAAAACCCTAAAACCCTAAAACCCTAAAACCCTAAAACCCTAAAACCCTAAAACCCTAAAACCCTAAACCCTAAACCCCTAAAACCCTAAAACCCTAAAACCCTAAAACCCTAAAACCCTAAAACCCTAAAACCCTAAAACCCTAAAACCCTAAAACCCTAAAACCCTAAACCCCAAGCCAAAGAAACAGGAGACAGGGACTTGGGAGTGTTCTCCGTTGCCGGTCGGAGCTCCGCCGCCCCGACCCTCAGACCTGCACTTTAGGGTTTGGGGTTTAGGTTTTAGGATTTAGGGTTTAGGGTTACGAGGGGGGTTTGGGGGTTTAGGGTTTTGGGTTCGGGGGTTTAAGGTTTGGTTTTGGGGGTTTAAGGTTTGGGTTTGGGGGTTCAGGGTTTGGGGTTTAGGCTTTGGGGTTTGGGGGTTCTAGGGTTTGGGTTTTTGAGGTTTTGAAGTTTAGGGTCTGGGGTTTTGGGGTTTTGGGGTTTTGGGCTTTAGGGTTTGGCGTTTGGGGGTTTGGGGTTTTTTGGGTTTTTGGGGGTTGGGGTGTCAGGGTTTAGGGTTTGGGTTGGGGGGGGGGGGGGGGGTTAGGGGTCTAGGTTTGGGGTTTCAGGGTTTAGGGTTTAGCGTCTAGGGTTTGGGAGAGATTTCGCTTTAGGTTTGAAGGGAGGGGGGGGGGGGGGGAGGGGGGGTTCCGTGGTATTATGGGGGGTAAGAAGTGGTGGACCCAGAGTTGCGCGAACTCCCCCAGACCTTGGGAAGGGTTTATGTCCCATGCATTCGGGGATGTTCCTCTTTATACTAACAGTCCTTAAGAGGGGTAGCAGTACCCCTAAACCCTAAACCCTACACTCCAATCCTGGGGTTCATGTAGTCTCCAAGAAAATGTTTTGCTTTCGAGAGCACGAGGTGCCGGAATGGGGGGGGGGGGGGGGGGGGCGGGCATTTTGGCGAAAGGTGTTGAGGGCCTCGAGCTGTTGGGAACTTCTTCTGATACGCAGAATGCCCTATACATTATATTATATTGTATTATATTATATTGTGTTATATTATATTATATTATCGAATATGTGTATACTTTTATGCATCTCTCTCTCTATATATATATATGTATATACATATATTATTTATACATATACGTATGTACAAGCCCCTTAAGTGCCCTAATGTTGTTATAAGTACAGTTATATGTACGGTTATAGTTGGCTAATAAGTACCATGAACAACCCTAAACTCTGAACCTCCAAGTATCTGCCCAGGCGGCCTTGTTTTCGCTCAAACCTTCGCGCTTGACGATGTGGATGACGAAGAGCTCTACGACGGCGTGCCCAGCCTGCACGAGTCATTGGGTTCGGAGCTTATAGGGTTTAGGGTTTCAGGTTTAGGGCTTAGATTTAGGACTTAGGGTTTAGGGTTGAAGGTTTTGGGCCTAGGGTTTCGGGTTCCATTTTGTGCATGATCTGGTTGGAGGGCATTCTTGCCCGCAGAACTGCCGAAAGACTCTCTCCATTGGGGTCCGCTTTGTGGTCTACCCTGAACCCTACACACACAAGGGGCCGAGAATTGGAGAACTGACTCTGTCAGCACGTGCAAGAGCCATTCGTACTGAACATGTTTAGAGAACCAGATCCAGACACCTGAGTTCAAGATTTAGGGTTTGCACCTTGAACCCTCGACCCAAGCCTAAACCAAACCCCCCAAGCCCTAACCTCCCCCCAAACCCTAACCCTAAACCTACACCCCTGCCCCCCTATGCTAAGAGCCCTTGATAGGGATTATAGTACCCCCTATTGCAGTCCCTATCAAGGACCGTTAGCATATGAGGGGGAACATGCCAAGCTCAAGCTTGAAAGCTTGAGAGGCAAAAGGTCCTAAAATCCCAAGGCCCTCAACCCGAAACCCCGAAACCCCTTCAAGGCGAAAGCCATGTGGTTTGTTCTTGCCCATCCTTCCTGCCAGCACCCTTGACCATGTCTGACTTAAGAGCGTAGGATGGCATTTTCCGAGCAGGATTTGGGCTGCTGATTATGATTATGATTATTATTATTATTGTTATTATTGTTATTATTATTATTATTATTATTTTTATTATTATTATATATATATATATATATATATATTGTCTTTTTTTGGGGGGGGATGCTTGCAGAGCTTAGGATCAGGGTTAAAATGCAACTTGTTTTTGGACCTTATTGCATGTTCCTTATCGTTTCGGGCTTACAATGTAGATCACAGTCGGACGTGGGGCCCGGAGACACCTATGCCAGACAGACATGGCTTAGGTCTTCCATTAAACAGTAAACCCTAAACCCTAAAACCCTAAAACCCTAAAACCCTAAAACCCTAAAACCCTAAAGCCCTAAACCCTAAAAACCCTAGACCCTAGATCTTCCCAGTTTTGGGCTTGTGAAGGTGCTCCAGTTCGTGGCGGAGCATGCTGCCTGGCCCTTTGCTACCAGGCTTTGGGTGCCTTCTGCTTGAATCCTGAATTTTGGGGGCTTATTGGGGCTTGATTTTTTGGCTTAGGGTGTAGAATTTAGGGTTTAGGGTGTTAGGGTGTTAGGGTGTTAGGGTTTAGGGTGTACGGTTCAGGGTTTAGGGGGGGGACAAAGGGTTTAGGGTGTCCCTGTTCGGGGCCTGTAGTTTGGTTTATCATGGTTGCCGGGCTGCCTGGAAACTGAAGCCCGACGCCCTCGAGGAAATCGCAAGTTCTCAGGAGCTTTGGCACTATGAAGCCTAGACTGAGGCACTCCAGCATTGTTTGCGTCTAATTGGTGTGGAATGTTCCCCCTTATACTGACAGTCCTTAAAAGGGACTGTAGCAGCCCCCTATTATAATCCCTAGTAAGGACTGTTATGTATATGGGGGAAGATCCCAACAATGAAGCCTAGACCCTGGCCTACAAGCCCTAAACCGTGAAACCCTGTACCCCGAACCTTTGGGGTTTAGGGTTCAGGGTGTATATCGGGGCAGGAGGTAAGATAGACTCAACAGGTACATGTGGGTAATTCCCCAAATAGGTGTACCCCTTTCATACCCCAAATAGAAGATAATCCTCTTAAAAGGACCCCCAAAAGGGTACCCCTATATTAGGAAACCCCCATATAGGCCTTCAGTTCAACACCGGGGTCAAGCATCCCAAAGTAAGCATGCCACTGAGATGAATGGGGGGGGTTGATCCAAAACGCAGGCCTTTTGAGACCCCGAAACAAAAATCTAGTCTACTACAGTAACCCTAAACCCTACACTCTAGGGAACCCGGAAAGGCCCCATTTCGTTAAAAGCCATGGAACCCTGCACCTGTGGTACCGGCCCACAGACCCCATAAGCCCGTGCGAATTTAGGGTTTAGGGTTTAGGGTTCAGGGTTTAGGGTTTAGGGTTCATAGGGTTAAGCAGGTTTTGGGCAGGTTTTTGAGGGTTAGGGCGTGGGGTTGTGGACTCGTTGGTCTGTACGTAGGGGTGTAGGGTACATTCCCTGCTAAGAACCCGTCGGGTGTTCCAGAACCCTAAACCTAAACCCTAAAACCCAAAACCCAAAACCCTAAACCCAAAACCCTAAACCCTAAACCCTAAACCCTAAACCCTAAACCGCCCTCAAAGTCCCTGAGGTGGACCGGGAGAGCGTCAGGGTCAGGAAGGCCACACTTCTGGTCTTGCAAGGGTTATCGGGTTCTTCAGGGGGGGTATGTAACCCATTTAGGGTTTAGGGTTTAGGGTTTAGGGTCTAGGGTTTAGGGTTTAGGGTTTAGGGTTTAGGGTTTAGGGTTTAGGGTTTAGGGTTTGGACTCAAGGGGGGGGTATGTAACCCAAGGCTCCCAGCTAAGCTTTAGGCTTTAGGCTTTAGGCTTTAGGCTTTAGGCTTTGGGCTTTGGGCTTTAGGCTTTAGGCTTTAGGCTTTAGGCTTTAGGCTTTAGGCTTTAGGCTTTAGGCTTTAGGCTTTAGGCTTTAGGCCTTAGGCTTTAGGCTTTAGGCTTTAGGCTTTAGGCTTTAGGCTTTAGGGTTTAGCCTTTAGGCTTTAGGCTTTAGGCTTTAGGCTTTGGGCTTTGGGCTTTAGGCTTTAGGCTTTAGGCTTTAGGCTTTAGGCTTTAGGCTTTGGGGTTTGGGGTTTGGGGTTTGGGGTTTGGGGTTTGGGGTTTGGGGTTTGGGGTTTCAGGGTTCAGGGTTGAGGGCTTCGGGCGCTTTAGGGCTTGGGGGGCCGAAGCCTCAAACTGCAAACCCGAAACTTCTGCGCAGGCTCGTGACGGGGAGCCCGGAGCCTCAGACGTGTAGCCCTATAAACCCTCCGAACCGCCTAAAACCCCAAAACTTAGTAGAGAAACAATGCCCTGAACTTAGCACCATATAAGAATCCAAAACCCTAAGCACTAAACCCTAAACCCTAAGCCCTGAGTCCTGAGCCCTGAACCCGGTCACTGTGTGCAACCTCTGGCTTTCAGGGGGGGCGTGGAACTCAGGTTTTGGGGCATTTAGGGCTTTAGGGTATATTTACGAGGTTAGGCTTTTGGCGTCAGGGCTTTAGGGTATGTAGGGTTTTGGGTCTCAGGATATGAGGGTAGATAAGGGTGAGGGTAGATGAGGCGGAAGAATTGAAACCTGGTTCTGAGAAGGCAAGCTGGCAACTTGCACCCGAAATCCTGAAAGAGCCAGAAGTTCAGAAGAGCGAACCCCTCTCCCCCCCCTGAAATCCCCAAACCCGGGTTTAGGGTTTAGGGTTTAGGGTTTTAGGGTTTACGGTTTAGGGTTTAGGGTTTCCACTGAACTCCTCCCCTAAACCCTAAACCCTCAGGCCCTCGGACCCCAGTCCCTCAAACAGACGTGATCCCTGTCCCTAAGCCCTAAAGCCTAAATACCCTAAACCCTCAACACCCTAAACCCTAAACCCTAAACCCTAAACCCTAAACCCTAAAACCCAAAAATCCTAAAACCCTAAACCCTAAACCCCCTCAAACATTCGTCATCCCTGCCCAGAGGGGATTGACGACCGAACCCGGACTTGGCTGGCACGAGGTATTGTGGAGAGGCACATGGGGGGTTTTACGAGGATAAGGAGGCCCTTGACATTATGAGGGTTCAGGGTTCAGGGTTTAGGGTTGAGGGTTGAGGGTTTAGGGTTTAGGGTTTAGGGTTTAGGGAGACCCCTCCCCCCCCCCCTCCCCCCAATAGTAGGATTTTTTCCAAAGGACCCCAAAAAAGTTACCCTTAATTTTGGAAACCCCCACATGGTCTGTTCTCCAGTAAATATGAGGGCTGTAGGGCTTACTTAGGGTTTAGGGCTTATAGGGTTTAGGTGTAGGGTGTAGGTTTTAGGTTTTAGGGTTTAGGGCTTATAAGGTTCAGGGTTTAGGTACCCCGCCTCAGGGATGGAGATTCACTCAAGTAGCTCATTTCCTCTCACGTGCTCACCAAGCCTATCTTGGCCTGAGGCATCCGAATGTCCTCAACAGTTGTTGCGTTTAACTTATAGGGTTTAGCACTTTAGTTTTGCAGGGGTACTGGACGACTAAATTAAAGCAAGCACCATATAAGTATCATACAAGCCCTTGCTACGCCTTGTCGTGTCTGGGGTTCACGGTTTCCGTTTTTGGGTTCAGGGACCGTAAACCCTAAACCCTAAACCCTCTTGGGGTCTGGGGTGCAACAAGATAGACGCCCTCGCATCACAGAGTCATCAGCCAAGAATGCTACTGGAGCGGGTTTAGGGTTTAGGGTTTAGGGTTTAGGGTTTAGGGTTTATAGAGTTCAGGAGAGCCGCTACAGCCTGAACCCCTCACTCCCGAAGGTAATGAAGGGAAGGACGCCCTCCACATCCTCTTCATGGAGCGCTGGACAGGCCTTCCCTACCTTTTGCAGACAAACAGACGCGCACGCACGTCCGCTTCCTTTCCCTCTCTCTGTGTCTCTCTCTCTCCCTCTCTCTCGCTCTCTGTCTCGCGCGCTCTCTCAGTGTCTATGTCTCTTTCTCTCTCTGTCTTGTCTCTGCCTCCGTCCTCTGTCTCTTGCTCACTTTTGCTCACTCTCTCTCCCTCTCTGCCTCTCTCTTTTGCAGTGTCTTGCTCTCTCATGTTCTCTCTCTAATGTCTAGTATGTGTTGGTGTATTCATGTAGTATCTATGTATTTACAGTGTATATGTATACAGTTTGTTGCCAAAGGCAATGCTCACAACACCGCGCCCGCGCCGCCCCTTGCGTAGGCATAGGGTGTAGGCTTAGGTCTATGTCTGCGGTAAGCGCAGAGTTTAGTGCTTGGACGTGAGGGTCTAAACCCTATAAACCCTAAACCCTTTTAACTAAACCCTAAACCCTAAACCCTAAACCCTAAACCCTAAACCCTAAACCCTAAACCCTAAACCCTAAACCCTAAACCCTAAACCCTAAACCCTAAACCCTAAACCCTAAACCCTAAACCCTAAGCTCCGCATAGGCGCGGACGTTCGTCGCCGACTCGTGCTCGCCACACCGCAGGCCCGCAGCCTGGATGAACTTTGGCTTGGCAGCCCACAAATGTGGTTTAGGGTTTAGGGTTTAGGGTTTCGGGTTTCGGGTTTAGGGTTTAGGGTTTAGGGGTACCCGTTTCTTCCCCTTTTTGGGTGGTTCGAGGCTGTTGGGGTATAGGGTTTAGGGTTTAAGGTTTAGGGGCTTAGGGCTTAGGGCTTAGGGCTTACGTAGTTATAAAGTATCCAACCCCAAAAAGGATATCCTTACTGTATGGCTACTGGGCTACCAAGTTTTCACCTCTTTGGTCAACAGAGTTGTGCCTTGACTCGGGAGGTTGTGTCTTTGGGGTTTGGGTTTTTTTGGGGGGGTTTGGGGGTTAGTAAGGTTGAGGGTTTAGGGCTTCGTAAGCTTGAGGGTTTGGGGCTTAGTGAGGTTTGGGCTGGGGTTTAGTAAGCTTTAGGGTTTAGGGCCGAGTAAGCTTCAGGGTTTAGGGCTGAGTAAGGTTTTTGGTTAGCTGCGCTTCTTCTGTGCTGGCAGTGTAGAGCCCAAGCAAACCTAAACCCTGGATCAGAACCCAAAACAGGTTTAGGGTTTAGGGTGGACCCTTAACCCAGTGGCCTTAGGGTGTAGGAATGAGTTGTTGGTGCTCATTGCTAATGGGGCCGAGACCCTTGGGTTTGCTTGGACCCAGAGTAAGCCTTTGTTCCTTTTGTTCAGGGTTTAGGTTCCCTTATCAACATTCACCTTCTGATCGTTGAGGTTGTTTTCTTTGTTCGTGGGTACCGTTCAGCTTTGCTTTTTCTTAATCATGGTTACATTCGCGTACCCTAAGCCCCCAAGACCCAAAGCCCACTTCCCTAAACCCTCCGCTCATCTCTCTCCCTTCCCCCATCCCCCCCATCTTCAGCTGAGGGCCGCCAGCAGAAATCCTCGAGTTCTTTGAGGAGTGTCGGCCACTAGCTCCCCGGCTGCCTTGTGAACCCCTTGCGCGGGCCTGTAGCAGTACTCCACACTCGCACACCCCTCAACAACCTCAAATCCTAAATCCCAAACCCTAAGCCCTAAACCCTAAACCCTAAACCCTAAACCCTAAACCCTAAACCCTAAACCCTAAACCCTAAACACCAAACCCTAACCCTAAACCCTAAACCCTAAACCCTCACTCACATCTGAAGCCGCAAAGACCCCCCCAAACACCGAAGCCCCAACCCCGAATCCCCTAAACCGGCCCGAACCTCCACAAACCCCGAAACTCCAAAAGACCTTTGCACACCGTGAAAAAGGGTTTTAGGGTTTAGGGTTTAGGGTTTAGGGTTTAGGGTTTGAGGCCTGAGAAAATCTCGCGGCTTCGGGCCTTAATCTAATCCCCTTCCCCCAATATTAACCCCATTAACCCCCCCTCCCCCTACCCCTAATGCGGAATTGCCCACCCCATATACTATAATAACTCCATAATGGATGGGGGGGGGGGGTAGCTAATATTAGTTTGTACGTGGAGGTTCAGGGTATTTATTGACCAATTACAACTGTACTTCAACTGTACTTATAACCATCTTAGGGCACTTGAGGGGCTTACAAGGGGGTTTCAAGTACAGATCTAATATAGGAACCATGAATCTCTTAAAACCTAAACCCTAAACCCTAAACCCTAAACCCTAAACCCTAAACCCTAATCCCATGATGGGCCCATGAAGATTCGGGGGAGGGGGATGAGGAGTTCTCAAGCTCACTTGGAACTTGGACTCCCCCACCCCCCGGAATCTCAACCCCTAAGCCCTAAGCCCGAAGCCCTAAGCCCTCAACCCTAAACCCTAAACCCTAAACCCTAAACACCAATCAACCCCCGGCTTTTTGTTGGTTTAGGGTCTATAGGATTCATTTAGGGCCTAGGGTTTAGGGTTTTAGGGCTGCGCTGTTTTTTTTTTCAATGCCCGCCGTGGAAGAAAAAAAAGGTGCAAAGAGTCTTCAATCAAGCTTGATTTGGTATCTCCTCCCATCCCCGAGAGCCCACCTGGTGTTTATCGGAGCCCGAAACCAGGGTTTAGGGTTTAGGGTTCTAGGGTTTAGGGTTTAGGGTTTAGGGTTCAAGGTTTAGGGTTTAGGTAAGCCCACAACCCTGAACCCCCCTCTCGGCTAACCCTGAGAAGCAAGGCTCGGCAAAAACGTCCCGATCCGGCCCAGGAGGCAGACAGTGTGGCTTATGGGCTTCGGGGACTGCGGGGGTAGGTTTAGGTTTTGGGTTCATAAACGATCGAAAGTCTGGACGCCCATCACATTCACGAACACGCACGCAACAACCCTGGACATAGGCATTTTGCTTGTCCTACCCGAAGTCTTCAACCCTAAAACCTAAACCTTAAACCCTAAACCCTAAACCCTAAACCCTAAACCCTAAACCCTAAACCCTAAACCCTAAACCCTAAACCCTAAACCCTAAACCCTAAACCCTAAACCCTAAACCCTAAACCCTAAACCCTAACACATTGTAAACAATAAAATCATGCCCAAGCCCATGAGTCCATGTTGGCTGCATGTCAGGAGTCGGGTGCCACTAGGGGGATCCCCTTGAGTTCTAGAGCGTTGTGCTCCTTAGGGCTTGTAGTGTGGGGTTTACAGGGGTTTAGGATTTTATTTGGGGTGTACAGGGTTTGGCGTTGAGCTTGATGTTTAGGGTGTGTGGTGTTCAGTTCGTTTAAAATGGCTTAATCCCTTCCCCCCCCAATTATTTATCTGGCGCCCCCCAATAGAAACTCGAAATGCGCTTTTAATATTCGGGGGAAGTTCTTATTTATATGCCATCGTTAGGGATAGGGTTTACTATACGTAGATTGGCTTGAAGGTTTTTGAGGCCCTGAACCCCGCCCCCCCCCCCCCCCCCCCGCCTTTTTAGGTCGGAATAGGGTTTATAAGGCGGGGTCGGTTTCGGCCGGATTTTGCGGAAAGTGTCTTTTATAGTTAGGGGTGTGTCTAATACAAGGGGTAAGCGGTTACAGGCTCATGGCGCTATCGTGCGGCTCGTGAAGGATGCTGACACTCCTGAACCCTATTAAACCCGCCTGGGGTTCAGGAAACCCTCTGGCAGCAGTGAGAGACCCGGCACTTTGCCTGATACACCCTAAACCCCCACACATCCCTGGGCCCAGCTCCATCTCCCCGCAGGTTGTGGGTTGCTTTGGCATTAGGGTTCTAAAACAGGTTGGAGCTCAGGGTTTTTGGGGTTCAGGCCTTAGGGTTACGAAGCGGTTCATGGCTTTAGGGTTTAGGGCAATTTAGAGTTTAGGGTTGTAGGCTACCGGGCTTAGGGTTTCAGGGCTTTAGGGTTTCAGGGGTTTAGGGTTTCAGGGGTTTAGGGCTTAGGGTTTGGGGTGGGTAGGGCAATACCTTGCATCTGGGATTGTGAATTAGGTGGGTAGAGTTTTGCTATGACAGTCCTACAAGTCTTACACGAAGCTTTTACACATTCTTCATGCTGTCTACAGGGCCCCCTTCTATGAATCTATGAACAACAATTCCCCACCTTGAGCCGTCCGTTGTGCAGCCTGAAGCCCTAATCTCCAAACTCCAAACCTAAAAACCCTGTAAGCTCAGCCTCCAAACCCCACGAGCCTAAACCCCCCCGAAGACCTGGGACCCCAGCCCCAAGCCTGAAACCCTAAACCCCAAGCCCGAAACCCTAAACCCTAAACCCTAAACCACCACAGGGCGTCCGAACCCTGAATCCTAAGCCCCAAGCCTTTCCAGGAGGCCGCTGGCCAGTCTCCGAAGTTCTGGGTGCAGGACCGGGGGTTTAGGGTTTAGGGTTTAGGGTTTAGGGTTTAGTGTTAGGGTTAGGGTTTAGGGCCCTAAGACCTGAACCCGAAGACCCGAAGACCAGAAGACCCTGGACCCCTAAACTCTAAGACCTTGGACCAAACTCTAGGAACGGTTTAGGGTACAGGGTTTAGGGTTTAGGGCTTAAGGTTCAGGGTTTAGGGTTTAGGGTTTAGGATTTAGGGTTTAGGATTTAGGGTTTAGGGTTTAGGGTTTAGGGTTTAGGGCTTACAGGTCCATAGGACGTGTAGGGCTTCTAAAGCTTGCGGGCTTTCACTTGACGTACGGCTCAGGGGATTTAGGGATGAGGTTCTGTGTTTTCGGTTTCAGGGATGAGGCTGAATCCGCATTCCTAAACACCCTAAAGCCCAAGACATTAAGTTAAGAAATGTCTTGTTATGCACACACGAATACATGTAGATGACACTGTTTGATAGCCCAAGTTTGCTGCCTATCATCGAGCATCAGCCTTTGGATTATGAGATAGATCTCCCTAAGCCCTAAACCCTAAACCCTACACCCTAAACCCTAAACCCTAAACCTGTCGAGGAACTGGTTGAGGCTGCCATCCGACGCACGGCCAAAGCCAAAGGGGTGTCGACTGGAGGTTGAAGGCTTAGGGTTTGGGGTTTGGGGTTGAGGGTTTAGGGTTTAGGGTTAGGGTGTATAAGGGCTTTAGCACCTTTAGGGTATTTAAGGCTTTTGGAGGTGGATAGTTTCCCCTTTCCTGTCCTTTCCTTTCCTTCCTCTCCGTTCCTTTCCTTTCCTTTCTGTTCCTTTCCTTCGCCGTGTGCCAGCTAAGTTGGGTTAAGCTCCCGACTTCGGTTCGTATCTCTACATCCCCTAACTATTCGGAAAGTTTTATAAGGTTCATTCAATCCATAAACCTGAGGCTCCAGACCTTAGGGTTCTAAACCTTAAGCCTCATCACCCCACCCCACCCTGGAACCTCCTTACGGTTGGGAGGGCTTGTGCCTTGTGCCTTGCCTTCTGCCTTCCTTGTGCCTTGCCTTCTGCCTTGCCTTCTGCCTTGCCTTCTGCCTTGCCTTCTGCCTACGAAGCCTTGCACCTTGTCCGTGAAGCCTTGTGCCTTGCCCACGATGACCTTAGTAATATAGAAGGTAAGAGACGTTCAGGCTTAGGGTTTAGGGTTTAGGGGCCCGCAGTGCTTGTTTTTTGCCAAGTGTGGAAGCCTTATATAAGGTATCTTACCTGGGACATCTCCTCGCGAGCCTGGTTTGAACTCAGGGATACAGGTTTTAGGAGTAGACATTTCTGATAAAGGTACCCCCCCCCCCCCCCTTAGCCGATTAAATACTTAACCCTGAGTACCCTAAACACCCTAAACGCTAAACCCTAAACCTATTTTTCGGGGTTAGCCTCACTAAGAACCGAAAGCCCCAAACATAGGAAGAATCACACCCGGCGGTTCGGAGTTCAGGGGGCGACACGCTGCGAGGATCCTCGCGCCACCCAAATGCCCGTGCAGTACGCGGTTTTGGAAGCTGCAAGGGCCGGCTTGGGATTCCCGAGTGCCATGAAGCCGGTTTAGGGTTTAGGGTTTAGGGTTTAGGGTTTAGGGTTTAGGGTTTAGGGTTTAGGGTCTTCGGGCTCCACAGTCCCCGCAAGCCGCCGGCCAGCCAACTGCGCCCGTGCACTGCATGGTGGATGCACAAGGCTGGTGGGATGTGCGCGGCACGCACATGGCATCTCTAAGTTCCTTTCGCCCATGGCGTGCTTGTCGTTTTTGACACTTAGGGTTTAGGGTTCGTAGGGTTTAGAGTTTATAGGGTCAGCAGTTGGCCATCACACTGGCTGTCGTGATGTTGCAGACGCCGGCCACGCGCCTCAATGGGCCAGCACACGATATGTAAACCCCAAACTCGAAACTCTTGACCCTCACCCCCCCAGTTCGAGGCTTCGGGCCTTCAAGTTTTTTAGGGGGAGCGCAGCGGTTTGTCCTTTTGGGCGCAGTTTAGGGGTCGGGATCAAGTACAGAACTAGGCGGTGCAGACTCAGATCTGACCCCCTCTAGAGGCCTAGAGGGGTAAGGGGGAGAGGTAAGGTTCATGGGACGCCAGGCCCCCCCCATCCTTCCTTCCCCGCACCAAACTCTAAAAAGCACCGCCAAGGAATGCGAAATGAGAGCCTTCTGACCCCAGCTGAAGGGTACATGAGCCATTGTCCTGTCTCATGGGAGGCTTAGGCCCTAGGGGCCGAAACCTAAAAACCCCAAAACCCTCACATGGGTTTCCGAAATTAGGGGTAGGTCCTTCTTATAAGGGAATCCTACTATTTGGGTCTAAACCCTAAACCCTAAACCCTAAACCCTAAACCCTAAACCCTAAACCCTAAACCCTCATAATGTCAACCCAGGAGAGGAGGAAGACGCCGAGCGCCAGAGCCAGGCGAACTGGAGCGAGCTGGACAAAGAAGAGGCCCCGCGCGCCCCAGGTCATCCATTCTCCCTTTCTATCCGCAACCCTAAACCCTAAACCCTAAACCCTAAACCCCAAACCCCAAACCCCAAACCCCAAACCCCAAACCCCAAACCCCAAACCCCAAACCCCAAACCCCAAACCCCAAACCCTAAACCTAATCAACCCCCTTTTAGGCCTCGCCTTGGGTTTGGGAGGACTCTGGGCTTCACAGGTTTAGGGGTTTAGGGCTTAGGGCCCCATGTCTTGTGTCTGAAGCAGTGCAGCCGTCCATTCTCAGTCTAGGAGCCCAAAGGAAAATCAACCCAAATGGCGATTATAATAAGTCCTAATGGGGTTTAGGGTGTAGGGTTTAGGGCTTAGGGTTTAGGGTACTATGATCGCGAACCCTTATCAATAACCCCTTTCCCCCACGATCAATGAACCTATTGTCGTTGATCCCTCCCCCAATATGATAAAAATGATTTTCCGGACACCGTCAGGGGATATTAAGTTCATGACTGACTTGGGTCTTGCATCTCCCACAAAACCCCCACACGAAAGCCAGCAATGCTAGAACCTATTCCCCATCATGTCCGGACTTGTTGGCTAGGGATGAGGAGGGTGTGAAAGAAGCAGGGGGTGGGACAAAGTTTCTCCTAGCATCAGTTAGGGGGGGCATCTTTGGCGTATGGGGAGGGGAATGCCCTGAAGCAAAATTGGCTGGGACCCATCGAACACCTACATCTTTTTGCTGTGAGGCGGATGAGAAAGGCGCGAAGCGCCTGGGCCGACGACTCAGCTCAAGTTTAGCCTGTAGCAGCTGCAGCTGCCCAAGTCGTAGCCCCAGAGTTAGAGGTGTTCATGTTTAGGGGCTTGACTTCTTGCTCCGGCTCTAGGTTGCTGAAGTATATATCCCAGCATAGAGCCCCACCCGCTGTCGAGGATCCTCAGAGTCAGGGAGTGTATCTGTGGTGGTGGCTGTTCTAAATCATGGGAATTCAAAAGCGTGAAACTGTGAATGCTGAATCCTAAGCTTTGTCACTTGGAATGTTTCACCCCCTATACTAACAGTCCTTAATAGGGATGATAATCAGGGGTACTATAATCCCTATGAAGGGCTGCTAGTATAAGGAGGGAACATCCCATGTTATTGCCTTAAACCGACCCTGCCTGAAACAAACCCGGAACCCATTTCCCCCCCCCCCCCCCCTGGCCCACGCGGAGACCTGCCCTTCGAACATGCTCGCATAGGGTTTAGGGTGTAGGGTCTAGGGTTTAGGTTTTCGGGTTTAGGGTTTAGGGTTAGGACTTAGGGTTTAGGGTTATCCCTAAACCCTAAGCCCTGGAAGGATCAAAAAGTAGAACCTCCCCCATGCTACCCTATACTACGAGTAGTGAGTCTTAGGAGCCCTTCAGGGGGCTCCACTTTTTGCATCCTCCCAAAACCGCCGGGGTAAGGGTTTTCGGTAGGTGTCCGGGTAAGGGCTTTTGGTTGAAGGGTGTCTGATCCAGGTTTGGGATTGACATGTTGGGGAATTTCTGGCGGGTTCCAGCGTTTCACAGAAGCTCAGACCTGTGGCTCAAGGCGCCAGGAGGCGAGATACAGAGGGCGACCATAAACCGGACTAAGGTTTCAAACCCTACACCCCATACCCTGAACTCTGTGGGGCTCTACTGTAACTTTAGATCCTTAGCCTTTTGGGTTTATTGGGTCTCCTAGTAAGGTAAATTTTTTTTCATTTATAGCTACCCTCCTAAAGTGCAGCCAAGTGAAGAGTTTTGGGGATGCTGAACCCTCAGCCTGAGACCCTGGCACCTTCTAAGCCCTGGACCCAATAGGACCCTAAACTGACTCGCAGACCCCCCAAAGAACCCTAGAGAACCCTGGAGAACCCCAACGAACCCCGAAGAACCACAACGAACCATGGAGAACCCTAAAGAACCCTAAAGAAACTTCAGGAATGCTAAAGAACCCTAGAGGAGCGCTAAAGAACCCCAAAGGAAATCCAAAGAAGCCTAAAGAGCCCTACAAAACCTTAAAGAGCTTTAAAGAGTCCTAAACCCTCAACCCCAAGCCCTAAACCCTTTAAACCCGGGTTGCTTGGCCATGCTGCGCGTCGTCGGCCTTTCTGGAACCCAGATTTCCAGTCTCGAAGCCGCACGAGGCCTCCGATATTCCTGTCACAAGACCTTCGGGGCGTTTAGGGGGATTTCGGGGGTTCACGCTAGGGGGTTTAGGAGGTTTAGGGGGTTTAGGGTTTAGACTTTAGGGGGCGTTTCAGGTGATGAAGGGGAGTTCGGGGGGAGTTAAGGGGGTTAAGGCTAAGGGGTTTAGGAGGCTTAGGGGGTTTAGGGTTTAGGGTTTAGGGGGTCACCTTCATGAGGCTTTCCCCAAGGCACCTTAAAACGCACTCAGGGTCAAACGCCACGCCCTAGGGGCTTCAGACCGGCACATCCTTGAACCCTAAACCCTACACCCTAAACCCCAAACCCCAAACCCAAACCCTAAACCCTACACCCTAGACCCGAAACCCTAAACCCCAAACCTTAACCCCTACCACCGGACCTTTGCATCCCCGTGCGCAGGACCTGTCTCTGTGAAGGCCCTGAAGCGCCACCTGCAGGCCGTCACAGGCCTTCTTGGGGGTTTGTGGTGTCAGGTTTAGAGTTTAAGGTTTCGGGTTTAGGGTGTATGGTGCAGGGTTTAGGGTCCGATAATCCCTAATCCCTACAAACTCGACATGCCCTACAAACCCTACGTAGGGCATGGGTGTGTCAGCCTATACCCTGCTCACAGGTCACTCGCGTTTCAGGCAGCGCTTGCTCTGGCAAGAGGTGGCGCGTCTGAGCTGCGACTGGAAACCACCTCCCCCAACTCCCAAAGCCTTAAGTGCGGTTCAGGGTCTCAAAGGGTTCTGAACGCTTACTACCCCTAAACCCTAAGCCCTAAACCCTAAACCCTGAACCCTGAACCCTAAACCCTAAGCCCTAAGCCCTAAGCCCTAAACCCTAAACCCTAAACCCAAATCCTTAAACTCCTGAACCACGAAGGCCTGTAGTGGGCTGGCCGAACGTTGAACCCTCAAGCCTAGTTGAAGGTTCATGGGCAGAGGAGAGTCTTAAAGCTTTCAGAGCCCCCACTACCAAGGTCCCTAAATGGAAGTGTAGCTAGAAATTTCCCCCAGTCTATACCCATGAACCATTTTGCCCTAAACCCTAAACCCTAAACCCTAAACCCCAAAACCCCAAACCCAAACCCTCCTAAAAACCCTAAACCCTAAACTCTACAAACACTTAATCCCAGAGAAGTCAAAGGCTTGCTGATGACTCGGAAGTGCCTGTACCTGCAACGGTGCAGCTGATCCTGCTGCTCCTCGGCCGGCGTAAGCCCCGAAATCCCTTTCGAACCCGGCTTAAGCCCTGGCTTTGCACAATAGTAATGATAAACACGATAGTCGTAGTAATGGTAATAAAACAGAAGCAATAAACATACTAATACTAGTATAGTAATCATCATAGGAACAACAATTCAATATGGTTAACAACAAAAACAAAAATAGCAATGATCAGCATGATAGTAATATCAATAACAAGAATGGCAAGAACAATAAAGATACTAGTCATACTGATCACAAGAATGACAATGCAAATAATACTGTAGGTTGACTCAAGTTCAGGGTATCATCCCGTCATTCCTAGTATGATCCGTTCTTTAAGTTCTGGACCCCCTCGAGAAACAGGGGCCATATGCTCACACAGACCCATCGAGGGAACCAGAATCGTGGGTTTGGGGTGTGTATCAGGAGTTCATGACCAGAGCCCCAAAACCCTGCAGCCCTACAAAGCCCTAAGCCCCCCGGACACCAGACACGGGAAGCCCCCTTCAAAAAGCAGGAAGGCGAACCCATGTGCGCTCTCAGCCCTTAAGAGCTTAGGGTTTAGGATTTAGGGTTTAGGGCTTAGGGCTTAGGATGGGGGATGAGACCCTACAACCTACACCCTACACCCTAAACCCTGAACCCTAAGCCCTAAACCCTAAACCCCAAACCCTAAACCCTAAACCCTAAACCCAAGGTTGTTCTGGCATTTGGACACAGCCCTACATGCGCAATGCGCATCTTGGCCCGACCTCCCTTTTAAACCCTAAAACGATTTAGGGTTTAGGGTTTAGGGTTTAGGGTTTAGGGTTTAACCCTAAGCCCTACATCCCAAACCCTAACCCCTTAACCCCGAAACCCTGAACCCTACTTGGAGGCTTTCACTGCTTTAGTGCCGACGCACCTGCGCCGTATGCTCAAGGCATCGTCAGTGCCAGTGATACTTTGGGGCTTTTAGGGTCTAGGTGTTGGGCTTGGGAAGTTTACCCCTAGTCAGGGTTTAGGGTTTGGGGTTTAGGGTTTACGGCTTAGTGCTCCGTACTTTTTTTCAGATCTTTTCCCGGCCCTATGAACATAAAAAGAGAGCAACCTTCCATGTTGGGTTGAACCGTCGTTTGTTGCAGTGATAGGGGCTCAGCTGTCTGGTAGAAAAGCCGTGAGTGACAAGGACGCAATAAGGGGAAGACACACCCAACAGTGACCGCAAGTTTTTTGACACCCTCCTTTCCGCAACAGCCCTGGTTCCTAAACCCTAACCCCTGAATCCTAAACCCTCCGGGAACAGGGTTCAGGGTTCCGGGTTCAGGGTTCAGGGTTCAGGGTTCAGGGTTTAGGGTACGGGGGGCAACCGAAGGAGGACAGGGAACAAAACAGTCAGCCCCAACAGAAGCCCTTGATTCCCCTGGAACAACCGAAGACAAAACCCAAAGCACAACCAAACACACCTTTTCCGTAGGGCGCATTGCCCACGTTTCTTGAGCCTTGAGCCAAAAATATCCGGGTTCATTGACCCCTTCAACTCCCATCACCAACTCTTTTCTACAATACCAGTTGCAGCTCCGCACTCCCCCTGTCCTAGGATTTCCTAGGACACATTGGAGATGCCGTTCTTTGGCCAAAAACCGCCATTTAGGCAGCAGCCAGCTGCTTGAAATGCACATTATGGTTTAACGTCATCCAGGACGAACCTTCAGCTCATTGGCTGAATCCTTTACCATTGAGGATTTCTTCACCTCGTACTTGAAAAATGCACGTTCCAGCGGCCCGTTCCTCACCAAGGAACTCAGCATTCACCACCCAGCCATCCTTGAGGCAATGCTTACAAAGCGTCTTAGCCCTGGGCTGTGAATATCGCAGAACATCACAGTCACTGCTTGCGTGCATACAGTTCCCACCCACTGTTGTATACAAAGTGGCACTCGCAGGAATAACCACCGCTTTCTTGATCCACAGCCATTTATACAGCCGTCGAAAGAGGCACCATGCCAGTTCCCAGAGTATAATTGCTGCCACCAAATACGCAACAAGGTCTGAATTGTTGACAACCATTTCAATACCTTGAGCCAGAACCATCACCGTAGACGTGTTGGCGACCTTGCACACCCCTTCTTCTGAGCAAAAGAATCCAGCCGTGGACACTTCTTCGCCACCAGTTGCCATCCCTTGCAGAGATGCAGCCACCATCATGACCGCCATTGCAAGCGAGGCTTTTTTCAAGTCAGTTCCTTGAACCAACAGTCTGAGACCCCAAAGTGCCTTTTGCTTTGCGTACACCTGTCCACTCATTAACTTAGTCAACAGGTCAGCGATCATATACTCACCGCGAAGGTGCGCTATCACCATATAACCACGGTCCACCAGAGACCTGACACCGGCTGCTCGAATTCTCAGGTGTCTTGTTCTCCAGCTTCCAGCAGGATATTGAATGATCGAGCACGTTGAAACCGAATCTGTATACAGCACTTTTTGCAGCGATTCTTCACCTGTTCCAACCAAAGCGGCAATTATAGGGGTGCACGACTGAATCATCGTTGCTCCCTCTATGGACGCATGTAATTCAGCTTCAGCTGTACTTAAAGCCACCGTTGATTGTCTTTGTGTTGCCCACATCACTGGACAGTCACCCCACACCACCACCGCTCCTGAGTGGCTCTTTTCATTTTCACCTGCTGCAAAGCTGGCATCCGCGTAGGACTCCACCACCTTAACACCTCGTCCATAACGCAACACCTCATTCCTTTCTTTTTCGCATGTTGCGATTGCTCCGAACGTCAAGCCTAACGTTGGAGTTGCAGCAAGGTATCGGAAAACTTCCTCAGCCTTTTTAACCACAAATCGTGGCCTTCGGGATGTCCACAAAGACAACTGGCTCGTGCAGAACGCCAAATCAGGTCGAGTTTTGATTGCCACCCAGAGGAACTCCCCTACGGCACCTTGAGCCGCTCGCAAGGAAGGAATATCCACCTCCTCTTCTTCACCTGGAGTTTCTTTCACCATTGGCAGGTTACTCCCTTTTCCAGTTTCATCGATCTGATACCCTCGTCGGTTCAGCAAATCTCTCACAAAGTCCTCCTGGTTGAGAAAGAAGCTGCCATTTCGATACCAGATTTGGACACCCAAAAACTTCAGGAATCCATCACCGCAGCCTGGACCACAGAACTCGGGTTCAGAAGTTTTCCACTCCTTCCTAATCTGTTCCAAGGCCTCCCGGAGCACTGTCATAGTCCCAGCCATCAAAAAATCATCCACGTAAAGACCCATTGTCCCTACCAACTTGCTTGCACCTTCCGGCTTTTCTTGTGCCATAATAAGGAACAGACTTGGGTCTGCATTGGACCTCTGAAAGCTCATTGCTTGTCCATCCTTTGACACCCAAGACATACCTTGAAGACGTTGGTCTCGCCACTCCACCCATGCTGCAGGACTTTCGGCCAAACCGTACAAGGCCTTTCTCACAATCCACCGCTCCTCCTTTGTGCAAAGACCCAGTTTCACCGCCGCCCTTGGGGGCTGCACCACCACCAAACGCCCTTCTCTTTGCGCCCTATTCATCGGCGCCGTCAGAAAAGCTTTGGAAATGTCTAAGCCAGCGATGATCCATACCATATATGCTGCGTGCCTCACTTGACACCTGAATGTAGTTGAATCTAAGCCTGGAGCGTACAGCGAGTGACGACTGAGTGACCTCGGCCCTTCATATTCTGTAGCTGCCGTTGACGAAATGAAGTTTCCACATGCACAGATACGGGCACGTCGCCTCCCTGTCCCTTGCTTCCGGGTAAACACCACCAGACTGGGAACGTACTCAATCACCGGTGCATTAGGCTCTTCCGCCAATTTGTCCAGCTTTTCTTGAGTTGTTGGTTCCACCACCTCCAACTCTTTCACCAAAGACGTCACCTCGTCCGACAATGATTCCCTCCACTTTTCCAGTTCTTGCATGGCTTCTTGTGTAGGGATTGTTTTTGTTTGCAGGAACTCAACCTCCTCCGCTGCCTCAAGCGCGGTATTTTCTTGTACCATTTGCTGAACTTGAGCTGCTTTGACCAAAAACTTCGATAGCTGTTCCTCAGCCCTTTTTGCTTTAACCAGCCATTCTCTAGTCTCTGATCCTTTTTCTTCACTCGACTCATTGGCCGATCCATGGAACTCGTCCAAGATGCAACATTCCTGTTCAGCAATTAGGCGTCGAATACTCAAATGCTCTTCTAGAGCCCATTGATGCGCTTCGAACACAGCGTAGTCGACTTCTTCTGCAAGGTCGTCCAGCGAGGTCTCTTTCAACGTCATTTTTAACCACTTCCTTTTTTCACCTTCTTCAGCCTGTGGTTCCGGAAGAGGAAACTTGCATTGGAGAAGATAGCACCTATCCTTGTAGCTCAAACGCTCCATAAAAACAGGTGTGTACCCTGTCAAGGATACCCTGTTCCCTTTCCAAGGCATAGGACCATGCAGCTTTCTCGGAAAGAACGACATGAAGTTCCAGTGGATATCCACCAATTTTCCAGGTAAGACTTTCTTCCCATAGGATTGCTCCACCACTTCAGCTCCTTCCTCTAAGACCTTTTCATCCTCAACCCACAGCTGACCATCTTTATAGTCACCAAAGCCACACACATAATTGCAGCAATGCTTTTCATTGTGACTATCCCTATGCAATGACACCGGAGCATTGCATGAGATCTGAAGAGCAGAAAATTTGGCTTCAGGATTGTGGTGCCTCACGAATGATGCCAAATAACGACATAGCCATGGTCTTCGATGAGTCTCTTTTGTGATACCACACACTCCGCCATGAGTATAGTGGCCCAACACCAGAGCTCGCGTACTTGCGCACCAATTGTTGATACCACCTCTTCGATTCACCCTCTTTGGGTATACAATCCCTTCCAAAAGCTCCTCGCAGTCCACGTAATCATACATAGACCTTTCATACATTGACTTGGCTTTTTGCTCTTCTTTTTCCAACTGTGTTCCATCCCCAGCAGTCTCACTTTTGCAGACCAAATAAGCATTTTCATGAGGAGAACAGCAAGTCGGCCAATACTCATCACCAGGAACATTGTCCTCAACATCTGCATTTTCTTCCAGCTCCCCCAGACCCTGCATGTCATCCTCGAAAATTTCTAAGGGCGGACTCTCCCCCCGCTTGCGAAGCAAGCGCAAGGAGCCCACATGACCACGCAGTGAAGAGGCCGGGCTTTTCTCCATCAACCGATGGCGAACTGGAGGATCGCGAGGCGGAGGTAAAGGAGGTCCTTCCTCATCAGCAAACCGAAGCGCCGGTTTTTTCCCCTTGAGACGATGCTCTGGAGGAGAAGGCTCCTGTTCTTCTACCACCCCTTCCAGCTCCAATTCAGGCGGTTCCTTTATATTGGAAAAAATCGTAGTGCAGGGAAATAACACCAGTTCATCCGGATCTTTTGCAGTCCCTTGAGCTTCCACCCAATAACCACCAGGTAGGTCATCGCATGGACCCAAAAGAAGCGCAGGCTGCGTACGATCGACCCATTGCCGACCTTTCTTTGTTCCATCCGGACCCAGCAACTCCCACGGACGACGTTTGACTTGAATCTGAGCACCAAAAGGAAGCAATGCTTTAGGATTTAACCCCAACTCCCTTTCAGCTTTCTGCCACCGTAACATTGACCAATGGCGAGCAGCCAGTGCCCAGTACGCCGGCCCGAGTCGCGCCTCCTTTAAGAGCGACCTGACACCACGTTTGAATAAACCCACACATGCTTCAGCGCGCCCATTTGTTTGCGGGACTCCAGGATCACCAGTGGTCCTATATATCAGACGAGTTTCACAAAAGGACCGGAAGCGTGCATTGACAAACTCCCCCGCTCGATCTGAGTGGATTCTCAACACCGGATACCCATGTCTCTGCAAGCGCACCATCATCCTTTGAACTGCCGACAAAACAGTTGTTTGCTGTTTATCCACAATCGGCTCCACCATAACGAAGTTGATCATACGGACAGGTTGGGTCAAGTGGTCCTTCAGTTCCTTCCAGGATTTCTCAGAAGCTTGAATTTTCAACACCTCCGCCTCCAGAACTGGCGCAGGTTCCACCGGTGCAGAGCCTTCCTCCTCGAAGTTCGCGACTGCATCGCCTAACCATTCTCCAACACCAGCACCTTCATCTGCCACGTGATCTTCCACCTCATCCGCATCTTCCTCCTTTTCTGGAGGGCGACCCACATTGGGATCCAACATTGGAAATTGATACACACCAATAACAGCGTGTCGTGGCTTCTGCTGGTGAGCATCCTTCGAACACTTGTATGGACCCGCTAAGTCCAATGATAAAGTGTAAGCATCCCCATGCTTTCGCCTCAAATGGCGACGCTCTTTTCCAGCGGCAGACACACAGATTTGACAATCACGTCTGAAAGGAATATGCCCCCTTAGGCAATGGTCACGGAAAGCTCGCTCCTCAGTCGTCAACCTCCGTAACGTCCCTTCTCGTTCTTCTTTTTTTAACACCATAGCTTCCCGTTCAGCATCGCTCTCATGCAACCATTGTGCCAACCTGTGACGTATTCTTTTAACCAATCCAAACGCCCATCGCGCCCATATAGAGGATTGTCCAATACGCTCTTCCAGGGTAGAAGCGAATGTTGCCGACCACGGAACAACCACGCGAACCTGTTCCAACGATTCCCATAGTTCCATATCAGACACCAGGAAAGTCGTAGGTTTCACCAGAGCATGTCCCAATGCTCCTTGATCAAAGTGTGCAGCGTACATTCCATAACGCTCACAAAAGCTTTTCACCTCTGGCCAACTCCAGAAGGTAGGACTTGAGAGCCCTTCCTGAGAACCATCCACCAGATCCTCAGCACTCAAGACCGTTTTGCCGTTCTGAGAGAAATCCTTCCCTATGAGTTCAGGGTCCCCAGGGCTTTCCATGCCAAAGAAGACAGAACTTCCATTGATGACTTCAGCAGTTCCACACCTTGAATGCACCGCCACGTCATATAGGAAAAGCATCTTCAGAAGTAAAACACCATCCTTTTGAGCTAATTCTTGATGTGGCCAAGGAAGACTCTTTAATCCCAACCGTTCAGGCCCACAGCGCCGGCGTAATACAGGTGGACCACCGTCTTCACCTCTCAACCTTGACACTGTCCTGCATGGAGGTCCTCCAACCACAGCAACCACCTTTCCTTCAGCCGCCAGATGCAGAAGATACTTCCAGACGCTCGAATTATGTAGGTCACCGCCTTTTGTCAAATCCAGCTCCAGTACCTCCACATCCCGACTGGGAAAATGCCATTTTTGTTTTCCCGAAAATAGGTGTACCACCACCCTTTTTGCTCGTGCCAGCCGTCTCCTTTTATGACGGTTGAAAGGCAACGCCGCAATATCTCCACGTGGCAACAGCTCCATCAGCATATTTTCTGGTATATCCCCATAATACCACCGAAGAAATCGCCAGCATGCCTGGACGAACTCCTCCTCATTCGCTGACGCTGTCCGCGCTGCGCTTTGCAACGACGTTTTTACAGCCACCTCGTTGTCCGTATTCGGACACCCTTGAACCATACGTGCCACCTTCAAAGCTTGCTTTGGGGAGCACCAATCCATTTCATCAATGATCTGAAGCGCCACCTCCTTTTCTAAACAAGGGCACCCATTCAGATCACGAACGCGAAGTTCCCCCAGAACAGGATGTGAGGCTGTGCACTTGCCACCACGCCACTGAACTCTGAGACCAACCAAGGCGCTCGCTTTGCCAATTGGCACTAGTGGATCTACCATTTCAGGAGTTACCAGGGTCCCACCTGGGGTAATACACATCTCCCGAGATCCAACAGCTAAAGACACCAACACCTTTTGCTGCGGAAGCTGTTCTCCAGGACGAAGTGATCTGAGAGGATGTGATGCTCCCGAGTCCAACATGCCCATTCCCGAACACTCATTGGTGTCAGAAACCCTGGCCACATGTAGAACGCATACTCCTCGGCCTTCTCCCTGCTTCGGCAACAACGTGGCATCCGACGAACCGACTCCACAGTCCGCCCTTCCATTCCTCCATTGAGAATGGGACCAAGACGCACGCTGCCTTTCAGCATGCAAAACCATTTTTTCAGCTGTTTTGTAATCCATAACCAAACAGCCATGTTCAAACCACAAGAGCTGGTCCAGCGAAGATTTTGCACCCACGTGACACATCCCATTGATCACAGTGAGGTTCGCCCCAAACTCCAAAATCAACCAGAGAGGGATAATCAGGGGCCCATTGTCTTCCCTAATCAACGTCCCTTTCTCTGTAATCCTCATTGTCACACCACCAAGCGCGCTTTGCACCATAACAGTAGTGTCTGGTAAACATTCCCATGGAAAAAGCGTCCGCGCAAGATGCGTAGCAGCTGTATCCACCAACGCCACTCTCCCTTCCTGCTGAAGCAGCCCAGAGCCACATAACATTCGAATACTGGGATCCCCGTTTGATGCCGACTGTTCTGATGACAGCTTCATAGATTTCAGCACCTCTAACGCTTCAACAAGGACCTGATTGGCCGTTGATGGCGATGAGGGACTTGCAGAACCTTTATCCAATCCCGCATTAGCCGTCTCATCTCCCCCTTCAGCTACCTCTGCCTTTTTGGCATTTCCCCATTTCGCACCTTTGCCGCCCTTTCCCCCTTTGGGAGAATTCCCTTTAGATCTACTCCTCTCAGGATTTGAGTCCACATTGGAACTTGCACCATCCTTATATGGACATTGCGGCTGCAGATGGCCAACGGCCCCACACTCAAAACATCTTCCTCGTTCAAGGGAGTCTTTGTCATGGCGAAATTTGCAGCGGGATCCGAACTTGCACCCCGCATCGGTCTTCCCATATATCCAACAGAAAGGACGTTCACCATCTCCGCTGTACCTTTTTCCTTTCCCTTTGCCTTTGTCACCCTCCTCTGTCTCGTCACCAGTTCCCTTTTGGGCCTTGTTTAACCTGGCCCTTTTCTTGGCGTCCGAGTCCTGCTTCACCTCTTGTTCACCAGCACTATGCAATAGCAGTTCAAACTCTGCCTGTAACATTTCAGCTAGTTTTGTCGCAGTTTCAGAGGTCGGCGAGTAGTCCACCCCCAATTTCTCCCGAAAGGATGCCACTCTGAAATGAACCGTAGGGTGTTTCGCCAGCAACGCGGATGACAAACCATCCAATCCCTTGATAAGCAAGGTAGCGTCCGGCTCAGCCGCTCTCAACTCCCTCAATCGGGAACGCCATTGCGCCCATTGACGCACTCCCTTTATGGCCTCTGAGATCGAGGTTGCTGGAGATGGTTGCACCAAGAAGTTCAACATTGTGCTGCGCTCATTTGCTCCACCTGGTTGGTAGACCGTCAGCAATTTGTAAAATATCATCACTGACCCCAACATTCGAGTGGAAACGATCTCGGTCTTCAATCTCTCCGGGATCGCCTGTAGCAGCAAAGACACCGCTCTCTGCTCCAACAAAACATGCACAGTTTGAACCACTTTGAGCCCTTCCAGCTCAGCCTTGATGCCCAACCTTTCCAGCGGAGAAACACTCAACCATTTGGCATACGCTTGATATGCCTTTGAGTAGACGCATTGCCACCACACTCTTCCTGTATCTGTCAGCGAAGACAACATTGGTTCGATCATTGCGATCCAATCACCCAGTGCCGTCGGATTGCTTGGTGTGTAGTCTGCCAAAGTTGGAAGGCTCATCACATGCTTCCCGAGAGCCTCCGGACGTTCGGTTCCAGAACTATCACCAGTGATTGGCATACCACGTGGCACCACTGCTCCAGGAGGTAAACTGACCCTACCACCAGGCCCTTGAGGTAGTCCATGTCCTATACCGGGCGCAACAGCTGTGAGCGGAACCTTTTCTAATTCCAACTTCCCAGCGACCATTTTCCACCGATACGGAACATCATCCACCATTGTATATCCACCCGATCCTGCTGAGTTCTCTTGCGTTGCAGTTTCCCGAGCTGAAACAAAACCGGGCTGGTTCCCCACAGGTGCGGCAGAACCATCAACACCTGATGGCACGGAAGTAATCGGAACATGTGTTAAACCAGGTGGTCCACTTGCATATCCACCACTTGCAGGACCTCCCGTGGGGTAATTCAATGGAGGCAATCTGGAGGGTTTCTTCCCTTCAGCTACATGCATCATTGGCACTTCTTTTTCATCCTCCACTTGAACATCCCCCTTCCTGGACCCAGGCAAGGATTGAAGATCACAACCCTTTGGCAGGTCGTAGCCCTCAATAGGCAGCCATGTCCCATCAGGCAACACAGTCCAAAAACCACCCATACCATCCGTGTAGAAAACTTGTCCTGGCAGGTACTGCTTCTCTGGAGTCATTCCTAGAGGATATGCCGTGTTTGCGTCCACCACTCCAGAGCTCCGTGCCCTTGAAGCTGACCCAGATGCAGCAGAGGTATAGCTTTTTTCCTCCACCCGATGCAACCTGTTCCCCAGCTCCTTTGTCTGCACAAGCAACTCTTTCAGCGCACGCTTCACCACCGCCATATCTTCAGATTGCTCTTCACCACTAACATCAGGAATGAGTTCTTCGTCGGCTTGCACTCCACCAATAGTACCTCGTTCCATTTGTCCCATTAAGCCTGACGATGGTCTCTCAACAGGTGCAGGTTCCTGACCCAAAAGATCTTGCAGCGAAGGCGGTCTTCTCGTACCTTCACCACTCCTATCCCCTCCGCTCGCGGGAAGACTTGCCGGCCTTGACTGCCTAAGTCTCATTTCTTCTTGAGCCCGCTCGCTCCAGAAAGGATTTGCTGCTTGAACCGGAACCACTTCGTTTTCCACCTGAGGCGTTGGTTGTATCATTGCAACCTCCCTACCATCTGTCAGTGCTTGTACCATTTGTTGTCGATCTTCACCCCCATCACCACGATTTCCTTCGGCTTCATTGGCCGTTGGCGACAGTCCAGGCTCAGAGCGACGCCGCATCATGTCCATGGCGTTAAACAAACGAAAAATCTTTACCAATTCCGCAGGAAGCCTAATTTGGGCTCATAACCTACGGGGGGCAACCGAAGGAGGACAGGGAACAAAACAGTCAGCCCCAACAGAAGCCCTTGATTCCCCTGGAACAACCGAAGACAAAACCCAAAGCACAACCAAACACACCTTTTCCGTAGGGCGCATTGCCCACGTTTCTTGAGCCTTGAGCCAAAAATATCCGGGTTCATTGACCCCTTCAACTCCCATCACCAACTCTTTTCTACAATACCAGTTGCAGCTCCGCATAGGGTTTAGGGTTTAGGGTTTAGGGCCCCTAGTCTTGCGATGCCATGCTCCGAGTCTATAAAACTTCTGGAGTGGAACTTCTGGCTTTGGCCCCGGACCTTGTGAGCGATCTGACTGTCGGAGCTCTCAAGGAAGGCCTGCGTGCGCAGTAGCTCAGCTTAAGCTCTAGACCCTAGACCCTAAACCCTACAAGTACGGGCCCCTTAGTTATAAGTAAGTTATGTTAGCTATAACTGCATAAGTTGACTTATAATTAAGTTATGTTGAAAGTTAGCAGAGGAGTTATAACTCACTTATAGCCCAAGTTATAACTTCCGTAACTTGTATCGCTCTTGATTTTGGTATGGTTTTTCAATCCAGCATTCGATTTAAGCAAAATATCATCATCCAAGGAAGCAGTCTCTTGGCCACGCTATCGGTCATTTTTTTCGGGCGAACTCGCTTTTGTAATGTACACATTCTATGGGATGCAGAAAATTTCGCCTCGCGAGCGGGGCAGCTGTGCTCTCCGAGCTCATCGCTTCGGCCATCTTGCGGCCAAGAAAGGGGGATCGGAGCAGTCCCTGAAGCGAACCTCTACGCCTCGAGCTGGAGCGGCTTCGAACACGCGGCGCACCACAACAAAAACAAGCAGCAGGGTAACTTTCAAGGAAAAACACCCGGATACACCCGGATACACATGTATCTGACGCATGTTTGGGCAAAAAAGGCCCGAGACACGCGTGTCCGATTGAATTTCGGAAAAAATGCTCCCGATACACGTGTATCCAGCCGCCCGGGGCGCGGGATACACGCGTATCGGGCAGGCGGGAGGCGCCGCGGCCCGACACAAAAAAACACAAACAGACACAAATTGATACACGTGTATCCGCGCGTTTCCGGCCCGCCCGCCCCACCAAATACACGCGTGTCGGGCTGATTTTTCGGGAAAATGCTGCGGATACATGTGTATCTGGCCGCCGGGCTGCCGGATACGAGTGTATCCGGCCATTTTCCCCGTGGCGCGCCCTCTTGGCTTCGTTTTTCAAATGGCTTCTTGACGTGTGCGCGTCGCATAGTTTCGGTGCTATTGCTGGCTCTCGAGTCTTGCTTAGACAACTTGTCAGTTTCATTATGCACACAATATTGTGACTGAATCTTATAGATTAGTACCGGAAATGTGTGTGCTCGTAAAAGATTTGCATTTCTTTGGGTTTTTGCTGCGAGTCCATATTCTACGCATGATAGAAAATCATATTAAAACATTCTTTTCAAAACATATCATGAGTGAAACATGTTATATGTATACTTCCGAAGAAGCAACCTATTTTTTTTAGAATTCACTTTTTTTTGGTGCAACTTCTGTAACTTCTTTGCAACTTCGAGCTAACTTCTTGAACTTGAAACCCATAACATGACTTATAACTGGTAACTATGGCTATAACTCTCGCACGAAGTTATCAGAGTTAGACCAACTTATAAAGCAACTTGTCAGACTCATAAAATGGGTTAAAACTAAAACCATACTATAACTGAGGGGCCCGTACTTGTAAACCCTAAACCCTACACCCTAAACCCTAAACCCTAAACCCCGGGATATTTCACACATTCTCCCTCAATGGCCTTAGAGTAGGCTCAAGAGGCCCTAAGCCCCAAACCCTGGATCCGATGTAGGGACTCCTTTCCGAAGAAACCGGTCCCAAAGCCCCAAACCTGGGAATCTGATTTAGGACGCTTTTCAGAGGTTTGCAAGGCCCTAAACCCTAAACCCTAAACCCTAAACCCTAAAGCCTAAACCCTAGACCCTAGACCCTAAACCCTAAACCCTAAACTAAGGCATGGCATCCCTGTGAGCATGCAGCATCTACTGCAGGGCAGTGCTGTCTCTTGGTAGCCCAGTAGCCTTTGGCCCTTTTGTGTTTGTTGGGGGGGGGGGGGGGGTTAGGGTTTAGGGTTTAGTGTTTAGGGTTTAGGGTTTAGGGTTCAGGGTTTAGGGTTTAGGGTTTAGGGTTTAGGGTTTGGGGCGGTTAAATTAAGACAAAAAACAAGAACCAACCCCAAAAAGGGTACTCTACCAAGGACTTGCAAGATTCTCATCGCTTTGTGGTGCCTTTGGATCTGCAACTGCAACTGGGACACAGGGAGGGGGCCCAGCAACTTGTTATTTTGAGGGTCAGCTTCCTCCATGCCCTGGGCATTCCAAGGTTTACTCTGGGACCCGAAGCTCTATAGACCCTAAACCCTTCAAACAACAGCGAGGAACCCTAAACCCTAAACCCTAAACCCTAAACCCTAAACCCTAAACCCTAAACCTTAAACCCTTTTAGTCTCTGGGACCTTAGGTATCTGTCGCCCATAACCGACGCACAGACTCGTCGAGCAGCTGCCAAAGAGCTCGTGGAGTTTGCGGCCCCCTTAGGTCGGGCGGTTTAGGGTTTGGGGTTTAGGGTTTAGGGTTTAGGGTCTAGGGTTTAGGGTTTAGGGTTATCTGTTTCGCAGGGTTATATGTTCTCAAAATAGGGTTCTACTGTTGATGGACAAAATCTTGCATGACCCCCTATGTTACACGTGTGCGACGGTTGGCAATCGAGCTCCCCGCGCCCCTCGAATTTCAATGTTGCGTGCGCATATGGGTGATGCAGGATTTCGGTCATTCACACACATGCAACTTCGAAGCATTGCAAGGACAGCAATGTTAAGATTCAGGGTTTGGAAGGGATGACCTGCATAATAAAAGTGATGCAGGATTTCGTCCATCAACAGTCTGGAGACTGGCAAGTTTTCGGAAACTCTGGTCTCTATAGTCACGGCTGACCACAGTCAACTGAGGGCCGTGTGTGAGGGGCCAGGATGGGGGCAGAAAGTCCGAAATATGGTATTTTTCAAGTTTCAAATTGTTTTTATAGTTTCAAATTAGTTTCCAACCAATTTCAAATTAGTTTCAAAATCCAGTTGCAAAATCGCTGTTAAGGGGGAACTACAATTTCTGTCCGCGCTTTTTGAAAACCAGGAACCTCTGAGATTCCTTCATTTTTTTGAATTGCGCATAGAAAAATGCAGTTTCCCCTTAACAGCGAGTTTGCAACTGGATTTTGAAACTATTTTTGAAACTAATTTGAAACTACGGAAACGAATTTGAAACTTGAAAAACGCGGCATTTCTGCTCTTTGGCGCTTGGCCACACCCGAGCAAGAGGAGAGCTTAGGCTTGAATCTGCCAAAGGTACATCTCCGACATTCTTCCCAAAAGCCATTCCAGCAACAACTCTTGCCAACAAGTCAGTAAATTATCTTGTCCGAGACCAAGTCTGGAGACTGGCAAGTTTTCGGAAACTCTGGTCTCTATAGTCACGGCTGACCACAGTCAACTGAGGGCCGTGTGTGAAGGGCCAGGATGGGGGCAGAAAGTCCGAAATATGGTATTTTTCAAGTTTCAAATTGTTTTTATAGTTTCAAATTAGTTTCCAACCAATTTCAAATTAGTTTCAAAATCCAGTTGCAAAATCGCTGTTAAGGGGGAACTACAATTTCTGTCCGCGCTTTTTGAAAACCAGGAACCTCTGAGATTCCTTCATTTTTTTGAATTGCGCATAGAAAAATGCAGTTTCCCCTTAACAGCGATTTTGCAACTGGATTTTGAAACTATTTTTGAAACTAATTTGAAACTACGGAAACGAATTTGAAACTTGAAAAACGCGGCATTTCTGCTCTTTGGCGCTTGGCCACACCCGAGCAAGAGGAGAGCTTAGGCTTGAATCTGCCAAAGGTACATCTCCGACATTCTTCCCAAAAGCCATTCCAGCAACAACTCTTGCCAACAAGTCAGTAAATTATCTTGTCCGAGACTGTATCACAAATTCTGCTCGGGGTTCTCCCCTAAATCCTAAACCCATGAACTTGCCCCCCCCCTCAGGTCATCTCGAAATTGTTCGTCAGCTGTTGGATGGGGTGGACATCAATCATAGGGATGCTTCCGGCATGACAGCCCTGTCCATTGCGTCCAGCAAGGGCTTCGTGAAGATGGTCCGTCTGCTTTTGGATGCCGGAGCGGATCCAGACATAAAGGACTAAGCTACTCTGAACTACCCAAACCTTTAGGGTTTAGGGTTTAGGTTTTAGGGTTTAGGGTTTAGGGTTTAGGGTTCCAGGACGCCTTCAAGTGCACCGCGCTGATGTATGCCTCAGACAGGGGCGATGAAAGAATCGTGCGCCTCTTGCTCAATGCCCGTGCAGATCGACAGGTGAGGTTTGTTCTAAGTCAGTCTCACCTATTAGGGTTGTAAGTGGAGACATTGAGGGGAGCTAGGGGCTGCTTAGGGGCTTTGGAATTTTAGGGTTTAGGGTGTTACTAGGGGGGGAAAACCCACAGGCGTTGGACATGCTGGGCCGTACCGCACTGGTCATCGCCTCCCATCGCCGGCACGAGGATGTGGTGAGCTTGTTGGAGCGCGCGGGCGGGCGCTGGTTCTGAGGCTGCATGCCTTCGCTATCTCGAGAGGCCTTCTCTCTCTCGCACGAGGAACTCTGAGAGCTTGCTATTAATTAAGGCCCCCCCCCCTGAAACCCTAAAGCCTAAGCCCTAAACCCTAAACCCCAAACCCTAAACCCTAATTCAGCGCAAGCCTTTCGTGCAGACCATGTGCGGGGGAAAAAGGCTTTTTTGGGCTTCGGGGCTGAAGGGGTTCCGGTGCTTTGCCCGCAGTAAGTGGAAGCCTTATGGGATTTAGAGTTTAGGGTTTAATCAGGGTAAAACCCTAAACCCTAAACCCCTAAACCAAGCCCTACATCTGAAGTTTCTTGGGGCTCCGGGGGCCTCTAGGAAGGGCTTAGAACCCTACGTAAGACTGTGCCCACGAACCTTCAAGCATCACAGACTGAACCTACCCTAAAACCTATATACCCTAAGCCCTAAACCTGAAACCCTCAACCTAGACTGCCTTTAGGAACCGTAAAGTTCTGAGTTGCCCTAAGCCCCTAAGCCCGAAGCCTTTACAAACTGACCCCCCCCAACAACAAAACATATATATATATACATATATATATATATATAAAATTAATATATATATATATATATATATTATATTATATATAGAACTGGACCCCAAGATCCCCCCTCCAAAAAAAAGAAATACACAACAAAAAACATAATAATACGAATAGTCATAGTCGTTAAGAATAGGGAAATGGTAATAGGGATAGTGCGAGTCATAGTACTAGTAGTAGTAACAGTATTACTTGCAGCAGTGACAGTAACATGGCAATGGTAATGGTAATAGTACTAGTGATAGTATTAGTAATAGTAACAAACACGTGCTGGACCGAAGCCAGGCCATTCCTGCCGGAAGATGACGACCTGTGCCCGGGAGTTTGGTGCCAGGGTGTCGGGTTTAGGGTGTAAGGTTTAGCTGGAGTTGAGAGTTTTCGAGTGTACTTGGATTCCCTGTTGACTTAGCAAGTAGGGTTAGCAAGGTTGGGGGTATGGTCTTGTCTTGGGGATACAAAGTCGACTTCCTAAGTCAACATAGCTTCAAGTAGGGCCCCTAAACCCTAAATCCTAAACCCTAAACCCTAAGCCCTAAACCCGAAACCCTAGGTGTAGGGTTTCGACCCCGAGGAGGGCGGTGCGGGTTTCGATGCTTTAGGGCTGTAGGAGACCCCAGAAAAACCAAACCCTCTGCCCCAAACCTGCGGCCTTTGAGAGCTTTGAAAGGGTTCAGGGTTTAGGGTTTAGGGTTTAAGGTCACGAGCGAAACTTTGTGCGGCAGCCACAGCTCGACCGGACGTTCTGGAGGAGCCAAGGGTTACCTCCTCGGACCCTAAGGTTTCAGGGTTGAGTGTTTAGGGTTTACGGTTTAGGGTTTAGGGTTTAGGGTTGAGGTGGTGTTTCAGAAGTGCATGGTCCTTTGCCCCTACTTGTAACTCCAAGCTCAACAGATACATAAGTAGTTTAAACGAGAATCGGGGAGCCCCGACGAACATCTTTCTCGTCGTGGAAAAATCCTCCCCCCATTCAGCGAGAGCTGCGCCAACGTAGATGGCCCCAAGGCAGTTGCACACGGAAACGGCCCAACACTCTGAAACCCTAGTCAGGCCCTAGTCGGGGAGGGGGGGTGACGGTCTAGGGTTTAGTGTTGAGAGTGTGGGGTGTAAGTTATATATATATATATATATACATATGTATGTATGTATATATATATATATATATATAGTTAGTTGGGGTAGATACAGCGCCGCCGTACCAGGGTATAGCCAGGATCATTTCTACCGCACCCTACCTAACATTCCAAACCTCAAGCCCGAAACTCGACCGGCTCGAGGCATAAACCCAAAACCCTGAACCCAAAGCGCACCCTCCCCCCAAGTAGGATTTCGGGTTTAGGGTTTAGGCCTTAGGCTTCAGGCTTTAGGGTTTACTTAGGCCCGAGACAGCATGTGTGCGGGGTCCCGTGGAACCAGCAGGGCCGGGTTTGGCTCTTCTTTGGGGTTGAAGCAAAGGGTGGAACACCCGCGGATTCACCCATTTCCGGGTTTAGTGTGTAGGGTGTTGGGTGTGGGGTTTAGGGTTTAGGGTATAGAGTTTAGGATTTAGGGTGTAGGGTTCAGGGTTAGGGGGAGAGAAAGGAGTTGCTTAATAAGTGCGGGAACCCAACAGCCTCGGGGAGCCCTTCGCGGTCACGAATAGAACCTTATGTGGCCAAAGCACAGCATCTGGTAGGGCAGGGAGGTTTTCAACCCTCAAACTAAACCCTAAACCCTCCCTAAATGCTAAACCCTAAGCCTAAACCCTAAACCCTAAACCCTAAACCCTGAACCCTGAACCCTGAACCCTGAAACCTGAAACCCTGAACCCTGCAATGTCTGAAGCCCGCGCCTGCAGAGGAGCTGCTGCTGAAGCCAGTCGACCCCGACTCACCAGCCGCCACTGGTGAGAGCCTTCGACTCCTGGGGATTAGGATTTATAGGGTTTTGCAGGGTTTGGGGTTTAGGGTTTCGGGTTTAGGGTTCAGGGTACAGGGTTCAGGGTTCAGGGTTTGGGGTTTGCAGGGTTTATGGGGCTTATAAGGTTATCTTTAGGATTTATAGGCTTGGGGCGTGCAAGATTTCAGGGATGTTTGAGGGATGCTGGGGGGTTTTCGGAATGTCTTTGGGAGACTTTAGGGGTGCGTGGTGTTTTTTCTTTAAATGGCTTAGGGTTGAGGGAATCTGTTCTGCAGGGTCAGGATTTGGGGTCTGGAGCTTAGGGGTCGGGTTTAGGCTTTGGGGCTCAGGGGTTTTAAGGGGGATCTTGGGGCGTAGTTTGTGGGATTTTGGGGGTTGCGGGTTTCTTTGGGTTGGCAGGGTTTGGAGGTTGGCCTCAGAGGGTTGGGACAAGATTCGGACTGAGTTGAGACAGGGTTTACAGGTTCGGGGTTTGTGCTATGTGTTGTGACTTCGTGGTAGGTTGCAATAAGGAAGGCTTCGGGGGATTACAGTTTGCGGTTCTTGGGGCGGGCACCTAGGGCCGTCGATTCTGTTGGGGCTTAACGGGGCTTGCCCTTTGAGCTAAATAGGGTTTGGGGGTGTTAGGGGCTACTTTCTCTCAGGGCTTTTTCTTCGTCTTGAAAATGGGATCAGGGGGCTGAGGGGTTGAATGAGTCTGATTTTAGGCTTTCAGTTGGGTTTATCTAGGGCTTCGTGCTCCGCGCCTCAACTTTCTTAAAGAGATGCGATGGTTTGTTTCTAGGACCGGGAGTAGGCCCTTCTTCCTTTTTTTAGGGTTTGGGTTCCCTTATAATCCCCTTGAAAACCAAAAAGGGGTACCCTTTTTATTCCTAGGTTACTCTCGGGTCTAGTTTTTGAGAGATCAGGACCGCCCTGGAAGCGGCTGCCAAGAATGGCGCCGTCTCCTGCGTGCTGTTGCTGCTGGAGGCGCCCCGGGGTTTTGGTCAACAGCTCTCGGAGTCCCTATAAAGCCCTATCAGCCCTATCAGCCCTATAAGCCCTGTAAGCCCTACAAGCCCTATAAGCCCTATAAACCCTATAAACCCTATCATGTAAGCCCTACAAGCCCTGTAAGCCCTTTAGGCCCTATAAGCCCTATAAGCCCTAAGCCGTAAGCCCTATATGCCTTATAAGCCCTAAGCCCTAGAGACCCTAAACCGCAAACCTGTGCAAACCCTGAAGCCTCAACCAGCCTGCAGCATCAGCCAGCTCGGTTGAGCTGCCAGACGGCGTCATTGATATGCGAGCTTAGGTCATACAAGGGGGTTTAGGGTTTAGGGTTTAGGGTTTAGGGTTTAGGGCCTGGGGCCTAGGGTTTGTTTGTGTGTCTGGCAGTCAAGGCTTCGGGGATTTCGGGAATGTGATTGGGGGGAGGGGGTTTAGCGTTTCGGATTTAGGGTTCAGGGTTTAGGGTTTAGGGGTTAGGGGTTTAGGGTTTAGGGTTTGG
>CAJNDS010000221.1:72500-193695 GCA_905221605.1 Symbiodinium natans | reverse complement strand
AAATTCGAACGATTTCATTTGCGAAACGAGATTTATGCAATTAGTAAGATAAAATCATAATAATAAAAATCCAAAAATATCCAATTGAAAATAAATATAGAAAACGAAAGATCAAAAATTGTTTATTATTAGATATAAATATAATCTCATCACAAAAATATTCTAAATGACCCATAAAATTTTAGGACTCAATTACGACAATTTTTCGCCGTATTTCAGAAACTCTCCAGGCAATTTTGAAACGTAAAGAATTTTTTCCTATCCATCTCTCCTATCATTCTTCCAATCTCACTCGAAGAATTCCCCTCTTGGAGCCTCAGATCGAGGCGAACTCGATGTTCAGAATGCTCAGCGCGAGAGCATCATGTGGCGTGGACGTCAGCAGCCTGGGAAATTGAAATGAAGGAGTTTAAGGGTTAAGGGTTAAGGGTTAAGGGTTTAGGGTTTAGGGTTTAGGGTTTAGGGTTCATGGTTTCGGGCTTAGGGTTTATAGAAATTGTATAAGGCTTGCCCAAAAAGTTTTGAGCGAAAGTTTTGAGCGAAACGTTTTGAGCGAGAGTTTTCAGCGAAGTTCTTGTTGAGCCTGCGGGCAGAGGTATCCTTCTTCTTGGCTCCCCGCAGAACCGCCAAGAAAATACTCTCACATATCCAAGTGTGGGAGTTTGATAAAGAAGCCCGGGGCCCTACATGGAGGTTCATAGGTAGCTATAAGTGGGGGCTGTAAGTAGGGTAACTTTTCTCATAGCCTCACTTATGGGGCGTGTAACCACACTTATAACTACCCATGAACCTCCAAGTAAGCCCGGAACCCTCAGCAAATTCAAACCCTAACCCCCAAACCTTAAACCCCAAACCCTAAGCCCTAAGCCCTAAACCCGAAACCCCAAACCCCAAACCCTAATTCCTAAACCCTAAACCCTAAATCACAGCCCCGAGAGGCACCTGCGGGATCTCAGCACATCGCGCGGATCTGGGCCGGCTTGTGCTTGCTTTAGGGTTTCGGGTTTCGGGTTTCGGGTTTAGGGTTTAGGGCTCCCAATCCGAGATGGACTCAGGCATTTCGGTGCTTTAGGAGGGTTTAGGGTGTAAGGTGTTGGGCTTAATTATGGGTTTGTGTTTATACGCTTAGGTTTCTCCTATGTGCCTCCGAAAAAATTTACGGGTTTCGGGTCTCGGGCTTCGAGGTTGAAGACACTTGCGTGTTCGGGCTACGTGGGGTTCAGACCTAAACCCCGAAACCCCTCAAAGGCCTTCCGCAGGAAACCCTAAACCCTGCGAACGCTAAGCTCTAAACCCTAAACCCACATCTAGGGGCGTGGGTTTGCTTCTGACTCCCCACCCCGCGGATGCAAAAACACTTCTCTGCCAGCGGCGGCTTAGATCCTTAAGCCCCAATCGCGATGCATTGACGCCTTAAAGCCCCCCAAACCCCAAACGCCTTAAATTCCGTGAACCCCTTAAACCTGCTAAACCCCTTAAACCCCGAAACCCATAAACTCCCAAACCCAGACATCCTGGCTCATGACTCTCGTACCTTGAACCAGTCCACGGTCCAGCTCTCGTGGAGACCTCATGTTCTGGGGCGGACGGGCTGTTCAAAGCCCAACCCTATCAAGGGGGTATAAGGAGGGACCCCTAGAAGGGATCCTTGATCTGATTCCTCTATATAACCCCTATATATAACTTAATAGTCCCCATGCCTAAGTCGCCCCTACATAACCCCTAAATAACAGCAAAGGTCCCTTATAAGAGTCCCTCCTTTAGTCCCTTGACCCTAAACCCCAAACTCCAAATGCCTAAGCCCCAATTAAACCCTGACCCCTAAACCCTCAGGTGTTAGGTTACGCGCCACAGGCGGGCTCAGAGCGCGCAGAGACTCGCAAGGAAGCCCAGGGCGAGGGTTTAGGTCTTGGGGGTTTTATGGCGTGGAGACCACATTTTGATGCTGGGGCGGACGCGCTGTTCTAGGGTTGGGGCTTCAAGGCAAGCCACAACTAAACCCGAAAAACACCTAAAACCCTAAACCCCCCCAAACCTCAAAACCCGAAGCCTCTAAACCCTAAAATGTTCGGGCTTTAGGGCCAGGCGGGCACGGGAGCAAGGTGTCTGCAGGAATGTAGTTTGCGGTTGGGTCGCGCAGAGACTCAAAAAGCAGACCAAGACCAAAACCCCCAAAAGGGAACAATTGAGGGTTTAGGATTGGGGTTTAGGGTTGGGATGCCAAACCCTCAACTCTAAGCTCTTTCTGCATGGGCTTAGGGTTTAGGGCCCAGCCACGAAACCACCCTCCAGCCAGGCAGATTCTGTTTAGATTCCATGCATCCGCAATGGGTCACCCCAAACCCTAAACCCTACCCTAAACCCTAAACGACCCTAAACAACCCTAAACCCTAAACCCTAAACCCTACTAAACCCTAAACCCTAAACCCTAAACCCTAAACGCTAAACCCTAAACCCTAAACCCTGAACCCTAAACCCTAAACCCTAAACCCTAACCATTCAAGGCAAAGTCCACGAGCCCCGCACGCAGCTGAGTGCCCGCTCCATCTGCTGCTCCTCTGCATATTCATTGCGGTTTAGGGTTTAGGGTTTATGGTTCAGGGTTTAGGGTTTAGGGCTTAGGGCTTAGGGTTTAGGGTTAAGGTTTTAGTGTTTAGGGTTTATGGTTTGGGGTTTAGGGTTTAGGGTTGAGGGTTTAGGGTTGAGGGTTTAGGGTTTAGGGTTTAGGGTTTGGGGTTTGGGATTTGGGGTTTGGGGTTTGGGGTTTAAGGTTTAGGGCGTCGGGTTGGGGGCACAGTCCCAAGCTAAGGAGCTAAAAAGCTGTGAGCCGCCAATTCCTTGAGTTCAGAAAGGGTTTAGGGCTGCCTTGCTTGCTTTGCTGCTTGATGGAGCGCAAGTGCTTGTCATCCTCCTGCATTCTGAAACCCACGCCGAGAAGCCTAGCCTGACTCACGAACCTGCGCGGCCATATACACAGCTTGTAGATGTTTCTCTTCTTCTGCTCCATGCTGCTCCTGCAAGGCCACCCTGCACCGCCGAATGTCCATCTGCGTCTGCGCCGTCTCAGCTTGCTGCCGGGCCTGGGTGTACAAAGCGTTGCGAGCTAAGCTAGCTTTGTTGCGAAGATGCTCGACACACGTTAACAAAGGTCGGATAATGGCGCCGTGGCATCTAGAAGGAGCATCTGTGAGTATTCGCATAGCAGATTCCAATGTGCTTGACAAAGCCCGCAGGCACACCATTTTCCACGCAAGCTCCTTTCTGGAGAGCACAGCCGAATTGACTCGGCTGTGAAAACTTGGGACTCTTCGATCGAGCCTCAGGCCCAGAATTCGTCAAGCACCTCATACAAATCGGCCACATCCTTTCTCAAAAACTCGTAATTGTTCTTCTTCAACCATGCAACTTCCCCTTTCTGCGAGCCCCCAAGACCTTTCTGGTCCCAAAGCTCAGCTTGACCAAGACCCGGCCAATCCACTTCTCCCTGTCCAACTTGACCTCTGAAGTAGTAGACGATGAGTGTTTGATTTTGAGCCCTTGCTTTCTCCAAATTTCCTAACCAAGCTTCAAACCACTTACAACCCCAGTGGGGCCTGAACTCGTTCTTGTCGAACTCCGCCCGAGCTTTTGCAGCTGTTTCGGGGTCAGGGTTGTTCACGTCCTTGTAGCCAAAGTCTTCAGGATTTCTTTCACCATACAGCTCCTTGCATCTGCACACTGTGCTATGTTGCCCGTATCCTTCTTCTGGCGTCACGAAGAATACACAAGCTACACTCATTCGGTGCCGGCCGCTGATACACAAGTCCCAAGCTTTGGTGTACTTGCCCGGAAATGACACCACGCACACATCTCTCTCCGGGTCCACATGACCAAAGTATGAGATCTTCTCAGCCTCCATGGCAGGTCGGGAGACCTCGCCAGGGTCCAGACCAAGTGTGCTCCAGAATGCGTACCGCAATGGTTCATACAACAACCGAGTCATCAAGAAGATGACGCCAGGCGCCAGGAGGTTCGCAACGATCACGAAGCTGGGGCAGATGCCTCCTGTATTCTTTTCCACGCAGAGGAAAACAACGCCTAAGACGGCCTCAGGAAAAGTTTTCAGGAGCAACCATCGGCGTTGCAGCGGTGTCACTCGCTTGAACAGGTAAGAGACAACCGCAGCCTTCCACATCTGAAAGTCAGACGGAAAGTCCGGAACGGTCTCGGGGGCTGCGACGAGGACTGGGATGTAAGCTTGCGGAAGGGCTCCTGCCAATCTGCTACCTGTCGGAGGTGCGCATTTGGTGGAGAGGCAGAAAAAAAACTAAGGCACCTGAAGCTTTAAGTCATTGAACCAAGTGACCGGGGAGCCTACTGGATGCAAAATCTGCCACAAGTTCTGGGATTTGATTTCGTGTGTGCGGCCTTGAGGGGCAAGCCGAGGCTAGCGTAGACTTCAAGGTGCTATAGGTTCGCCTGAGCTTTAGCAGGATTATAACTTATATACCCTTATGTACGCTTCCTATCCCACACACCCTATACACAAGCATACCCTGCAAAAAACTTTCAACATGTACTGTATACTATATGCGATATACTACATGCAAAATACAAAATGCTATATCCTATATGCTATACGTCTTCACTGTTTTGTGTAGCGGTGCGTCTTCGCTTACTGTGCGGTTGTTATGCTTATTGGCGCGCTTACGTGGGGTTGTTTTCTATATTGGTGCGTCTTTGCTTCCTCTGCAGTTGCTAGAAACACGCGTTCGTAGAGAACGCGAACTGGACATCAAGAGCAATCCGAAACCCAGGATCGGGAGAAAGATAGCGCTCGCGGAGAAGTCATACTGCACCAAGGAAGACATGTGAGCGCGCCCTCACACAGTCACAGACCGCAATCCATAGCTCAATATCCCCGCAGCGCTCGCGGAGACCGCGATCCAGGTCCCACAGAACATGCTTGAGATACAACGTGCGCTCATACCGCGATGTAGAGCTCAAGATGCCCGCGACGTGGGATAGATTCAAGAGCACCCGCCCCCCCTAACATGTTGAAAATGTTACTACTATTACTACCGCTCCCTGCCCCCCAGCCCCTCAGCGCCCGTGTCCTGTGAACCGTCCAAGAGTGACCCCACCCCCCCTTTTCCTCGGAAAAGATCAATCACAAGACAACTTTGAGAGGGGGCTGCGCCGATCTGTAGCAGATGGGTCATGTCTTATTGGGGAGGGGGGTGGGGGCGGTGTCAGAATAATCTAGGGGCCTTCATAACTAGAATTTTTTGGGGGGGGGGGGGGGTTAATACATTTTTCTTAGGGACCAAAGGGAATACCATTAGAAATCCTGGTATTCATTAGTAATTCTTCCGACCCTTACAATGCTTAAAGAAGCTTTCCCCGAGAGGGGGAAAGGAGGGCCTTCAGAATCATGTTCCCGCTCAACACTAACCCTAAACCCGAAACCCTAAACCCTAAACCCTAAAAACCCTAAACCCCGCAGACCGGGTCCGCAACCCTTGACATGTAGACACCTAATCGTATGTGATGAACATGGGGGCTTCCATGTTGCCAAGTCCACACTTCCGGACCCCCACCCCCCCCCCCCCCCCCCCCCCCCACCCGCGACGTTACCCCCCCACCCCCCTGTGGAATTATTCATTAAGACCCCCCGATTGAGCCTATCCACAAGCTAAAGGTCTGCGGCCCCCTGTTTTGCGCGGACAAAAAAAGTGTCCAAAAGAAAAAGTGCTTGTTGACGACAATTACATGTGGCGGGATTGCATCAGGTCGCCCACTGCACTTGCTGCATTTCTTTGAAAGTCACCAGGCCTGCGAAACAGTCCTCCCCAGGCAGCAGCAAAACACGTCAGGTAGGACCATGTTCTTGAAAGATCTGGAACGTTGCTAGAAGAGATTAGAGATTTCGTGCGCTGGCTGGAACGAGATTTCTTCGCGTATTCTTGGCGCGTCTTTCGGATTCAAGTCACAATGAGAACGTTGATTGAAGGTTTAGGACATCCACACTTCAAACCTTCAGACAGGCACTCTCTGATACCACCCTGCAAAAGCAAAAGTGGTACAAAGTGACACCTTTCGGAGGTTTAGGGTTGAGCGTTTAGGGTTTAGGGTTTAGGGTTTAGGGTCTAGGGTCTAGGGTCTAGGGTTTAGGGTTTAGGGTTTAGGGTTTAGGGTTTAGGGTACCAAACATGTGCGAAAAATCCTCATGCGCAAGGAGTTCGACATGGGCCACCACCGGCCCAGACACAAGACAAGACGACGCGGCGCCTAAACCCTAAAACCTTTCTCAAGGTTCAAGCTGTCCCAGCCTGTGGCACAAAGGTATGCTCGCAACACGATGACATGTGCCCACGCCAGGAGGCCGAAGAGTTTGGCGCCGATGTGGTCGCTTTGCAACAGCAGCGCGCCAAGAATCATCTCTTTGAGGATGTCGCAAGCATCATTGCGACCAAAGAGAGGAATTAGAGCCACTGAACACCTCAAAAAGGTATAAAAGGGCAAGGAGCCTGTCTCAATACAAGCTTTGACCACAGCTTGTACTAGGAACCACAAGCACTGACTGCCAAACAGCACCAAGTACACTTCCCAGTTCAGGCCGACGTCTTTTGAGAGGCATTTGGCATCAAGGCTGAAGATGACCGCACTCAAGCAAACGCCAATGGCCATGGCACAAACGAGCTGCGTAACAAGCTGCTCTTGCTTGATGCTCAAAGGGCGCTTCGGCGTCTCTGTAGACTCCTTCGGCGTCTCTGTGCACGCCTTCGGCATGTGGGCATTTTCCTTGAGCACCTCCGTAGACTCCGTCGGCGTGTCTGTAGACTCCTTCGCCCTCTTCGCATCTTGTAGCCGACGATGCACTAGTTCTCCTGTGGCCAAGGTGACACTCCCGACGAGGACAGTCGCCACGTACATCAGAAGTAAAGCCGAGATGAAGTAGTGAAGCCTTTGTCGGAATACGCCATCACGAAACTCCTCCGTTTCGATCTGCGTGACCGTTGGGTTCAACTTGGGTCGTGGAATGGTTTTGCTGATCGAGTAGGTTTCAGCATCCTCTATGAGATCAGGCAGCCTGGTGGGAAGGTGTTCCCGCACGCACAGCACCCTGCTCAAAAGTGAAACAGATATGTAGATGCGAATCTTCATCGCAAAATATCGCAGATGACCTGAAGCTAGCTTGATCCAAACCACCAAGAAAGCAGCTAAGCGTCCTGCCGGGAAAAAGGACGCGTGTGCTCATCCTAAAACGACTGCACAACGGTCGCTCATTGCTGTTCATGGCCATCCATGACATTGAAACACATGAGTTATTCTGAACAAACAAGCAGGCTCAGCAATTCTTCAGGCTCTGCAACCCTCAACCCCAAACCCCAAACCCCAAACCCTCAACCCTCAACCCTCAACGCCTCAACCCTCAACCCTCAACCCTCAACCCTCAACCCTCAACCCTAAACCCTAAACCCTAAACCTAAACCTTAAACCACCTGCCGGGTGACTTTTCAGGAGCGGCTCGTCCAGCCAGGTCGAAGAGTTGGCCTCCATGGAAGGTACCTGCATCGCTTGCGAGCGCCACCCCAATGCGGATTCGGAGGGCAAAGTCTCCGACTCAGCATGAACCGGAAATACCAAAGAGTGCGAGCCCGTCTTAAGGATAAGAAAAACCCGTGTGGCCCTGCGACGCGGGATCGCAACCTCCGAAACTTGCCCCTTTTCCCTTGCAGCCCCACATTGGAAATCTTCAGCAACTTCGACTTCTGCGCGTCGAACCCTAAACCCCAAACCCTAAACCCAGGAGCACTGCTTGCTCAAGGTCTTCGGCTGCTCGCGGGCGCAGCCGCCCGAGCCACACCTCCTGTGGGGACAGAGGGCTTTTGCAAGAAGGCATGGGGTTTTAGGGTTTAAGGTTTAGGGTATGAAGTTCACGATACGGGCTTCGTCATTATACGACTGAGCGAATATGGTGAAGCACCACAATGTTCCGACTGGCAACCCTAAACCCTAAACTACGCAGGACAATGCTCACAGACTTGGGCCGAGGTTCGACTCGCCGCTTTAAGGTTTTCGGTCGCATAAAGACATGTTTGAACTTCGCACCCCAGGGCCGTTACCAAAGCCGACAGCAATTTAGGGTTTCGGGCTTAGGGTATAGGGTTTCGGGTCTCGGGTTAGGGGTTTAGGGTCTAGCCTAGCGTTTAGGGCTCATAGAGTTTAGGGTGAATCACCTCGACCACCCCGGCTGCGCCTCAAAAAAACCATTTTGTTGGCTTCGGAGAGTAGAGCGCGGAACCGGACAACAGCCAGATACGTGAACTAGGTTGGCAGCGCCGCCCTGGGTCGCAGGCAAGTTCAAAACTATATAGGACAGGGAAACTCGAACGGCGCAACCGACAACACGACCCTGCCACAGCCCCAGCCCCCATCTACACCTGCGCATCTTGCAATGAAGGCAGGGGGAACTGATCAAAGCACGACTCGTACCCTGCCCCATCACCTGCATCACTGCCGAAAATTGCAAGGGCAAGTGTTCCCAATTGACTGCATCGCGCCAGCCCTTGCTCGCAACCAGCTTTTCAGAAACGCGCAAAACATGCATAGCCTGGTCTTGAGAGGAGTCTCCCCATTCACGCGGCGCGTCTCTAGGCTGGATATTTGTTGGCTCCCACCACAAGGCGGGCTGCCCGGGCCAAGGCTAACTTCTAGGGACCTTAAACCCTAAACCCTAAACCCGAAACCCTAAACCCGAAACCCTAAACCCTAAACCCGAAACCCTAAAAGAACATGACGACCACCGGCCTGTCATGGTCGACATCGGGGTGCCGCCACAGCCAGGGCTCCATGTTCAACCCAGCCCCGCTCAATGCCCATGAACATGTTGAAAAGGGTGGGGTTTAGCTGGGCTTAGGGTCCAGGGAAAAGGGTATAGGGTATAGGGTTTAGGGTTTAGGGTTTGGGGTTTAGGGTTTAGGATTTAGGTTGCGGCATACCCGCAATCAGCACATTGCTTTGGGAAAGGCACCGTGAAGGCCCGCGCCAACCACATGTCTCTGGCACTGCGCTTGCGCGCGTTCAGGTTTTTAGGCATCAAGCAAGCAAAGGCCTCTACAGGCTTAGGGATTTCATATGATGATCATGAGGGGGCCGTTCTTAAGGTGGTCCAGACCATGCAGAATCTTAGGGCTCACGGAATGATTCTTTTCATGCAATTCTGTCCAATCCGATCTTTAGACCTTGCTCCCTGCAGCCGCAAAGCTGCAGCGGCGACTCAACGAAATCCTAGGACGTATGGCCCCGACGCGAGTCCGAGTCACCCACCCCACAGGTGTCACTGGAAGGATCAAACACAGGATTCCCAAAGAGGCACCCCATAGAAAACGATTCCCCCTGCCATTGGGGTTCCCGTATTGCTCCTTCTACCAGAGGTTCGGGGTTTAGGGCTTCGGGTCTAAAATTCTATCCTCAACGGTTCTGGCATCATCTCCGGGGTGCTCGGGTTTGTGTGTATCCTCTTCAACGGCTGGGGGGCAGTGAGGCCGGACTACATGTATCTTACCAGGCGGTAAGGTTCCTTCTCCTTGTGTTTCTATGCCCAGACATACTGACTTGCTTGACTGCACGACAACTTCTTACAAGAACCCTCACTCTAAGCCCTAAACCCCAAACCCCGGCTGGGCGCCACAACATACTGTTACGGGTTAGCTAGGGAGCAAAAACCCTTGCTAGAAACAGTATAATTAACAAGGGTTCCACATGGAGACCCTAGACCCGATCCCCAACAAAGCGACAAGGGAATCACTAAACTGAAGCCCCAAACCCGAACCCCCCCCCCCCCCCCAAATTCTTGAAACCCCCAACCCTAAACTTAAGCCCGAAACTGAAACCCTGAACTCAAAGAAAAGGCACCAGTGGAGATCGCCTTTAGGGTGCAGGGGTGGCAAAGTTAGGTCTTAGGTGGCTTTAGAGGGCTGGGGGTGTTTATGTTCTAGAGGGTTTCGGCTCAGCCTCTCCGCTTCAGCACTTGCAGCAGGGTCTGCGAAGACGCCAGGATGTTCATGTACGCAGCCTGGCTCTCACGATGACTTGGACAATGTGAGAAGGTCTACGAAAAACATGTTTACTTCAGTGGTGAGCATACCCCGAGCCCAGAGCTCGAGCGGCATGGAACCCGACCCCGGCACCCGTGGAAGGGCCTCGGTTTCCCGGATCGTCTTCTCGCTGCGGGCGGGCGTCTGGCGCGCGAGGCTGTCCTGGACCTGAATCGCCGAACAAAACTGAACTTGGAACCCTAGCAAAAAGTGAAATTATTTGCCGTTTCTTCGGAATTTGTTGTACCGAGAAATTAACAAATTATTCCCAAACATCCTTGAGTGAATTTCTCCCTGCGCCCACACCCATGCCGAGAGCAGGCTGGCCTTTCCATTAGGCTTCTCAAAACAATTGGTTTCGGGATTGCTTGAAACTCACTCAACCCCAAGCCCCAAACGAAAAACCTAAACCCGAAACCCCAAGCCCCAAACGAAAAAGTGCCAACAAGCGCCCAGGCTCTCCAGCGCCAGCGTGGCCCATCGGCTGTGCCTGAGGGTTTGGGGGTTAGGGTGTTAGAGTTTCCAGCTTGAGAGTTTAGGGTTTTAGGGTTTCAGGCTTTAGGGTTTAGGGTTCAGGGGTTAGGGTTTTAGAGTTTTCGGCTTTAGAGTTTAGAGTTTTAGGGTTTGAGGCTTTAGGGTTTTAGGGGTTTGAGGCCTCAGGGTTTCGGGCTCAGGGTGCGGATTGGGCTTAGGGTTTTCGAGTTCGGCTTTTGGGCCTAAGGTTGTAGGAGTTTTGGTCAAGCTGAGGGCGTAAGGACTTAAAGATTGAGGGCTTAAGGTCTATATGTCTATATATAGGGTCTCCGCAAAGGCTCATAGACACTTGCAAGTGGGCTTGAAACCCCAAACCCAAAGAAATGTCAGGGTGCTGAGGTTTAGAGTTTTCAACTTAGAGGCATAGAGTCAAAGGTACAAAACCCAAACCCTCAGCCCGACCCTGAACCCCCGTTTAGGCCCTGAGCCCTAAACCCTGTGAACCCTAAACCCTGAAACCTAAACCTAACTATAAAATATCGCTGTTCGAGCTTGGGACTTCAGGTTTAAAGGGCTTGCGGAATCATTCGTGTTTGGGTTCAGGGTTTAGTGCTTAGGGTGTAGGGTTTACTTGGGGTGGGGTTGGGGGAACAGCGGATTTAGGATGTAGATTTTAGCTTAGGGTCCTCTCACTCCCGCTCACCTAGTGATGGGCAGTCTCGCTATTGAAGCCCTCTCAACCCATACTAGAATACAAAGCCAACCCTAAACCTGAATCCTAATTCAACCCGTAAACGTCGAAACCTGAACCAGGGATGAGCAGCCGGCATCGGTACCCCTAAAGCCTAAACCCCTAAAACCCTAAACCCTAAACCCTAAACCCCAAACCTAAAACCTAAACCCCAAACCCTAAACCCCAAACCCTAAACCCTCCCTTAGGTGCAAGCGGGAGGCCGCACACCATGTTGATCGCAGCTCCCTGGCCCAGGTCTGCAAGCCGTTCGCGCGGGCAAGGTGCTGTCCTCAGTCCAGAAACGCGCTGGGCCAAAGTGAGGGTTGAGGGTTGAGGGTTTAGGGTTTAGGGTTTAGGGTTTAGGGTTTAGGGTTTAGGGCTTAGGGCTTAGGGCTTAGGGCTTAGGGCTTAGGGCTTAGGGCTTAGGGCTTAGGGGTGGATACGGGCGCTTCCTCTGAGCCCATATGCTTTACGAGCAATCTGAGAGGGGGTTCAGGGTTTAGGGTTTGAGGGTTAAGGGTTCAGGGTTTAGGGTAGGAGGGACTTCAGTACAAGACTCGGATTTCCACCGTTGCGTCCCATTGTCTCCACTCACGACACTCGCCTTCTGAATGTGGATACTTGCATTCGGAGCCATGGTAGCAGGAGCCATGCTGAAAGTAGTAACACAACTCAAGAAGATGTTCCCGGGGAGGGCGTCGCTCATACCAAAGATGACATCGGTCAGCCTCCGCGTCAATGAACCCCCTGTGCCTCTCGGATTGCAAGTGCTCCAGAAAACTCCTTCTCGAACAGGAAGTAGGTCTCCGTGACCAAATCTGCCATCTGCATTTCGGCCTGCCAGCCAGCCTGAAGTGTGGTCCATACGTCCAGCTCCACCTCACTGTGAGCATAAGGGCAGCGGTCCTTTCCGCAATTGTCCCAGCAGATGGCGTGATATGCGTGATTTCTCTACCACCACGGTCGAATCATGACGGTGGGTGTCAGAGCCTCGTCCGGGGGCGCGTCATAGGCTAGCAGAAGGTCCCCATCCCCTCCCAGGTTGTGCGTCTCGAGGCCACACTTCATCGCGCCTGCTTTGCACTCAGTGCACACTGGAGGTTTGCCTCTGTAGCACGCGCCACAACACAGCTTGAAAGTTCCCGCATACCTTCACTGTGCTGTGTAGCCACTGTACATTGTTCATTGCTACAGTAGGGACCCTCCTCAAAAAAAAGACGCACGAAACTGCAAAAACCGTTCAGCATTCAAGATAAACCTACCCAACCCGCTATAAACCCTAAACCCTAAACACTACAATACTACGAAGCCCCGAAGCCTAAACCCGAAACCCCCTAAAGCCCTGTAGCCCTAAACCCTATAAAGTCCCAAGCGGCAACCCCCAAGTCCTGCAAAGTGCCAAGCAGCAAACCCTAAACCCCCTAAACCTCCCGAAAACACTCAACCCTAAACCCTAAACCCTCTAAACCCCCTAAGAAACCCTCAACGCCCGGATGCTTTTGCAGCAGCTCCTGCTTTGTCCAACAAGCCATGGCAGCTGCAAGGTTGGACTTGAGCCCATGGGGGCTGAGGTCTCAGGGGGCTTAGGGTTTAGGGCGTTTAGGGTTTAGGGCTAGGGTTTAGAACTAGGGTTAGGGCTAGGGTTTAGGGAGTTTAAGGAGTTTAGGGTTTAGGGTCAGGGTTCAGGGTTTTAGGGAGTTTAAGGAGTTTAGGGAGTATGGGGGCTCTAGGGCGTTTTTAAGGGGTAAGTTTAGGGAGTTCATTTTGGGCTGAGGGTTGATGGCTTGGGGTTTAGGGTCTAGGGTTTAGGTTCTAACTAGGGTTTAGGGTTTAGGGTTTAGGGGTTAGGGTCTAATTAGGGTTTAGGGTTTACTAAACCCTAAAACCCCCTGTTTAGGGTTTAGGGTTGAGGGTTTAGGGTAGAGGGTTGAGGGTTTAGGGTTTAGGGCTTGGGGAGAAAATTGAGTTAGAAGTGCCCTGATGAAGCCCAGGTGTGGGGGGGGTTGGAGTTCCCTGAACCGTGAGCCTCCAAGGAGTTGGGCCTAGCCCTGAACCCTAAATAAACTCCAAGCCCCAAAACCCTACACCCTAAACCCTAAACCCTACACCTCAAACCCCAAACCCTAAACCTTAAACTCCAAACCCTAAACCCGAAACCTTAGACCCCAAACCCGAAACTCTAAAACCCTAAACCCTAAACCTTTTGAAGGCATTCGGGTGCCCTTAGAACCACTAAGAGGGCTTGCAAGGTTTAGGGTTTAGGGTTTAAGGTTAAGGGTTTGTGATTGAGGGTTTAAGGTTGAGGGTTTGGGGTTTAGGATTTGGGGTTTGGGGTTGGGGTTTGGGGTGTAGGATTTGGAGTTTAGGGTTTGGGGTTTGGGGGCTTCTTGGGCTTAGTTCCTACGCTTCTGTTCACTGGTCGTATACTGTATATATACTGTATTCTATGCCTGTACACAATACGCAGCTACATCTCCAAAAACCTAAGAAGCGGTACTTTTTGCCCAGTCAAACCGTTGACCACGACGAAGTAGAAAAGCCCCCTAAACCCTAAACCCAAATCCTTACTAAACCTGATAACCATCATGTGTCACACTTGCTAGACAAATGGAAGAAGCATGCTTATAGCTTGGCGTATGGGAAGTGGTCAAAGTTCAAGTTGTTTGAAGCAAAAATTCTAACCCCTAAAACTGAAGCCCTACACCCGAACCCCAAACCCTGAACCCTAAACCCTAAACCCTGAACCCTAAACCCTGAACCCTGAACCCTAAACCCTAAACCCTAAACCCTGCCAGCACCCTCTGAACTCCGGGTCTGAAACCCATGCCGTGAGGTGCCAGGAAGTTACTTGCAATCATTTAGGAAGTCAAGCAAGAGTTGAGAAACCCGAAACCTTAAACCCTAAACCCCTAAACCTCTGGCCTCTGAGCCCCTAGCCCCAAAACCCCTAAACCTTAAACCCCTGAACCCCTGAACCCTCGGGCTAGAACCAGATATGCCAAAAACTATCACCCTAAACCCTAAACCTCAAACCCCAAACCCTAAACCCCAAACCCCAAACCCTAAACCCTAAACCCCAAACCCTAAACCCCAAACCCTAAACCAGGGAGAAGAAACGTGACACGTTTTTTGCTCCGACCGCACGCTCTCCACTGACTCCCAACCGACAGCCTCGGGAAGAGCAATAACATACCAATACTTTACTAAGACTATACTGAAAATGTACTAATACTATACAATAACATTACTAATACTATACAATGACTATACTAAGGCTATACTAACACTATACTACTGGGATACTAATACTGTACTAATACTTTACTAAAACTAGATTAACATTTTACGAATTCTGGATTAAGAATAGGCGGCTGCTAGACTAAGACTATACTAGTACTATACGAACACTATACCTATAGGCATGCTTTTGTATGACTGCGGTAATACTCTAGCAATACGATGCCATAGCAATGCTCTCATAAAAACTGTAGCCAAAGTTTGTCACTTCCTACGGATGCTGTCGTCATCGCGGCTGACTCAGTGGTGGTCGTACTTCGCTGCGTTTCCAGCATGCGTATACCAGAAGCGCCGTGTTTGGAGGCCTCTCTGCCTTAGTTGCACAACAAGTTCGCTATGGAAGGTCTAGAGCGTACTATGCATACATACTATCCATACTATACTATACTAACTATACTATACTATACTATACTATACTATACTATGCTATACTATACTATACTATACTATACTATACTATACTATACTAGACTGTACTAGACTGTACTATACTATATATTGAAGACTCGGCTGTACTGTTAATGCTATACTATATGTTCGGACAGAACCCAGAACCTACTCTACCATGTATCAATGTTGTAGAATGTGTTATAGTAGGATATACATCCTCTCATACTACTTGTAGTCATTCGAACAAGTTCCTTTTTGCATCTCACTTGCGGTGGATCCGCATAACTTTGACATGCACAACAATCAAACGACGCTCAGATTCTATATCGCAAACCTCAATGAAAAGCCGTCATTCTCTTACATACTAGACGTCGTCGTGGCAGGAAGTAGTCGTAGTGGGAAGTCGTCGTAGTAGTGTAGTAGTAGAAGTAGAAGACGAAGTACAAGCACAACAACTCCTACTACTACTACTACTACTACTGCTGCTACTACTACTACTACTACTACTACTGCTACTACTACTGCTACTACTACTACTACTACTACTACTACTACTACTACTACTACTACTACTACTACTACTACTACTACTACTACTACTACTACTACTACTACTAGGTGCCATAATTGACGCCATGATTTTCCTCACTTGAGGTCCTCGAACGTGTGGTTTCAGCACGAAATCGAAGAAAGAGTGGAGGGTAGAATTCGTTCTTTTTCTGATTCTACATGTGGCTGCTTTGGTTTCTTGGGGGCGGGACGGGACAAGAACGTCATTCATATTACGTCCATGCCCAAAACACTGGTATTTCCAGCGTTTTTGCCTTTTTGTACAAAATGCTGCACATTTCGGGCTTGGTACATCCTTGCGCAGTATGTTGTACTGAGAGGCGAAAACGCTGTAAATACCAGCGTTTTGGGCATGAAACCCTCTCTGTCTATCTCTCGATCGATCAATCAACCCATCTCCGTACCATGTAACCTCGGACAAAACACCTAAATCCTACCCTCGTGCCTCCTGCTCTTGTTTTCCGAAAACACTGTAAATACCGATGAAACCTCGTCCTGACAGCCACAAAAACGTGGCGTCAAATATGCGCCTGGCGCGTACTACTACTACTACTACTACTACTACTACTACTACTACTACTACTACTACTACTACTACTACTACTACTACTACTACTACTACTACTACTACTACTACTACTACTACTACTACTACTACTACTACTACTACTACTTACTACTACTTACTACTACTTACTACTACTACTACTACTTACTACTGCTACTAGTTACTACTACTACTACTACTACTACTACTACTACTACTACTACTACTACTACTACTACTACTACTACTACTACTACTACTACTACTACTACTACTACTGCTGCTGCTGCTGCTGCTGCTGCTGCTGCTACTACTACTACTACTACTACTACTACTACTACTACTACTACTACTACTACTACTACTACTACTACTACTACTACTACTACTACTACTACTACTACTTCTACTTCTACTGCTTCTACTACTTCTACTACTTCTACTAGTACTACAAATACTACTACCACTACCATTACCACTACCACTACCACTACCACTACCACTACCACTACCACTACCACTACCACTACTACTGCTACTACTACTACTACTACTACTACTACTACTACTACTACTACGACGACGACGACGACTACTACTACTACTACTACTACTACTACGACTACTACTACTACTACTACTGCTAGTAGCAGTAGCAATAGTAGCAGTAGTAGTAGTAGTAGTAGTAGTAGTAGTAGTAGTAGTAGTAGTAGTAGTAGTAGTAGTAGTAGTAGTAGTAGTAGTAGCAGTAGTAGTAGTTGTTGTTGTTGTTGCTCTTCTTCTTGTAGCCGTAGCCGTAGCATCAGCAGCAGCAATAGAAGTACGAGTAGAAAAATGAGCAATAGCACGAAAAAATGCAGCGTAGCAGTCTTGAATGATAATGTGCTGATTCAAGAGGTGGCTTGGCGTTCCCTCCGTCCTGCTACAGCGCAGCCCTCACCCATCTGCAACGTGCACCCTAAACCCTAAACCCTAAACCCTAAACTTTCAACCCCAAACCCTAAACCCCAAACCCCAAACAGTACGTGGGTGCTTGACTCTACAAGTTGCCCTTGCGCGTCCACGACCGGCACCTGCCACTCAGAACAATACCACGAAACAGTTTCGGGCTTCCAGGGCTTTAGGGCTTAGGGTTTAGGGTTTAGGGTTTAAGGTTTAGGGTTTAGGCTTTAGGGTTTATAAGGCTTAAGGGTTAAGGGTTAAGGGTTTCAGGCTGGCGGTTTCTCTGCATTCAGTGCCCCGGAGCGGGGGGGTTCCGGTTTCCCAAAACAATCCTCACTTGCCTGTGGAACCCATATCCCCTACGCCAGAGCCCCCCATTTTACAACCAGAGCCCCACCATGTTTGCAGACCTGCGGGCCTTTCAGCCAGATGCGGTTTAGGGTTTACTTGGAGGCTCATGGCTAGCTATAAGTGGGGCTATAAGTAGGGGAACTATACCTCCAACCTTGCTTAGGGTACTTATAACCCTACTCATATCTACCCATGAGCCTTCAAGTCGGGTGTATTTCGGGTTAGGGAGCCTGATTACATAGAACGCAAAAACCTGAAACCCCAGCCTCATCCCGGAGAGCAACCATGCAGGTTAGGGGTTGAGGGTTGAGGGTTTAGGGTTTAGGGTGTTGGGTGTTGGGTTTTGGGTTTAGGGCTTAGAGGCTGGTTGCAGAGCGGGCCTTCTTAGCAAACTTCATTCAAGCGGTTCAGAAATTCAAGATTTTGCGGCTTTGGCCGTGAAGCTGGGGGGGTTTAGGATCTTGGGGGGTCCAGGGTTTAGGCTTTGAGGAACAGCACATGTTAATAAAATGAGAGAAAACCCTAAGCCCTAAAACCCGAAACCCTAAACCCCCCCTGCCTGATACTCGCCAATCCTCGGCCGGTGGTCCGAGATCCACTGACCCACCGTTCCAAAGGTGGCAGACACCTGGCTTCGGGTTTAGGGATTAGGGGTTTAGGGGTTAAGGGTCTTAGGGTTTAGGGGTTTAGGGGTTTAGGGGTTTAGGGGGGGTTTAGGGGTTTAGGGGTTTAGGGGTTTAGGGGTTTAGGGGGTTAGGGGTTTAGGGGTTTAGGGTTTAGGGGTTTAGGGGTTTAGGGGGTTAGGGGTTTAGGGTTTGGGGTTAGGGGGTTTAGGGTTTAGGGGTTTTAGGGGTTTAGGGGTTTAGGGGTTGAGGGTTTAGGGGTTTAGGGGGTCTAGGGGGTTTAGGGGTTTAGGGGTTTGTGGGTTTACGGTTTAGGGTTAGGTTTGAATTAGGGTCTGGGGCTACTTGAAGGTTCATGGGTAGTTATAAGAAGGAGTACAAGTACCCCAAATAGGGTTACAACCAGCTATAACTATAGTTACCCTACTTATAACCCCACTTATAACTACCCATGAACCTCCAAGCAGGGTTCAGGGCTCAGGGTTTCGGGCTTTCCGAAAGGGTTTCAAGGCCCTTTAGGCCTTCGGCTTTCCAGTTGCTGGGGTTTTCTGGCGGATGACGGTTGAAGGTGTCGGGTTTAAGTACGGGCGGCCTTAGGGTTAGGGTTTTGAGGTTCAGGGCTTAGGGCGAGGCACCGGCCGGGTTCTATATATACCCCAGGGCTTAGGGCTAGGCACCAGCCGGGTTCCATATTTGAACACAATTCTGAATTCTGCTTCTGCAAACCCGAATGCTTTTTAATACACCAACACCCCACATCCCCAAAGACCCCAAAACACCATAAACCCCATTGAACCCGTAAACCGCAAACCCCAAAGACAAGACCCCACAGACCCCCAAAACCCCAACCCCCCCCACCAAAAAAAAAAACATCAAAAAAAATAGTATATATATATATATGTATATGATTAAGAATAATGAAATAATAATAATAATAATAATAATAATAATAATAATAATAATAATAATAATAATAATAATAATAATAATAATAATAATAATAATAATAATAATAATAATGATGATGAAAACCCAAAGTTCTTTAAAGACCGAACCTGCCTTGTCTCCCGCAGACTTCTTCTTGTTATAGCGCGCCACGGAAGTATCCCGGTGGAGCTCGCACTTCCTGGATGAAGCTTGTGGGCTCCGTGTAGGGCGCCGTGTAGGCCGCTTGGGGGGTTTCGGGGATTGCTTAGCTTGGGTCCCTAAACCCTAAACCCTAAACTACCCTAAACCCTAAACCCTAAACCCTAAACCCTAAACCCTAAACCCTAAGTAACCCCTGAACCCCCTAAGGTGCATCGCAGCTTCTCCGCTTGCACGTACTTCGCCTGCCAGCCGCTGTTGACGTCGATCTTCAGGCTAGAGGTGAAGTCGTACCACTTCGGTGTCTTGGGGCAAAAGTCCTTCCGGTACGCATCCTCAGCAGCAGGTCTTTCGGTGGTGGGGTTTAGGGGTTTGTGGGGGGGTTAGGGGGGTTTAGGGGGTTTAGGGGTTTAGGGGTTTAGGGGTTTAGGGGTTTAGGGGTTTCGGGGTTTAGGGGTTTAGGGGTTTAGGGGCTTGGGGGCTTGGGGTTTAGGGACAGATCTTAGGTTGGTTGGTTGGTATGGTGGGGTTTACGATAATCAGGGGCCCTACTATCGTCCCCAAATAATAGAGCCCCCTTACAAAAAGGACCTAACAAGGTACCCCATGTTTTCGGAAACCCCCATAGAGGATTCCTAAAAAGGCACCCCAGAGTAGCAGATGAAGCGCCCTGCCATTGGGGTTCCCATATCGCTCCTTCAGAGGTTCAGGGTTTAGGGTTTAGGGGTTTAGGACTTACCCCCCTTGAACTCCATCAGCTCCAAATCCCCTTAGGTGCATTGGGATTTAGCTGCCTTGAGCCCCTTTGGGCATACTTTGGGCTCAGGCTGGTGATGGGGGTGTAGAGTGTAGGGGTTTAGGGCTTAGGGTTTAGGGTTTAGGGATTAGGGTTTAGGGTTTAGGGTTTAGGGTTTAGGGTTTAGGGTTTAGGGTTTAGGGTTTAGGGTTTAGGGTTTAGGGTTTAGGGTTTAGGGTTTAGGGTTTAGGGTTTAGGGTTGAGGGTTTAGGGTTTAGGGTTTTCAACACACCGTACAGGGTTCAGTAGAAGTCGCGGGAGTGTTGGCAGTGGCAGTGCCAAGGAAACCCTTGAGCATCTACTTCAAGGTTCGCGAGTAGTTTCATAAGTAAGGTTACAAGCAATTACCCTAAGTAAGGTTACAACCAGTGATATGCAGTGTTCCCCTACTTATAACCCCACTTATACTTACCCATGGACCTCCAAGTAGCTCTAGACCCTGAACCCTTAACTCTGAACCCTAAGCCCTAAACCCTAAACCCTAAACCCTAAGCCCTAAACCCTGAACCCCACACCCCAAACCCCAAACCCTAAACCCTAAACCCCACAAGCTCAACTCAGAGCGCCAAGCAGCATCCTTATGGTAGGCCATCAGAGCCCAGTCGGAGCAGCAGCACTTGGGTCGATCCTGGGGTGCATTTAGGGTTTAGGGTTTAGGGTTTAGGGTTTAGGGTTTAGGGTTTAGGGTTTAGGGTTTAGGGTTTAGGGTTTAGGGTTTAGGGTTTAGGGTTTAGGGTTTAGGGTTTAGGGTTTAGGGTTTAGGGTTTAGGTGTAGGGTTTAGGGTTTAGGGTTTAGGGTTTAGGGTTTAGGGTTTAGGGTTTAGGGTTTAGGGTTTAGGGTTTAGGGTTTAGGGTTTAGGGTTTAGGGTTTAGGGTTTAGGGCTTCGGGTTTAGGGTTTAGGGTTTAGGGTTTAGGGTTTAGGGTTTAGGGCTTCGGGTTTAGGGCTTCGGGTTTAGGGTTTGGGGTTGAGGGATTTGGGGTGTAGAGTTTAGGGTTTGGGGTATAGGGTGTAGGCAGAAAATCGGGCTGGAAGTCTAGACTATAGCACACGTGGCGCAGGATACCATAGAGGTCTAGGGCTTAGGGAGAAGTACGCTAAACCCTGACCCCCAAACCCTATCGCACTGAATATCATGGGGTTCCAGCGCCCAAGCCATTCACCGACCCAAAGCCCAAAGGCCTGCTAGTTCACGCTCTTTGCATAGTAACAGGGGCATAAAATATGTTTTCAATGGGTTTTCTCAAGACAAATGTATAGGCATTGGGGGTGATGCTTCCAAATCGCTCCCCCCCCCCTCAGAAGCACTTTTGCGGCAGAGAAGGCTACTCCTCGCCTGGTGAAGCCCCTAGAGCCTCCTACTTACGAACGGGGGCCTTTATAATGAGAAAGGGTTTAGGGGGATTATTATAGTACAGTTATATAGAAACCATAAGGGAATTCCGACCCCTGTAGTACAATGAGTTGGGACCGCACTGGTCAAGGATTTAGGGTTTTTAGGGCTCACCCTAAACCCTAAACCCTAAACCCTAAACCCTAAGCCCTACACCCTACACCCTAAACCCTAAACCCTAAACCCTAAACCCTAAACCCTAAACCCTAAACCCTAAACCCTAAACCCTAAACCCTAAACCCTAAACCCTAAACCCTAAACCCTAAACCCTAAACCCTAAACCCTAAACCCTAAATCCTAACCCTAAACCCTAAACCCTAAACCCTAAACCCTAAACCCTAAACCCTAAACCCTAAACCCTAAACCCTAAACCCTAAACCCTAAACCCTAAACCCTAAACCGGAACATCCCAACTCAAAGACTCTGTCCAGCTGCTCGGAAGGTTAAAACCCTCAGGCCTCGAGATTCGATACCCCAAATCCGGTTCAGGGCTTTTTCAAGTACTTAGGGTCTAAACCCTAAACCCTAGTTTAGGGTTTCGGGTTTAGGGTTTCAGTCTACAGTCCCAGAATCCAGTACACACAACCCAAAAGGCAACTCTTGACACTCAAGCCGACCCTGAACCCTAAACCCTAAACCCTAAACCCTAAACCCTAAACCCTAAACCCTAAACCCTAAACCCTAAACCCTAACCCTAAACCCTAAACCCTAAACCCTAAACCCTAAACCCGAACCTCCCGAAGCCCATGCAGCCGCAGCCGCTAGCCCGAACTAACCCGACACCCAAAGGCCGGAAAACAAATCCCCAAAACCCTGAACCCTAAACCCTGAACCCTTCTTTCGGTCCTTGTGAGCATACTTGCCACAGCGCCACGTCGCCTTGCCGTGCCGGCGCTTGTAGCAGTCGCCTTGGCCAAATTTTCGGACTCAGCGGCCTTTTGTGCCGTACTGTTCGATACTGCAACATGCAGAAAGTTATGTTCTGTACCTGGATCCTAAACTCTGTAAAGCAATTGTTCTGTGCCACTTTTTACAGGAAACTTGAAGTTTAGGGGCTTGGGGACATGGAGGCGCCGGTCTGTACCTGGGGGGCTTGGGGTTTTTTTGGGAACAAGCTCTCTGGCTAGGAGGCCTGTCCGTAGACGGCGCATGTGGAACAGCCAGGTCTGGCCGAATTAACGGCAGCAAAAGCACAGGAAAGTATGAACAAATCGCTGGAGGGAATGTGGGGGCCGGGTGGGCAGGAGTCGAGGGGCGAGAGTGGGGCAATACGCCTGCATAAGGCATTTTGGTATACCATACTTGTCAGAAGCGAGACTGTGCCATGGGACAGACAGACGCACTAAAGCACTGTATGGTGGCCAATGTAGCATACATATGTAGTACATTTTAATCGCCGGCGCCCCCCCCCCTCCCCCGTATTTGGGAAATCGTGGGTCAAAAAGCATGGCAGCCACGAAGAATGATTCCTGCCGGAAAACGCTTGCCAGCCCTAAAGCCAAAGCCAACGAAGACCAACTAAACTGCGCGAAACAGTCACAAGACTCCGCGTGCTTGCCCGGAGGGCCTGGGATAAACGACTCTATGGATATACCGGTTTAGGGGGTTTGAAGTCCAGGGTTTAAGGCTTGGGGTTAACGGGTTACAATACTACTGTGCTACTATTTACATCTAGGCTACTCAACACTGCAGCTGCACCTCGAGCACTAGCGTCAGGGTTTCGGGTCAAGGCGTTTTCCCTAAACCCTAACCCTGGCCACGAAACTCTACGTAAACCCCACACTCAAACAAAGCTTCACAACCCTAAACCCTAAACTTCAAACAAACCCTAAGAACCTTCAACCCAAAAACTCCAAGCGGACCCTTGCAACAAGAAAACTGGTGCGAATCTGGGGGTGAGGGTTTAGGGCTTAGGCTGCCACATCTGATGTCGAGACATTCACAGGTCAAGCAATGAGAGAAACATAAGCACCCGCCCATTGGGCCATTGGGCCCCACAACATTGGGAAAAGTACCTCACCTTACATCGCATGCCTCAAGCCAGCTTTCCTCCCACCTATCTTCAGACGAGTTTGTGACCCAAAAAGATCGCTTTGTCAGGAGGAGTCTAACCTCCAAAGATGACAAAAAGGGCCAAACCACGCCGCCAACTCCTTTTGGTAAAGGAGAAGGCAGGGGTCAGAATAATTATTCATAGTACCTCCTCCTGGTCCTTGCAACTGTTATACCATACAAGTAATAACCCCCAAAACCCTATTCTAATTATTAAGGCCCCCATCCTAAACCCTAAACCCTAAACCCTAAAGCCTGAACCCTAAACCCTAAACCCTAAACCCTAAACCCTGAACCCTAAACCAAGGAAACTTCTCCCCACGCAGCCGGTCGACACTTTCGCTTCACAAGATTGTATGGGTTACGGGCGCTTCCTCCGGTGATATCTCTTCGCGACCCGTGTCTGATGAACAATTTGGACTAAACCCTGGGATAGGTTTTTTTGGCTAATTCTAGGGTTTAGGGGTTGGAGGTTAGGGTTCAGGGTTCAGGGTTCAGGGTTCAGGGTTCAGGGTTCAGGGTTCAGGGTTCAGGGTTCAGGGTTCAGGGTTCAGGGTTCAGGGTTGTGGGTTGTGGGTTGTGGGTTGTGGGTTGTGGGTTGTGGGTTGTGGGTTGTGGGTTTAGGGTTTCGGGTTCGGGGTTCAGGCTTCAGGCTTCAGGGTTCAGGGTTCAGGGTTTAGGGTTTAGGGTTTAGGATTTAGGGTTTAGGGTTTAGGGTTTAAGGTTTAAGGGTTTAGGGCAAAGGGCAGCCGTCATCGGTGTCCGCGTGCTCTTCGTAGCAGCTGCCCCTGGTGCCACAGCAAGGAACAAGGTCCTGCGGCCAAGCACGCACCGGAAAGCGTAAACCCTGAACCGGTTTAGGGTTAAGGGTATAGGGTTTAGGGTTTAGGGTTTAGGGTTCGGGGTTTGGGGTTTGGGGTTTAGGGTTTAGGGTTGGGGTTTTTTCTCCGTATACTAACAGTCCTTGATAGGGATTACAATAGGGGGTAGTAGTACCCCTTACTATAATCCCTATTAAGAACTGTTAGTATGACGGGGAGCATCCCAAACTGAACCCTTTTAACCCTTAACTGGGGTAGGTTTGGGCGCCCGATAAACATTAAATGTTTAAAGCTTTATAAGCATGAGATAGGGACTGAGGGCAATGAGAACAAAAACCATATGTTCAAACCTACCTCTGTTAAACCGTTGACCCCCTTGAACCTTCAACCCTTCAAACCCTTAAACCCTTAAACCCTTACCTAAACCCTAAACCCTAAACCGTAAACCCTAAGCCCTAAACCCTAAACTGAACCCTTAAGCCCTTCAAACCCATAAACCCTCAATCTGGGCAAGGTGGACCCTAGTGCCCTGAGAGGGCTCAGAGTCTAGGGCCAAAAATGCTGCTGCAAGCACTTGAAAAACCCCCCTAAAAAAACCAAACTAAGCCCGAACACCTTTGAGCCGATGTTAAAGCCTAAACCCTAAACCCTACACCCTAAACCCTAAACCGATGTTAAGCCCTTCAAGGCCCTAATAGAACCCGACGCCTCGATGCCGCTGTAGTTGGCCACGGCCACCTGGGCACGCGTCGTGGGCGTTGAGGGCTTAGCATGTAGGGTTTAGGGCTTAGCATGTAGGGTTTAGGGTTTAGGGTTTAGGGTTTAGGGTTTGGGGTTTAGGGTTTAGGGTTTAGGGTTTAGGGTTAGGGTTTAGGGTTTAGGGTTTGGGGTCAAGCCCCCAAGGCTTGACCCGCAAGCTCCGCTTCTCCCAGCAACGGAGTAGCCGAGTGAGGCAATAGGCCCCACCCAGTAGTATACTGTAGTGTACTATATGGTATTCGGAAGTATACTATACCGTATACTACTATATGGTATACTCTAGGATGCTATAGTAAAGTGTTGTAGACAACTACAGGATACTATAGTGTAGTAAAGCATAGTCTGGTATGGTATCGTATGGGTAGAGTAGGGTAGAGTATGCTGTATAGTAAAACATTGTTGTGCTTTTGCATTCCCGAGGATACGACAACTTACTTCTCAAGACCTGATCATATGGGTCATTCGAGCCTGAGGCCTAAGTTTCAGAATGTCCTAGACTCTAAAAACTCTAAAGCCGCAACAGCCTCAACCCTGAACCCTAGTCCCCAAAGCCTAAACCCTAAACCCTGCCCTAAACCCTAAACCATAAACCACAAGCCCCAAACCCCAAACCCCGAGCATGACGTTTCAGAGGCGTCCACCTCATGCTCCTCCACTGCCAAATCATTGGCCTCACGGGAGTGCGGCTCAGGACTCGTTTGTTGAGGTTTAGGGTTTGCGGTTTACGGTTTAGGGTTTAGGGTTTAGGGTTTACGGTTTAGGGTTTAGGGTTTAGGGTTTGGGGTTTAGGGTTATGGGTAGTTCTCTACATTTTGGGTCCCTTTTGGCGAAAAAAACGGACGCAAAAAAGGGGCCCTATTGCAGAAAACTACCCGTCTAGGGCTTTCGGATTTGGGTTAGGGGTTTCAGGTTTAGGGTTTTGGCTTTTGGGGGAGGGGGGTTTAGGGGATCGGGTTTAGGGTTTGGAGCTGATGGGTTTTGAGGGTTCGGCGGTTTAGTCAGGCACTAGATGCCGCAACACTGTAGCGGGAAGGGGGTCTGGGGAAGGGGTCGGGCGTTTGAACAAAACAAGCCCCAAAAGTCATGTCCTGCTGCTATTGTCACTCTCACTGAACTTGATTTTGCGACTGTTAATACTAGTGTGCTATGAATATCACTCGTTGTCGTCGTGGTCGCCGTTGTTGGCCTTCAGGCCCCGAACCCTATACACACCCGGCACCTTCCCGACGAAAACAATGAGCCCATAACAAGTCCTTGTCTGCTTTGGCCATCGCCGGCTGCAGGTGAGAGCCCCTTGTACAGAACAATATACCGCATCCTCTAGCATACTAGAGTCCACTCTACCGTACTAATAAGCCACAACCCTAAACCCTAAACCCTGAACCCTAAACCCTAAACCCTAAACCCTAAACCCCAAACCCTAAACCCTAAACCCTAAAAAGTGGGATTCCTCATGCGGCCTGGCTCTGGCGACGCACGGCGGCAACGAGCGTGAAGAGCAGCGAGGCTGTCAAGGGTCGAGCCATGGCGCCGCGAGGCAAAGGATTTTGCAAACCTGGGATCACTCTGGGAGCAAGGCTGCCAAAAGCGGGAGATGCTGGGGTTTGGGGTAAGGGTGTAGGGCTTAGGGCTTAGGGCTCAGGGCTTAGGGTTTGGGGTTTAGGGTTTAGGGTTTCGGGTTTAGCGTTTAGGGTTTAAGGTTTAGGTGCAAAGGCGGAAGGTCTCTGCCCACCACGGAGTGTACGACACTACGAAGTAGGTGGTATACTACACCCGGAACCCGAAACGCGAGGGGCTCGAGGGAGGCTTTCAGGGTGTTGCAAGCAGCCGAGGGTCCGTGGCTTAGGGTCTAGGGTTCGGGGTTTAGGGTTTAGCAGGGTTTCGGGTTTAGGGTTTAGGGGTTTTAGGTTCAGAGGTAGACTAGTATTGAAGACGATCAGTATATTGTACTGGATTGCATCATCATACACTGGAGGACTATACATTTCTGCCAGCACGTCATACAGGTCAAACTCCACGGGCATGTTGAAGCAGGATCTCTTTCGCAATTGCAGATACCCGACGTATCACCCTACTTGTAACTTCCCATGAACCTCCAAGTAGCCCTAAACCCTAAACCCCTCAACCCCTCAACCCTGAACCCTAAACCCTGAACACCAGCACTCGGCAACATGTTTTTGCCTGAGCGCAGCACGCTGGGGGCTTCGAGCCGACGTATGGGCTCAAGCCTTGCAGCTCCAATACCGCAACCCTACGCCCCACAAAATGCAACTCCCCAAGCCCTTATAACCTTAAGCTCCACACCCCAAAAGCCGAAGCCCTAAATCCCCAGGCCCTAAACTCTAAACCCCAAACCCTAAACCCTAAACCCTGAACTCGTTGAAGCTAAGAGCCCCCCTGCCCGGTGCCCCGGCCGCATCTAAAAGTCCGTGAACCGCTGGGTCCGTATCGTTTTGATACGCTCCGCTTCCTATGGGTGCTTAAGGGATTTGGGTTTGGGGTTTAGGGTTTCGGGATTTGGGGACTTTTGGGGGGTTTTTAAGTTTTTGTGTGTTTTTTCGGATTTCGGGTGCAGGGTTGGGAGTGTTCTCCGGTTTTCAACATACACCTGGGCTGAGGGGAGGAACCCCAAATTCTAGGATTCAGGGTTTAGATGTTGGAAGGTTGGCTCAAGGGTTTCGGGTCTGGCGCGCCCATGAAAATACAAGATAAGGAACCCAAAGCACTAAAGTTCAACTACTGGCGATGTCAGCTTCAAATGCACGAGAGAACCTACCCTATCGCGGGCAGCTGAAACATGGATTGCACAGAGGGTCTGCACCTTGACTTTCGAAATTGAGGGATCGGATAGCGGAGAGTCTGCGGATGTTGGTCGTCTAGTGCCGTAGTGCCGCTCTTAGCGGCACTCCACGCAGGCAAAATGTTGAAAACGTCAGCTTGCTTGTCCAGGCAGGAAGAACCCGGTACCCTGGAAGCACCTTAAACCCTAAGCCCACCCGAAACCCAAACCCCAAACCCCCAAACCCCAAACCCTAAAACCCTAAAACCCTAAAACCCTAAAACCCTAAATCCTAAACCCTAAGCCTCTGAACCCTATGGAGAAGGACTCCAGGGTGCTCTCAAATAGGGCGCCTTCCTGCCCCGAAACTCATTAACGACTTCGGCGTCTGCTTCTCAAAGCAGCCCAGAAGGTACCTCCGACTCCGTGCAAGGCATGCGGTCGCCCTAGATCCTAAACCCTAAACCCGAAGCCTAAAACCCTAAAACCGAAACCCTGAATCCCAAAACTGCGCTTTGGACCGCCTAGGGGCGACAGGGGGGGGGGGGGGGGGTGTTACGAAAATAGGGAACCCTAAGATAGTCCTCTTAAAATAGCCCTAGACCCTAAACCCTCAACCCTATAATCGGGGACCCTAGGAAGGTACCCCCTAAATATTGTAAAACCCTACCTAAACTCTAAACCCTGAACCCTTAAACCCGAAACCCTCCTTCCTACACCACCAGGATCCTAAACCCCAAACTCCTTAAGGAGCCCTCGGATAGGCACCCAGAAGGGTTTTGGGTTTAGGGTTTGGGGTTTAGGGTTTAGGGTTTAGAGCTTAGGGTTTAGGGCTTAGGGTTTAGGATTTAGGGTTTAGGGTTCAGGGTTTAGGGTAAGGCTTCAAAAAAAGTGGCGAATTCGGAGTGGTTGTGCACAAAATTCGACTTTTCGGATTCTGTTTTCGGGGTCCCTAAACCCTAAACCCTAAACCCTGAAGGCCCTGAACCCTTCAGGGGTTTAAAGGCCTGTAGGGCTTGAGGCCTCCGGTGGTTTAGGCTTAAGCGGCTTAAGGCTTGGGCCGCTCTAAGCCCTAAGCCCTAAGCCCTAAGCCCTCAGCCCTCAGCCCTCAGCCCTCAGCCCTGAGCCCTGAGCCCTGAGCCCTGAGCCCTGAGCCCTGAGCCCTGAGCCCTGAGCCCTGAGCCCTGAGCCCTGAGCCCTGAAGCCTGAGCCCTAACCCTAAACCCTAAACCCTAAACCCTAAACCCTAAACCCTAAACCCTAAACTAGCTCAACAGTGGCAGCCGAAAGGCCCTCAGCAGCCCCAGCGCCAGGGCTGCACGGCAAGGGGAGGCAGGTCTTGACGCGTCATTGGCGCCCGGCCGGCCCTTCCGTAGGGTCTGGGGGCTTTCGGGTTTAGGGCTTGGGGATTTAGGGCTTGGGGATTTAGGGTTTAGGGTTTAGGGTTTGGGTTTAGGGTTTAGGCTTATGGGTTTGGGGTCAAGGGTTTGGGGTTTGAGTTTAGGGTTTAGGGAGTTTAGGGTTGAGGGTTTGGGGTTTAGGGTTTAGGGTTAAGGGTTTGGGGGTTTAGGGTTCAGGATTTGGGGTTAAGGGTTTGGGGTTTGGGTTTAGGGTTTAGGGTTTAGGGTTTAGGGTTTAGGGTTTAGGGTTTAGGGTTTAGGGTTTAGGGTTTAGGGTTTAGGGTTTAAGGGTTAAGGGTTAAGGGTGTGGGGTTTAGGGTTTAGGGTTTAGGGTTTAGGGTTTAGGGTTTAGGGTTTAGGGTTTAGGGTTTAGGGTTTAGGGTTTAGGGTTTAGGGTTTAGGGTTTAGGGTTTAGGGTTTAGGGTTTAGGGTTTAGGGTTTAGGGTTTAGGGTTTAGGGTTTAGGGTTTAGGGTTTAGGGTTTAGGGAGGTTCGTGGGTGGTTTTAAGTAAGGTTTAGGGTTTACGGTTTCGGGTTTGGGTTAGGGTTTTGAGCTACTTGAAGGTTCATGGTAGTCGTTCATGAGTAGATACAAGTTGGGTTCTCAGTACCCTGAATAAGGTTGTGGCCTGATTCCACTATAGTTGCCCTCCTGCTAACCCCACGTATATCTACCCATGAACCTTCAAGAACCCCTAAACCCCTAAACCCCTAAACCCTCCCCCTAAACCCTAAACCCTAACCGTAAACCCCTAAACCCGAAACCTTCAACGCAATTACCGCATTCCTGCGATTTCTGCAAGGTATAGGGTTGAGGGTTTAGGGGTTTTGGGCCTAGGGTTTAGGGTTTTGGGCTTGGGGTCAGGCGTGGGGTTAGGGAGGGCTTTTGGGACTCCATTTCAGAGCACCTGGAACACAAAGCGCTGCTACTCCAAACCCTTACCCCTCAACCCGAAACTGGAACACGAAAGCGCGGAAACCCTTTCAGGAGCTTCCGAAAGAAGGGCTCGGGGTGCAAGCAACCCTGAGCCCTCACACCCAAAACGAGCGCGATCCTGAATCCTAAGCCCTACAGGCCTTATTAAGGTCCCTTTTTCCGGGTGTTGGCGCTTGGGGTTTCAGGGTTCTTTGTGCCTGTAGGGTCGAAGGGTATTGAAATTTGGGGGGATTTAGGTCCTGAGAACCTCACCTTCACCCTAAACCCCAAACCCTAAACCCCAAACCCCAAACCCTAAACCCCAAACCCTAAACCCTAAACCCTAAACCCCGAACTGCCCAACAGCCTCGATTTCCCCTCATCTTCTGTAGAAGGCCTCCTGGGAGATGCTTGGGATGGGGGCTGTGAAGGGCCTGGGGTTTAGGGTTTAGGGTTTAGGGTTTAGGGTTTAGGGTTTAGGGTTTAGGGTTTAGGGTTTAGGGTTTAGGGTTTAGGGTTTAGGGTTTAGGGTTTAGGGTTTAGGGTTTAGGGTTTAGGGTTTAGGGTTTTTGGGAAGTCCGGGCCGGGCCGCGGTCTTAACCTCGGCTCGTCCCATGAACCTCCGAGTAGCTCTAAACCCTAAACCCTAAACCCTAAACCCCAAACCCTAGACCCCAAACCCTAAACCCCAAACCCTAAACCCTAAACCCTAAACCCCAAACCCTAAACCCTAAACCCTGAACCCTAAACCCAAAAACCCTAAACCCCAAACCCTAAACCCTAAACCCTGAACCCTAAACCCTAGATCCTAAACCCCATGTTCCTTGCTTGCTTTGGAGAAGGGGGATTTAGGGTATCTCCTGGTCATAGTGGCTCTGACCCTAGGGTTTTTCGAGCCTCTAGACATGTAGGCTTTGGAGTTGAGCGGCTCAGGTTTTAAGATTTTGTGTTCAGGATTTAGGGTTCAGGGTTTAGGGCTTAGGGTGTAGGGTTTAGGGTTCGGGTTCAGGATTTAGGGTTCAGGATTTAGGGCTTAGGGTTTAGGAGGGTTTAGGAATCCAGGCCGAAGCAGAAGGAGGTGTCCTGGTCGTAGTGCAAGATCACGAGTTCCAACGGGTCGTCCTGCGTCAACCTTGGTCCGTTTTAGAGTTTGGGCTTTAGGGTTTAGGGGATAGGCTTTAGGATTTAGGATTTAGGTTTAGGGTTTAGGGTTTAGGGTTTAGGGTTCAGGGTTCAGGGTTCAGGGTTTTGGGTTTTGGGTTTTGGGTTTAGGGTTTAGGTTTTAGGGTTTAGTGCTCGCGGGGCCATCCATGGTCAAGGGTGGTTTAGGGTAGCTTTTGCTTTTGTCACGCCGTTAAGGTCAAAGCATCGAATGGGAACTGAGTAACTAGGGTTTAGGGTTTAGGGTTTAGGGTTTAGGGTTTTTGGGTTTAGGGTTTTGTGCGACATTATGGTATGACGTAAGGCTTGATTTGGCATCTAGGGCCTGCAATGCCGAAGCCGAAACCCTGAACACCTAAACCCTAAACCCCTCAACACCCACCCCAAACCCCCAAACCCCCAAACCCCAAAATAAGAAGTCCAAAGTTGTCAAGACTCTAAAGCTCGAACTTTCAGCCCATCAAGTGAGCTCTTCGAGACGCTTGGGGTTTCGGGCCTGAAGGTTTTCAGGGCTCTGGGTTTAGGGTTTAGGGTTTAGGGTTAGGGTTTAGGGTTTAGGGTTTAGGGCTTAGGGCTTAGGGTTTAAGGTTTAGGGTTTAGGGTGTTTGGGGTCTGGGATTTGAATGTGTTCCGCCGTGTGAGCAACAAGCGGCCGGGGGCTTGCTATATTCTGTTTCCTTCGCCCGCAGCTGATTCCTAAAACTAAACCCGAAATCCTAAACCCTAAACCTTCAACCCTAAACCCTAAACCCTAAACCCTCAACCCTCAACCCTGAACCCTAAACCCATTCAGGCTGGAGGTGTATGCCGACCAGGTGTTCCAAAAACGCGAGATGAGCCTCAGACTGATTTACATAACACCCCTTAGCCATTAGTGTTTAGGGTTTAGGGTTTAGGGTTTAGGGTTTAGGGTTTAGGGTTTAGGGTTTAGGGTTTAGGGTTTAGGGTTTAGGGCAACTGTTCAGCAGCTCAGCTTGCCACCTTTTGAACAAGTCCTGGCACGCACTTCACGCAGTCGGAACTCCCCCCACCTTCACAAATTCCGAGTCCCCAAGCCCTGAACCCTAAACCATGAATCCTGGACCTTCCGCCCTGAACCTAAACCCTAAATCTGAACAAAACCCCAAGCCCCTAACACAAGGCAAAACAAAGCCCCTCCTTGCTCTGAACCCTAAACCCTAAACCCGAAACCTCCAGTGCGGAAATTTACATTCTTGTCGTGCAAAGCTCCGAGAACCCAGCGTCTCCTTCCACCCTTCGCAAAATCACACAAAAACCAGGGTTTAGGGTTTAGGGTTCAGGGTTCAGGGTTCAGGGTTCAGGGTTCAGGGTTCAGGGTTCAGGGTTCAGGGTTCAGGGTTCAGGGTTCAGGGTTCAGGGTTCAGGGTTCAGGGTTCAGGGTTCAGGGTTCAGGGTCAGGGTTCAGGGTTCAGGGTTCAGGGTTCAGGGTTCAGGGTTTAGGGTTTAGGGTTTAGGGTTTAGGGTTTAGGGTTTAGGGTTTAGGGTTTAGGGTTTAGGGTTTAGGGTTTAGGGTTTAGGGTTTAGGGTTTAGGGTTTAGGGTTTAGGGTTTAGGGTTTAGGGTTTAGGGTTTGGTGCTATTATAAGTGGGTTTGTAAGTAGGGTAGCTATATAGGTATAATTCGCTAGAACCTTCTTCAGGGTACTTAGAACCCTGCTTATATCTACCCTTGAACCTTTAAGAATGACACGCCCCCTGCCATCCTTGATTGGGGGTTTAGGGTTTTTGTTTGGGTTTGCGGTTGTAGGGTTTAGGGTTAAAAGGGCTTAGGGATTCTATGGGATTTTGCCCCTTGACTAGTTGTAAAAGGGCACCCTCGACCTGAATCCTAAGCCCTAAACCCGAAAGAAAACCCAACCCAAACCCTAAACCCCAAACCTTAAACCTTAAACCCTAAACCCTAAACCCAGGGTGGTAAAGGAGCGGTCCTCCGCCTTCATCTGCTCACCCCCGACAGCGATGACCCGGTCACCGGCCACCACTTGCTGAGTGGGGTGGTCATCATTCCTTGGCTCTTAGAACTTTGGGGCTTGCGGGCTCACCGTAAACCCCCTAAACCCTAAACCCCAAACCCCTAAACCCCAAACCCCTAAAACCTAAACCCCAAACCCTACACCCGAAACCCTAGGCCTCACCCTGCCCTGAACCCTGTTAAGATTAGGTGTTCAGGGCTTCGGGCGTAGGGTTTTGGCTTTCGGGCTCAGGGGTAAAGGCTTCGGGTGACAGTGGGCCGTCCTTCCTGAGTTAGGGTTTCGGGTTTATGGTTTAAGGTTTACGGTTTAAGGTTCAGCGGCGCCTGGTCGAGCAATCTCTAGTAGAGCCGCTGTTTCGACTCTAGAGAAAAACCCACCCACCCAGAGAATCCCAAAACTGTAAGAAAGTTTAGTTTTTCACCGGCAAGCCCTGTCCCCCAACCTCAGTCTGTCCTCTTGCTTTTTGTTTTCAGGCACGAACAGCCAGAGAAGAAAAAGAACACCTTTAATCTCATGTTTCTTGTTTTTCCCCCCCCCCCCCCACCCACCCTCGTACCGGGCACGAAAAGCCAAAAAAAAACTTGTTCACCTCATGTTTTTGTTTTCGGGCACGAACAATGAGTGACGTAAAATGACCAACAGGCCCGAGACACTCCCTAACAAAGTGGCGGATGGTATCCTCGAAGGGTCCCTCCTTTACTCCCTTGAGAACCCCATATCCTAAACCCTAAACCCTAATCTCAAACCCCCCCCCCCCGAGTTGGCGCAAAAAAAGAAACTCCCAAAAAAACAAACTCTGAGACCCAACGCCGAGACACCACTCCTGGATGACGCCGTCTGGAAGGATCCTTCGTCTGCTGAAGCCCAAACCCTGAAGCTGTCCAACCCTAAACCCTAAACCCTAAACCTCAAGGTGCTTAAAAGCCTAAGCACCCGTCCCTAAACCCTACATGCGAAATGGGTAGACGTTTTCGGGCAGGGGCAGAGTTGCGTTAAGGGGTTGAGGCTTAGGGTCCAGGATTTGGGATCCAGGATTTGGGGTCCCACCATGTGGTTTCAGGGGGGTGTTCAAGGTTTCGGGCTTAGGGCTTAGGGTTTCAGGCAGGCCCAGGCAGAAGTCTCAAAGACCGAACAGCAAACACACACGCCAGCAGATATGCGGGCAAAACGCTCCAGAGGTGCCTTCGTGAACTCCGCACCAAATCACGAAATCCCACCACGCAACACGACACACCAAAAAGACAGTAGGCTCCGGGAAAGATTAGGATGTAAACCCTGGGGATAGTTCCCTTTAATAACCCTTTTTCTAGTTTCTAGAGCCCTATTCTATATGCCAAGGAGGCCTCATAGTCCCTATCCAACCCCAAGGGTCCCTGATAAGGGTCCCTCCTCTCTACTCCCTTAAATAGACTCCACCCACCCCCTTTGCAGAACCCTTGCTTGGAGGTTCATGGGTATTCATACGTAGGGGAACCTTACTTAGGGTACATACAACCCTTCTTATAACTACCCATGAACCGTCAAGCAGCCCTGAACCCTAAACCCTAAAGTCTAAGGTTCTAAACCCTAGAATCCAAACGGGTTCGTGGGATCGAGAATCCTTGAACTACCCATGAACCTCCAAGTGCGCCCCCAAGCCCCAACACCCAAGCTGATTCCATCTGGGGAACTCGTTGACCACCACCCCTACGGAAGACTTCCTGAGGCGCGTAGGATTGAGGGTTGAGGGTTTTGAGTTTTGGGTTGAGGGGGGCTTAGCCTGCGGGGTGTAGGGAAGGTTTTGTTGTTTTCTAAACCCTAAACCCTAAACCCTAAACCCTAAACCCTAAACCCTAAACCCTCTTAGTGGTCTTGCCGCTCTTTCTGGTGCTTGGAAGCTGTGGTCTTCGGCCACACCGGCCACGAAGTGTTCGTCCCTCCGCCTCCCAACCAAGCTCTTCCCAGAGAGCCCAATACCCCTTAAATTAAGGAATGTACCTTAAATCACATTAAGGATCCCCATATGATTTAAGGGAATATTCCTTAAATCATATTAAGGGTCCTTAATATGATTTAAGGTATACTTCCTTATTTAAGAGGTATTGGGCTCTTTGGGTTCCTCTTTTCACGGGGCCGCGTGACTACTGACAAATGCCCTTCCGTCCTTTCGCCCGCGAGCTTTAGTTAGGGTTTAGGGCTTTTGGATTGGGGGTTGGTTAGCCCTAACCTCTAAACCCTGAGCCCCTGAACCCCCCTGAACTCAAACGCCTAAACCCCCCTCGCTCACGACCTGAACCCGTCACACCGGGACTAAGCCCTAAACTGGCGCTCTTGCGCAAGATGCGGGGGGTTCTTCAACTTGAGTGAGATCCCTTTACTCCTGACAACATGCTCTCCTCTTATTTGACTGATTCTAAACAACACTTCTGCGTTTCACTTCCAATCAGCATATCAACCCCGGATAGGTTCGCAAAATAACAAATGCATGACTACTTAGTCAGGGACGGAGCTTGGGGCCTAGGGTCTCGGGTGTAGGGTTTAGGGCTGCAGGGTTTTAGGGTTTAGGGTTTAGGGTTTAGGGTTTCGGGTTTAGGGTTTAGGGTTTAGGGTTTAGGGTTTAGGGTTTAGGGTTTAGGGTTTCGGGTCTCGGGCTCTCCCTCCGCTGCTGCGTAGTTTGGTCCCAGGAGCTTGTAGAGCAGCGTCACACCCAAGCCTCGGGAGGGCAAAATGGCCACCGAAACCCTACCAGCTCGCCTCCCAGGGTTTGGGGGCCTAGGGGTTTGGGGGTTTAGGGTTTAGGGTTTCGGGTTTAGGGTTTAGGGTTTCGGGTTTTGGGTTTTGGGTTGTGGGTTTCGAAAAGCCTCAAACCCCTACCAAAGATGTCGGTTCCGGAGGCGTTTCAGGGCTGAGAGATATAGGGGTGCCTTACCCGACTTAGAACTCATGCCTTGAAGGGGTATGGGCCGGGGGGGATACAAGATGCCTCTTAAACTCCTTCTGCCCTAAAGCCTAAACCCTAAACCCTGAGAACCAGTCAGCAGGGTTGGGGAGTCTGGGCCCGTCGGCGCTGTCGGTGTTTGGCCGTTTAGGACTCTGAGGGTTTTCGGGTTTAGGGTTTAGGGCTTCGTTTAGGGTTTGGGGGTTTCAGGGTTTAGGTTCCTGGGCTTCAGGGTGTTTTTTTTGGGTGCTGTCAGTTGGGGTTTGGGGTTTAGGGGTTTGGGGGTTTAGGGTTTAGGGTTTAGGGTTTAGGGTTTCGGGTTTCAGGGCTTGTTTGGGCAGCAAGGCTTCGTGTCTTTGACAACGAATGCCGCTCGTAGCAATCAGCATACGCCGTAGGAATAGCAGCAATAATGAATTAGTTGTAATCGTCAGTGCAAGAATAAGAAACCCTAAACCCTAACCCCTAAACCCCAAACCCTAAACCCTCCACAGCCCCGCGAACTCCTCAGCCCAGAGATCGAAAACGCCGCATCCTAACCCAAAAAAACCAAACGCCTTTAAACCTAAAACTTGTTCCCCCTGATACTAACAATCCTTCATAGGGACTACACAAGGGGGGCACCATAATCCCTATTAAGGACTGCTAGTATAAGGGTGAACATCTTGTTCCCCCTGATACTACCAGCTTGGGATGTTTAGGGTTTAGGGTTGAGGGCTTAGGGCTGGGATGTTCCCCCTGATACTAACCGTCCTTAATTAGGATTCTACTAGGGGGTACTACAATCCCTATTAAGGACTGTTAGTAAGGGTGAACATCCCAAGTAACAGCGCAAAACAGCCTCAACAGCACGAAACCCCTAAGCAACACTCGACCCGTAGACCCCTAAACCCGAAACCTAACCCTTAAACCCGAAACCCTAAACCCTAAACCCTAAACCCTAAACCCTAAACCCTAAACCCTAAACCCTAAACCCTAAACCCTACACCCCAAACCCTAAACCCTTGGGAGAAGCGGCTGCCAGTCCGCTGGAGCAGCATCTCCCGCACCTGCGGTCGCCGCACCGTCAGGCACAGGTCTCGGCCTGCGGGGTTTTAAGGGGGGTTTGGGGGGGTTTTAGGGGGGTTGTAGGGTTTTAGGGTTTAGGGTTTAGGGTTTGGGGTTTGGGGTTTGGGGTTGAGGGTTTGGGGGTTTGGGGGTTTAGGGGATTAGTGGGGTTCAGGGTTTTATGCGCTTGGCAATGAGGACTGCTCCAGATCACCCCGGAAACGGCCTCAACTCTTCACAGAGCGTGCATTCGGAGATGAGCTTAGAGGGGTTGCAGGGGGCTGGGGGGTTTACGGGTTGATTTCAAATTTAGGGTCGTGGGGCCTGAAGGGACTTTAGGGCATTTTTGGGGGACGGGGGGTGGGATTGGGGATGCTGAGGGATCCTAAACCCTAAACCCTAAACTCTGGAAAAAAAGGCGAACAAGGGTCGCCACGCGGTATGCCAGGGCCCAAACCCAGGGCCTCAACCCAGGGTTCAGGCCTGAACATCCCAAAGCCCTGAGCCCGGAAGCCCTAAACCCCAAACCCGAAACCCTAGCCCTAAGCCCTAAACCCTAATTTCCAGAATTTTCCAGTTGCTGACAACATCTCTTGGATATGTATATCTATTTTTGCAACACTACAAGAAACTGTGTATATCATCAGATGCATCAAAAACCCTAAGTCCACAATAAGGGAATACTATTAGCCACTAACCCTAAACCCTAAACCCTAAACCCTAAACCCTAAACCCTAAACCCTAAACCCAAAAACCCCAAACCCTCAGCCCTAAGCCCGTAGCGCCTGAGGCAGCGATGCGGCCCTCGAGAACCTCGGCCGAGCCTGCCTGTCCACGGGCAATCGGAGCCCTAAGCCGAGAACCCGTAGGGTTTAGGGTTTAGGGTTTAGGGTTTAGGGTTTAGGGTTTAGGGTTTAGGGTTTAGGGTTTAGGGTTTAGGGCTTAGGGCTTAGGGCTTAGGATCTAGGGTTTAGGGGTTTAGGGCTTAGGGCTTAGGGTTTAGGGTTTAGGGCTTAGGGCATCTTCAGAGTGAGCAGCGGGTTCAGGACTGGCTTGCCCACGATTATCGCCCGGAGTTCAAGATAACACACATACGGTTTTTCACACAATCCAAAAGCCATGGTAGTGTATATCATCTACACAGCAAAACAAAAAAACAGTCGTGAGAAGCATGATGCATGTGTAGAGGTTGCTGATCATCATCAGCATCATTATGGTGATGATGATGGCGATGACGGTGGGGGTTTTCGTGTGTTACGCCAGCGGGAACCCTGAAACTGAACCCCCGCCGGGTGGAACCTCTAACTCTTATGGTGGGAACCCTGAACCCGTCCTTGGGGACGCTGTGGTGGTGGCGGGAGCCGCCAGAGCGTTTTCGGGGGGGAACCCCTGCACCGGTCTAGGTGCTTGCAATGAAGTCATGCCCAAGAGAGTGCCATCCCCAGTTGCACTTTGTCTTCGCACGCAAGGACCTGAAAAGACTGATCTTTTCCTGACACTTGTTATCTGTGAAACACTCCTGACATTGGTTCTCTGTGGGACAGATCTTTTCCTGACACTTGCTATCCGTGGGACAAAACTTTTCCTGGCAGTTGTTATGGCGGGAGCCGCCAGAGCACGAGGGGCGGGAGCCGCCAGAGCGCCACGGGTGGGAGCCGCCAGAGCTCCAGGGTCGGGAGCCGCCAGAGCACCAACTGCCGGAGCACAGAGCATTTGAGTATAGGTTATAGGGCGTTTGCCTTTACAGGGTGTGGAACTGAAGTGTGTGCACACCAGCATCCACAACGAGCCGACCCTCACAGGCTTCGGGACGCGAGTGAGACAAGCGCATTTGCAAAGCGAGATCTGCCTCGGAGAGCGTATGCACTGTCCGCTTCAAGCTTTTGATCTCTCGGCCCAGAAACCTCAACGGCTAGGCACAAGGATGCGGGGGAGCATCGGCAAACACCAGTTGCGAAAAGGCAAGTACTCATCGGCAATGAATCACACTTGCATGGCAAATCATGGGAGCAAGGCCAAGGCCAGGGCCGTGAGCGCTGCGCTTGTGACAGCACGCACACTTCGCGCAACCACAACTGAGCCTGTGGGTCCTTCAAGAGACTGTCGATGGAACAACTTCGAGCAGCCTTGCTTTCGCCGACTCGCTTGCAAGTCAAAAGCCCCTGCCTCTTCTTCACTGATCTTCACGCTTCTGATTGCTTGTTCGAGGCTGGCGTGGCCAATGGCCCCCAGCCTGGCCAGGAAAAGCGGTGCCACATGACCGCCGTCAACGAAACCTGAAGCGTCTAGTATAGCACTAATTAATTTGGCTCCCCCTTATGCTTCTCCCCCCCCCCACCCTAGTGCGCGCGATGTCTGTTGTGTGTATGCAGTCAGCGAGGAACTCGGCAAGCGTGTAGACCACGCGTTTCCTGGCTGTCACGGAGATACTGTGGATTGGTGAGTGGCCGAGCCTTTATGTGGAGAGCTGGCCGGCTAGTTTTCTGCGATTTCTAAACATTGCATGGTGAGCCTGGCCACAAATGCAAGTGGAACGGCGCACCCTCTACCTCACAGCTGGCTCACTGTCTTGTGGGACACGCGTGCAGCTTATATGGATTTGGTACGACAACCTCCAGCCTTGGACATCATCTGCACATGGGTCGGTAAATGTCTTTGTCTAGATTCTTTGGGGTTTGCAGGCGGATTTAGCAGCTCAGATCTCCACCATGGTGCGCTCTAATGAAGAGCAGTGCCCTGACAGCCCCCACAATCCCTGCAAGAAACGAACGGCACAAATAACAAGTAATTGGGCGCTCGCTTGCTTCCTTCTCTTATTCGCTCGCTAGTTATGATTTCCTTGTCTTTTTGCGCTACGCATAATACTACTCAAAGAACCCAAAATGCAGAGTATGTTGCTAAACCTTGTGTCCTTCTTTCGCTCTCTGAATAGATAACTTATATTTTGAGTAGAACGTAGACTTGTAAGGGTTCTATTGTTATACTCACTCCTTATGCTTCATTCCTAACTTCTTCTCCGAAGGTTACGATGTTCCTGGGTTGCTGATGCCGGAAACTGCATGACGGGCGCCGAGTTGTCACTTCGGCTCAGTAAGCCGCAAACTGAGCAGGCTATGCTGTCGTGGGTTTCTGCAGGCTTCCACGTTCATCCGAAGTAGTACCAATAGTGGGGCAGTAGTCGACACAGCTTGTTTTGTTTCATAAGTTCCAACGATGCAGCACGTCCATCACTAGAATTGGGGGAAAGCAAGGGTGCCTGAACGATGATTTCGCCAGTCCGTGTTACCACGGCATGTGAAATTGTCAGCCTGCACGAAGTCTTGTTGCCCCACACAGCAATTGCACATGCGTGGGCAAGGGTTGAATCCAATCGGGACTGTCATAGAAGTGCACACAACAAGGCAAACCGATTCAATAATACGTGCCAAAGAACTAAGCCCGGGAACACATCACAGCAGACAGTGCCTACAGGAGCTTTCACATATCGAGGTTGGTCCATTGGGGGGGAGTGACCATATATATATATATATGTATAAAGTTTTTGGATCAGTGGGCATCATGCGAGCTGCTATTCTGTGTGGCACATGTGAGGGGTTTTAAAATAGCAATTCCTACGCCTACTTCTATAATTTTAATTTGCCACGGCATCCTAACAAGAAAACTGCATGCACCCCCCAGTTGATTTAGGGTATTTAGGCTTGGAGTTTAGGGACTACGGCTCAAGAGTTGCGGGTTTTGGGCTTTGGGCTTAAACTTTAGGGTTTGGAGTTTAGGGTTTCAGGATTTGGGTTTAGGGCTTAGGGCTTTGAGTTTAGGGTTTCAGGCTTTGGGTTTGGGCTAGTCGCGGCTAGTCTGGGGTTTGGCGGGGTCGCTCCCCCTCCTCCACCCCCTCCTCCACCCCCTCCCGCGGCCCCCACCGGCCGCCGGCGACACTTCAACGCTTCGTGCACGATAAGTGCATCCAGCCCCACGTAGGGGCTGGAGCACCACCGGCACTTGGCATTGAAAAGGCCACAGCGCCGCCAGCTGCACGCCTTAGGTCAGGATAAAATTGACGTGATTCCTGCGGAACGCTGTCAGAACAGAGGTGAAGGCATTACGCGGTGAAATGTAAGTGCAAATCGAGTCAGCAACGCTTTCCTCTTGTGCACTGAGAACATCAGAAGCTAGCGACAGCAAGCGAATAGGTCGACCCGGACCGAAAAACAAAATTTGAGAGCCCCAGAGTCTTGAGTAGTTTGGCTAGTCCTCTTGTCCCCGCAACCCTTGGGCAAACATGCAGGGCGTACATTGTAAAATTAAAGATAAATGGCTTGACGCTTCAGAATTCTATCTTGACGCTTCAGAATTCTATCTTCACGGATATCACTTAGGAGTCGTGATGACTGAGACTTCAAGGTTTCGGTTCAGCCTGCGGGGTTTGGTGCACTTTTGCGGGATATGGCTGCTCGGGCAGGCGGCGCGGGCTGTATCGGGCTTTCGCAGTGAACTGTGGAGCAACTTTGCAGGCGACAGTATACCTCATTTTCACAACTTACCTTTGAAAGATTTAGAAACCCACCGTCGCCCAAGCTTCCCCGACCATAAAGCCCCAGCGTTGATTTTAGGAGGGCTAAGTCAAAAACTTGTTATTTCCCGAGGGGCCTGGTGGGCACACATGAATTTTGAAAGTTGACAGACCAGGGACTTAACATCCAGACCCCACCCGCGCAGTTTGAAACATCTAGCGCATGTCTCTCAGAAACCCTCTCCGACCGGACTGGAAAATCAAGGGCGCGATTTAACGGATGGGACAATCAGTTCTGGAACATCATGTCGCGCACTTGGTGTCTCGAGCATCAAGGTCAGACCTTCCAGACCCCACCGAAAAGGTCGTCGTTTGTTGTTGGAGTTTTGCCTTTTGCTAATCATATCTTCCTTGCCATACATGGGGAGCCTGGAACCTTAAGGGCTTATCCTTACCACGCTGGCCACGCATGTCGGTCGTGGATCGACTCTTTGATCGATCAACTGATTTGTCGCCACAATGGCTCAAACTTCATGTCCGTTTGGGATGTTGCGAAGAAGAGCCCTCATCTGAACTTATCTGTAGACGGGATGGGAACGTTGACGGGCCTGACCACGTCTCCTTTCCGCAGAGGAGCGGGGACGTGGACAGGCATCGACGTGTCTTCGTCCTGCCGCGTTGCCGTATTTGCGATGCTAATGCGCAGCAGAAGCGATCGTCTAGGCGTGGGTGAGCGCTCTGCTACTGCGCAGCGGAAGCCGATCTCTGACCAGTTTGGTCTTTCTGTGTGCAGTTAGGGTTTAGGTTTTAGGGTTTAGGGTTTGGGGTTTGGGGTTTAGGGTTTAGGGTTTCGGGTTTCGGGTTTAGGGTTCAGGGTTTAGGGTTTAGGGTTTAGGGTTTCGGGTTTAGGGCTTAACCCTCAAAACCCTCAACCAAAAAGCCCAAAACCTCCGATTTCAAACCCTAAAACCCGAAGCTCAAACCTTAAACCCCTGAACCCTCAAAGCCCAAACACTGAAACGGAGGTCTTCTCAAGGCCCTACGAGACTGAATCCCTCCGAACCCTGAGATGTAGGCCTAGTGGAGTGTGTGTAGGGCTTTGATTTGACTACGAGTTAGCAATGACTCGGGGACTTCGCGCCCTTCGAGAGAAATTGCCTCGATGGGCTATCTGACGCGGATGTCAGTGAGAAATTTCAGATGTGTTGAACGGCGCTTTCGCCCGTCAGGACCCCCACATGCGTTGGCACTACCACTGCTGGCAGCGAAGCACGATCTTCTGGTCCTAGCATCAACGACTCAACGAAGATTACGAGCACCTGAAGCCCTAAAGCCCTAAATCCCTAAAGGCCTAAACCGCTAAACACTAAAGGCCCTAAACCCAAATGCTCCCTAAAACCTAGAGCCTGACGGCTTTTGGGCTTTTGCCTCTGCCTTGCCTCGGGGTTTAGGGCTTACAGCTTAGGCTGTAGGGGTCAGGAGCTTTGGGCTTTTGGGGCTTTGGGAGTTTCGCGGGGGGGGGGGGGGGGGGGGTGGGGCACAGGATTTAAGTGCGACCCAGGAAGAACGCCAACGGCCTCGCCGTTCACCTCGAAGATCTTGTCCTTACGGCTTGGCCAGCTCTTCACACACCGACACATATGCCGGACACCAGCGGCCCACAGCCCAAACCCCTCAACTTCCCCCCGACGCCATGAAGGCCCTAAACCCTAAACCCTAAACCCTTAACCCTGAACCCTAAAACCTAAACCTTAAACCCAAATCCCTAAACCCTAAACCCGAAAAGGGCGGGCTTCATCCTTAAGGATGTACCCCTAAGAGGTTCATGTGCTCCTAACGTGGCCCTTCGATTCCCTCTGAAGACCTTCAAAAAGGGTCCCCAAAGCCCCTTAAGGTCCAAGGTACAACCCTGGGGGTTCGGGCTTGGGAGTCCCTAACCCTAGTGACACCCCGCCAAGTTTGGCCTAAGGTCCAAGACCGTCCTCTAAACCCTAAACCCTAAACCCTAAACCCTAAACCCTAAACCCTAAACCCTAAACCCTAAACCCTAAACCCTAAACCCTAAACCCTAAACCCTAAACCCTAACCCTAAACCCTAACTGGTTCATAGTTGGGAGCGGATTAAGTATTTAAAACCCTAAACCCTTAACTCTAAGCCCTAAGCCCTAAACCCTAAACCCTAAAGACCAGCCAAAGGAGCGTAGGGGATCACGGGCATGTCGGGATGCGCACGGTTCCAGTCGGCCAGCAGCCCATCTTCCAGGACTGCCTTCACCTGAGCTTACTAAGGGTGCCCCCTTTTTTAAGGGTTTCGGGTTTAGGGTTTAGGGTTGAGGGTTTAGGGTTGAGGGTTCAGGGTTTAGGGGTTTTGCGTGCCTGGAAGTAGGAGTGTGCGGTGCCTTAGATCATGTTTTGAGCATGTGAAGCCCAACTCCACAGCTACAGCTAGCAAGAACATACCCAGAGGAGCCATAGTCAATGTAGGTTCTGCGGGTTCTGCACAAGGTTCCTGGTTATCGTGGAGGGAGAGGGGGTCCTGCGCAAAAAACCTTCCGAACAGGAAAGGGCCCCTGCTGACGCCTTGCAACCCGAAGCCCTAAACCCCAACACCCTAAATACGCAAACCAAAGCCCAACTCACAACCCTAAACCCTAAACCCCAAACCCCAAACCTCAAACCCTAAACCCTAAACCCTAAACCCTAAACCGCTGTCCAGGGGGCCATCAGGCCCCGGTGCAAGTCGCACGAATCCAGCTGCACCCCCAGCTTCCCTCGGGTTTAGGGTTTAGGGTTTAGGGTTTAGGGTTTAGGGTTTAGGGTTTAGGGTTTGGGGTTTAGGGTTTAGGGTTTAGGGTTTAGGGTTTGAGTTAAGAGTCTAGGGTTTGGGTTTCGGGGCTGAGGGTGTAGGCTTCACAAACGGATCCTAATGGGAACCCCAAATAGGGAACACTAGAATAGAGTAGGAATAGAAAGGGGGTATGATGTAAGGACCCTGCTAGGTATATTCCTGCTATACTTCTACTCTATTTCTTGGGGTTTCTGCTCGGGGTTCCCGGTAGAGTCCCTTTAGTTTAGGCTTGGGCTTCAGGGTTTAGTGTTCCCTAAACCCTAAGCCCCAAACCCTAAACCCTAAACCCTAAACCCTAAACCCTAAACCCTAAACCCTAAACCCTAAACCCTAAACCCTAGATCTCTTTAGTAATGGAAGACTTCTCCTTCAATTCGCGGAGAATTGGGCTCCCTAAGCCCGAAACCCTAAACCCCTCATGAAGGGGTTGTGGGTTGAGGGTTTAGGGTATAGAGTTTAGGAACTAGGGTGTAGGGCTTAGGGTTTAGGGTTTAGGGTTTGGGGTTTAGGGTTTAGGGTTTAGGGCTTAGGGTTTAGGGTTTAGGGTTTAGGGTTTAGGGTTTAGGGTTTAGGATTTAGGGGGGAAAATTGAGCTCTCTGGGGACTGTAGAGTTTGTCAGGCGGCGCCCTTCGTAGACCACGTCCACCTGCTGGCATTACAGCGAGGCTGGGGTTTACTTGGGAGGTTCATGGTACTTCTTAACCAGTCATAACTGTACTTATATCTGTACTTATAACCAGATTAAGGCACTTGAGGGGCTTATAAGCGGGTCAGAAGTACAGCCATTCTTGGTTAATAAGTACCATGAACCTCCCCAAGTAGGGTTGTGGTCTTAGGCCCAGGCCCTGGGTTTGGGGGTTTGGGGTGTTTAGGGTTTAGGGCTTTTAGGGTTGAGGGCTTTTAGGGCTTTAGGGTTTAGGGTTTAGGTTCTGAGGGCGTTAGGGTGTAGGGTTTGTGAAGTCCAAAATCTGCAAGCCCTTATGAGCCCTGACTCGCGAACCCTACCCCAAGAAACCGCCAAGATACCCCTGAAATACTCCCTGAACCTCTTAAGACGAGAACTCAGCCCGGAAACCCTAAACCCTAAACCCTAAACCCTAAACCCTAAACCCTAAAAAAAACCGACTCCGGCCCCCGGTCCCGGAAACAAGATCAGAAGCCGGGTCCCCAAAGAGTAGTGAGAAGAAGCCCACCAGAAAGGTTTGCGATAGTAGCGGACCCGAGTCTAGAAGCCCCCGAAGAGTCGGATCCGATAAGGTGCCCCCTTAAGCCCTAAACTCTCAACCCGAAGCCCTTAGCCCCAAACCCTAAACCCTAAACTCGAAACCCTAAGCCCTAAGCCCTAAACCCTAAACCCCAAACCCGAAACCCGAAACCCTAAACCCCAAAACTAACTGGGAAAGGAAACGCCCACGAGGGAGAGCCTGGAAGGTGTGGGCCCGCAGCGCTGTGGCAGGGCGCCCTCGAACTTCTAAAAACCGCCTCGAGGGGGGAGTGCGGAGGTTTAGGTTTTAGGGTTTAGGGTTTAGGGTTTAGGGTCTAGGGTCTAGGGTCTAGGGTTTCGGGTTTAGGGTTTCGGATTTAAGGTTTAGGGTTTGGGGTTTAGGGTTTAGGGTTTAGGATTTAAGGTTTAGGATTTAAGGTTTAGGGTTAAGGGTTTACTTTAGGGTTTAGGGTTTAGGGTTTGGGGTTTGGGGTGGGGGGGGGGGGAGGGGGGGAGCTGGGGGGTTTGGGGGGGAGAGGGGCTTTAGGGGGTTTAGGGGCTCAGGGTTACGGGTCGGTTTAGGGCTTCGGGTTTGCAGGCATTACTGGCCTTGCGGGCTTTGGGTGTTGAGGAAGGAGCCCCGAACCCTAAACCCTAAACCCTAAACCCTAAGCCCCAAGCTAAACCCCTAACCGACAAACCCGAAACCCGGCCTACCTTACAAAACCCAAAGCCTACCGCGGCCACCGTACTTCTTTGCAGGCCACCCAGGGAGGGGTTTAGGGTTTAGGGTTTAGGGTTTTAAGTTTAGGGTTTAGGGCTTAGGGCTCAGGGCTTAGGGTTTAGGGTTTAGGGTTTAGGGCTTAGGGCTTAGGGTTTAGGGTTTAGGGTTTAGGGCTTAGGGCTTAGGGCTTAGGGCTTAGGGCTTAGGGCTTAGGGTCTAGGGCTTAGGGTTTGGGGTTTAGGGGTACCGTATTGGGGTGCTATATTTACAAAAAGAACCTTGCAAGGAGTAGGAGTTGGGTTCTTAAGGTCATGCCCTCCACGCCCACCCCCTACAAAGCCAAAACCCTAGACCCTAGACCCTAGACCCTAAACCCACAAAAGCAAACTTTCCACCCTAGACTCTAAACCCTAAACCTTAGACCATAGACCCTAAACCGACAACAACAAACTTTCCACCCTAGACCCTAGACCCGAAACCCACAAAAGCAAACTTTCCACCCTAGACCCTAAACCCTAAACCCTAGACCATAGACCCTAAACCGACAACAACAAACCTTCCACCCTAGACCCTAAACCCACAAAAACAAACTTTTGGCGGCCCAGGAACTCTCCTTGCGGATCCAACTCCAGCTGCGCAGGGCATTGGAGGTTCAGGGTTGGGGGCTCAGGGTTTAGGGTTTAGGGCTTAGGGCTTAGGGCTTAGGGCTTAGGGCTTAGAGCTTAGGGCTTAGGGCTTAGGGCTTAGGGCTTCGGGTTTCGGTTTTCAGGGTTCAGGGTTCAGGGTTCGCAGCCTACCGAGAGTTTAGGGGTTTCGGGCTTTGGCCCTGAGGAATCTACCTAGGGTATGGGGACGAGGGTTCTTCACTCAAGAATCGCCCAGGTCTCAGAAGGAAACCATGCCAGGTTTAAGGTGTAGTGTTTGTAAGCAAGGAATCTACCCAGAGTGCAGGGCGTCGGCTTCTTAACCAAGGGTTTGGAGGGGGGCTTCGGGCTCCGAACATCGGAGCCTGGAGATCGTCGCGCTTCTCGGGTTCGGTGCAGCAGTACATCGGCACCTGCATCGCAAGAGGCTCCTAATTCAGGACTTGGGGTCTACGGTGTAGGGTTTAGGGACAAGGGGGTTTCCCGAAAGGGCTCGCACAACAAAGGGGCGGGCTGGCAGGGAAAAAAAAGCACACCTCTAATCCCCAGCACTGCGATGAAGTTTCCAGCCCTTTACGTGGTATGTTTGCTGGGAATGGGTACCCCCCTCCCCCGCCCCCCGGTGGCGGCATTTGTGGACCAAACTGTTTCTCCTCTCCGCCCCAACCCCTCCCTCTGCCCCGCTCGTTGTGCCCCCTGCCTTCATGCACCGCCACTCAGACCCGTCCCAAACCTCGTCACCTCAGCGCATTACAAGCCTGGGTTTAGGGTGCACGACGTTCAGAACGTGAGACCCTGAACCAATTGCTCCTTGCTTCGGTTTCTTTGCTGATCATTGAGGTGTGCGAATGCTAGGAGGATCAGGCTTTAGGGTTTAGGGTTTAGGGTCTAGGGTTTCGCACATCTGGCAATTCAGCCCCCGAAAGCAGCATCGAGAGCAATCAGGCCAGGCCAGCGCAGAGCAAGATGCCTGGCACCGTTCAAGGATCTACTTGGAGGTGCATGGTACGTATTTAAACATTTCTAACTGTACTTATAACCCACTTCTGAGCCCCCTTAAGTGCCCTAATATGGTTAGAAGTACAGCTATAAGCACAGTTTTATACTTGGTTAATACGTACCATGAACCTCCAAGGATCTCCACACCCCAAGCCAAAAGGGGAACGCAACTCCTCAAGGTCACCTCTCAGGAGAAGACCACCACGACGCCGAGACCAAGGTGCGAAAAAAGAGTGACAAGGTGGGACTGGAGACAAGGTTATTGAACAGCAACCCTAAACCCTAAACCCCTTGAGAGGCGCTCTCATGGGTAGTTTAGGGTTTAGGGTGTAGGGCTTAGGGTTTAGGGTTTAGAGTTCTAAGTAGGGGTCATATGTGCCCTTCAAATAAGGTCATGACTTATTAGAGTCATGGCTACCGTACCTGGATTCCTACTTAAAACACCACCCATGAACATCCAAGCATACCTGACTGCAGGGTCTTGGGCGTGAGCGGCTACGGATCTGCCATGATCCCGCGGTAACCAGGCGGTCCAAGTACCCGTCTAGTGCTCAGACCCAACGTTGACCTTTTTAGCGACGCCCTACAAAACCCTAAACTCTAAATTTTCCCTAAACCCCAGACCCGAAAAACCCTAGGCCCTAAATCCTGAACCTTAAACCCTAAACCCTGAACCCTAAACCCTCAAGAGGGCAAAATGTCCCCAAGCACCTCCGCCGCCGGGCCGCCACACCCGCAGGTGAGCAAAGGCCACATCTCGAGCTGAGTGGCGGAGGAGGCATGGCAACAGTACAAGCCGCCCTGGAATCATGAGCAGTGTGGTTTAGGGTTTAGGGTTTAGGGTTTAGGGTTTAGGGTTTAGGGTTTAGGGTTTAGGGTTTAGGGTTCAGGGTTTAGGGTTTAGGGTTTAGGGTTTAGGGTTTCTCTACCTCGGACCCTTGAGGTTGTACCCTTGGGTTTGGGGACCCATTTTTCAGGATCCTCTAAGGGAATGCAAAGGCCCTTGTGAGGAGTAATCTTTAACTATGTTTGCAGGGTGCGCTAGCGGAAGTGAAGTTGAAGGGCCCTAAACCCTAAACCCTAAACCTTAAACCCTAAACCCTAACACACACGCACACACGCACCCACACACACACGCACGCACGCACACACACACACACACACACACACACACACACACACACACACACACTGCGTATCAGAAGTCTTTTACGTAGACCGCTTTGCTAAAGGCCCTACGTGGAGTCATCGCTGGGCGACGATGACGGCGACATCAAGCGCGATGCCGCGGCCTTGGTCCATGACGAGCTTTGCCCGCCGCTTGACTTCTTCGCGGACGGCAGCTTGGTCTTCCGGAGAGAAGGACTGAATCTTGGTTCTGGTGCTGTTGGCACCATCGATGATAACCTCGGCGTAGTGGTCGGGGTCAAAGTAAGACATGACGAGGGGACAATGAACGATGGCGCACTTCGAGAAGCCGTTGGCGAGGAACAACTGGCGCGTGGCCTCGTCATCGTCGCCGAGATGGAAACTCGAGCGCTTGGCCGGGTCCTTTCGCTCGAGGCCGAGCGAGTCGAGGACGTCCGGGACGATGGTCATGAGCGGCGACTGCCTCGGGGAGGACATGCGTGCTTAAGAGCAGCAAGCGTGAGTGAAAGGTACATCCCCGAAACCCGAAACCCTAAACCCGAAACCCTAAACCCTAAACCCCTAAACCCAAAACCCTTTGCTTTTTTTGGGGGGAGGGGGGTCCTTTAGAGGTCGTCTTCAAGATGCTCCGCGTGGCCCCAGACGCTGTATCCAGCGAGGCCGCCTGGCTTCAGAACGCGGCCGGCCTCCATGATGGCGGGTGCCGGATCCTCAGGCTTCGATATCATCTAAACCCAACCCTAAACCCTAAGCCCTAAGCCCTAAACCCTAAACCCTAAACCGTAAACTCTAAACCCTAAACTCTAAACCCTAAACCCTAAACCCTAAACCCTAAACTCTAAACTCTACACCCTACACCCTAAACCCTAAACCCTAAACCCTAAACCCTAAACCCTAAACCCTAACCCTAAGCCCTAAACCCTATCTGGGACGCTCTTGACCTGCAGCTTTCTGGTTTTTACCTACAGCTATATAGAATTGGGATCATCCCTATAAACCCTTTGAACCCTAAACCCACCCCCAACTCCCCCCCAACATAATCTCTAGCAATGTACATATGGGCCCTTGGGCCTTAAACCTTTTGAAGGGCTCGTTTTAATCCACAGATAGGGATCAGGCAGGTAGTGCAAGGTGCAGTTCGAGATGTAGCGGTCGAAGCTCGCGTCGGCGTACGGCAGCGCCGCGCAGTCCAGCTTTTCGACTCGGGCGACCATGCCCGCCAGCGTCGCCTTGGCCTTCTCCACCATGCCTTCAGCGATGTCCGAGCAGCAGTACTCCAAGACTTCGACCCCATCCAGGCCCAGCAGTTCCTTGGCCAAGGCCCCTGTGCCCGCTCCGGTCTCGATGATTTTGAGCGGGCCCACGTGGTTCAGCTGCAGCCCGTTTGCCACCAGCCGGCCACACAGAAGCGACGATGGCTGAAAGTACCGGACGTAGCTGTCCGCCGTGCTCGACCACTTCTTGTCCTGCTCCGCCATTCCACCATGTACCGAAAGGAATGCCGAACTACAAGATGAGGGCAACCAGCTGCCTACCACATGGGGACTTTGAATTCCGGAAAATATAGCCCTTAAACACCCTAAACCTCAAAAAGCCAAACCCTAAACCCTAAACCCTAAACCTTAAAGGGAACCTCTTAAGGGTACATCCTCAACATTCCAAGCATGATTCCCGTGATTGAAAGTTCATACGCCCTTAGCTCCTCACACCCTGAAGGTTCTTGAAAGCAGCCTTTAGCCAGCTGCCGCCGCCGCCAGCGCTTTAAACATTCAAACAACCCTAAACCCTAAACCCTAAACCCTAAACCCTAGAGCCCTTGAAAACACTTTCAGCCTTTCGAAAGATCCAGCCTGAACTGCCCGGTTTAGTCAGGGTGTAGAGCTTAGGGTTTGTAGAGCTTAGTGGGGATTAGGGTTCAGGGTTTGGGGTTTGGGGTTCAGGATTAGGGGGCACCCCCTGTTTGGGAGATGCCCGTATGGCTTTCAAAGCAGAAAACCGCCTTAGGACGTGGGAGCTTGCTTCGTGCCTTCGGCGTGTTTGTGGCAGAGGCCCAAGCAACAAAGGAAGCTGAGGGCTTTCGAGGGGTTTAGGGTGTAGGGTTTAGGGTTGAGGGTTTAGGGTTTAGGGTTGAGGGTTTAGGGTAGAGTGTAGGGTTTTGCAGACGATTTGGGGTTCTAGGGTTTAAGTTGCTTGGGACCTGATGAAAAACATGTTGCTCAAGCCATGAGAAAAACCGATATTACCACACCTACCCTACTTGCAACCCTACCCATAAGTACGCATGAAAATCCAAGTAGGGCAAGAGGCTTAGTGTTGTCAAGTGTCAAGTGACGTCGACGTACGGATGTGCTTAAGGCAATGGTTCTTCGCACCTGCTCGGCAAGCATACCGCGCCCGGGTATTAACTAAACTGCCAAAGCCCCTCTGCCTTGGGCAGCAGCAAGGCTGGCGTACACGTTGATTAACTCCAGCTGCCACCGTTGCTGCCGGGATCTCGGTCTTAAATGCTAGCCAAAGCGACTCTTGCATCACAAGGGATGGCACAGCAGCCCTAACCCTAAACCCTAAACTCTAAACCCTAAACCCTAAACTCAGATCCCGGAAGCAGCTAAAGGCATGCTGATAAAACGCCAGTAGCCCCCCTGGCGCATCCGCTGGAAGCCCTGGTACTGGCTGATGCAGCACCAGGCTTCCGCACGCTGGGGGGTTACTTGCTTGCCTGGTGCCTGGTGCTTGAAGGGTTTAGGGTTTAGGGTTTAGGGTTTAGGGTTTAGGGTTTAGGGTTTAGGGTTTAGGGTTTAGGGTTTAGGGTTTAGGGTTTAGGGTTTAGGGTTTAGGGTGTGGGTTCATGGGTAGATCTACGTAGGTTTACACGTAGGGCAACTTATAGTTGTATATGGGTTTTGCTTCTTTTGGGGTACTTATCACCGTACCTATAACTACCCAGGAACCTCCAAGTGGGGCTACCAGAAAGTCTTCGCCTGAGCCCCCATGCACATCATGCCGAGGCATGTCGGGACAGCGATACAGGTGCCGCAGCCGCATGGCTTTGGCTGCCCAGGCTTCTTGACATCCATCGTGCAGGGTTCCCACACTTCTCGCTGTCCTCCTCTGGGACATGGTGGTTCCGAATCAGAACCGCCTTCTCAATGATGGTGTGGTAAATCTCCTGATTGCTGGCCACGGCAAGCATGATGAGGCGCTTGTCCTCTAAGTTCGTCGCGTCCGCCTTCCCGATGTCCCAGTTCTCGGGATTGGGAAACCTACTTGGTCCAGTGACGATGTACCGGTCGCTCTGCAGAAACCCACCTTGGGCAGCGCAGTACAGCTCCCAGCAGCACCAGATGCGAGCGAAGACGTCCACGGCGTCGTTGCGCACGACGAGGTACCTGTTGGCTCGCTGCAGGGCCTCCGTGAAGGGCGCGTGGGCGGGATCGCTTCCCAGCTGCTCGCTCAAGTCCAACGGGTTGTCCGACTGAATGATAGCGAAGATGCAAATCCACCTGAGCCATTAAAACCCCTAAACCCGAAAAATCCTAAAATTTCTAACCCTGACACCCTGAAACCCTAAAACCCTAAACCCGAAAAACCCTACATACCCTATTTCTCCCCAAAGCCTAAACCCACAAGAACCGAAAGGAGAGCTTGGCCACAGGTTGGGCTTCTCGGGCGCGTGCGCAAAGCAAAACTCGATGGATCGAACAAACTTCAGCAGCTCTTCCTGTAGGGCCCGTAGGGGTTTAGGGCTTAGGGGTCGGGGTTTGGGGTTTGGGGTTTGGAGTTTGGGTTTGGGGTTTTGGGTTGGGGGTCTAGGGAAGGAGGGATCTTTGGGAGTGAACGGCTTTAGGGGCTTCAGGGGTTCAGGGGTTTTAAGGGTATAGGGCCTTGGGGCTTCTGCAGTTTAGGGGTTTCGGACTGTTGGGGTTCAGAGGTTTAGGGTTTAGGGGGCAAAATTTGGGGGTTTTATAGCTGCGAGGCTTAGATGTTCTCTGTAGTGTGTATATATATATATATATATATATAGAAATATCTACGAAATATGGAGAGAGCCCCTACACCCCTGCAACCCCTAAGCCCCCGCACCCCGACCCTACACTCCACGCCCTGAACCCTGAACCCTGAAGCCTCACCCACACACGCCCTACACGGCCCTACACCCTTCCTTCCAAGCGTGGGTCACAAAGCACTCGACGCCGAGCCCCTCCGGGTTCAGGATCCGTGAGTAGGGCTTCCGGTGGGCTTGGCAGGCGGGCTTCACCAGGGAGTCGTTCACCTCGGGGGGGGGGGGGTGCTTTCTCAAACCCTGCTATCAACCCCAAAAACCACTCGTCTATACACCATAGAAACCTTTGTGGGAAAGCCTGTAAACCCTATGAACACTGTCTGCGTCCGCCGCACCCACCATGAACCACAGTGGGAAGAGATCAACCGAAGGGAGGAGGAAGCAGGGAGGGAGGGGGAAGGGAAGCAGGGAGGAGGGAGGGTGGAGGGAGAGAAGCACGGTTGTTTGAAGTGGTTTAGGTGCTTAGTGGCTTTTGAGCTGAAAGGGCAGCTTAAAAGGTTTACACTGTCTAGAGGGCTTCAAGACTCCGAAGGGTTCATATAGTTCACAGTACTTGTTATAGGTTTAGGGGGGTGTACAGGGTGTGTGGGGTTCATAGGGTTGATAGGGTTTATAGGGTATATAGAGTTTCTGGGGCTTGTAGGGCGGGGGGTTTACGGCCTGGTACATGTCGACCCTCTCGTCCTGCACTTGGGCGCGCACATCCTCCACGGGGGGGGGGGGGGCGGGGGGTCGAATCCCCATGAGGCTTGGGTTTAGGCTTCAGGGTTTGGAGCCAGGTGGTCAGTTCTCCAAAACTAAGGCAAGCCCGAATATTGAGGGTACCCAACAAAGGGACCATATCATTTTTAGAGCTCACCATCTATAGCTACACCTACATAGTGCAAGACCATGTCGCGAAACCCTTGAGACCCTAAACCCTAAACCCTAAACCCTAAACCCTTGAGACCCTTGAGACCCTAAACCCTAAACCCTAAACCCCTAAGGTCCATGCGACGCCTCAGCCTCCTGAGCCTCCCCAAATAGGCCCAAAACTCTGAAAACCCTCCCAGGTGCCTAAACCCCAAAACCTTCAGGGCTTCAGGGCCTTCGGGGCCTTCAGGGCTTTGTAGGGTTTAGGGTTTAGGGTTTTGGGGTTTAGGGTTTAGGGTTTAGGCTTTAGGCTTTAGGCTTTAGGGTCTAGGGTTTAGGGTTTAGGGGTTTAGGGTTTAGACAACGCAGCGCCACCAAACCACGCCTCGGCCAGCTTCCGCAGCTGGGCCACGGTCACACAGTTGAACTCTGTGGGGCCCACCTGCTTGGGAGTCTGGGGTTTGGGGTTCGGGGTTTGGGGCTTGGGGTTTGGGGCTTGACTTGCGGTTTGGGGTTTGGGGCTTGGGACGTTGAGGGTTTGGGGTTTGGGGTCTGAGCTTGGGTGCGGGGTTTGAGGTCCGCCGACCCTGGGCAGCGTGTTGGATGGTTGAGGGGAATGGCTCTTAAAAATTTGGTGTCTTGTTTGGCATTTCGGGTTTGGGGTATAAGGGTAGATACGGTTTAGGGTTTGTAGGGTTTAAGGTTAGAATTTAAGGCTTGGGAAGGGGGGGGGGGGGGAGAGGGCGGGGGGCGGGGTTCAGGCGTTTCGGGAGTTAGCAGCCTCGGTCTCGAAAAATCAATGAGCATTTCCAAAAAGTGGGAGGTACCCCCTTTATACCCCTCGCAGATACTCTGATCATGATTAGAGGAACGACAGGTGGAGCTCTCTCGCAGGCCAGCCCTGCAGGTTGAGGGCTTAAGGTTTGGGAACCTGCCCGTTCTAGGGTTTAGGGTTTAGGGGTTTGGGGTTTAGGGGACTAGGGGGTCTAGGGGGTTTGGGGGGTTTGGGTTTAGGCTTTGGGGTTTCGGGCTTGGGGTTTAGGGTTTAGGGTTTACGGGGGCTCGCCCACCTCGGTTTTGTGGCGGAGCGGTGCGGCCGCCGAAGACCGTGGCAAAGAGGAGGCCTGCTCAAGTACCTTCCGCAAGCCCAGATCTCCACAGACATGAATGAGGAGCATTCCGTCTTGTCCCATCAAAATTTGGGAGTGCGCCCTAAGCCCTAAGCCACAAACCCCCAAACCCCAAACCCTAAACTCTAAGCAAGCCGGTTTCGGGGTGCTTTTCGGGTAATAGGGTCTTGGGGGCTTACTGAACCCCTTGAACTGTACCCCCCAGGCCCCTGAGCTCCTTAAACTGCGATTTGGCCTGTGGGAGGAGCCGACCGGGTTTGGGGGGCTTAGGGCTTCGGGTTCTGAGGGTGTAGGGTTTAAGCTCAGGCTTTAGGACACCAAACCCTAAACCCTTAACCCCCAACGCGCCCCAAGAGCCGCGACAACGTTCCAACCCCTGACCTTAGGGGCTTGTCAAGAGGGTTTAGGGTTTAGGGTTCTGGGGTTGAGGCCCCTACCACAAAATTCAACACCCAGAAATCGGAAAAGCCTGAAAACACACGATCCCATCGGGATTTCGCGCCTTTCGGGCTTTGCAGAGTTTAGGGCCAATCCCTGTGAGCCCAACCCCCAACATGCACCCCGCCCCCAAACCCAAAACCCCAAACCCTAATAAACCCTAAACCCTGGCCCTAAACCCCAAAACCTAAACCCTGAACCCTAAACCCTAAACCCTCCCCCCCCCAACAAAAAAAACACAAAACAAAACAAAAAAAAAAACAAGACCCTAAGCCTGCAAGCCCTAAACCCTAAACCCCAAAGCCCTAAAGCCCTAAAGCCCTAAACCCTAAACCCTAAACCCTAAACCCTGAACCCTAAACCCCAAACCCCAAACAAAAAGCAAGGCGCCGGCGCAGGCGTGGAGGACTCGTCCAGCAGCTGCTGCGTCCACTGCGGCAGCGAAGACCGCTGCAGGGGCCGCTGCCATGTCCTGCGCGCATTTTGGGGGTTTAGGGTTTAGTGTTTAGGGTTTAGGGTTTAGGGTTTAGGGTTCAGGGTTTAGGGTTTAGGGTTTAGGGTTAGGGCTTTGGGATCTACTTCCTCAAAGGTGCGAAGGGTTTAGAGGGTTTTGTTGGGTTCATAGGGCTTGTTAGGGCTTGTAGGGTTTATAGGGCTTGTGGGGTGTAGGGTTTAGGGTTTACGGTTTAGGACTTAGGGATTAGGTCTTAGGGTTTGTTTGATTCCTAGAAGGTGTGAAGGGTTTAGGGGGTTTTGGGCTTTGAGAGGTTTTCAGGTCTTCAGGATTGAACGGGGATACAGGGTTTACGGTTTAGGGTTTTGCTCAAGATGTGAGGGGCTTAGGGCTGGGGTTTTGAAGGGCATCTTCGGCGTTTGGTTTGTAGGTTTGAGAGGTTTGGGTGCCGGGTTTGGGGTTTAGGGTCTAGGGTTTCTGGTCTAGGGTTTGGTGAGGGCCCTAAACCTGAAACCCTAAACCCTAAACCCTAAACCCCAAACCCTAAACCCTAAACCCTAAACCCTGTCCTGCACTTCACCGCGAGCCGAGCTGGAGGCTTGCCGCCATGCTTCTGCTGGGACCGGCTCTTCTCCAGCAGCTCCTGCTGGGAGGTTCATGGTACTTCTTTACCAATTAGAAGTGTTTCGGGTTTAGGGTTTAGGGTTCAGGGTTCAGGGTTTAGAGTCTAGGGTTCAGGGTTTACGTTTTAGGGTTTACGGTTTGTGGGTAATAACTCTTCTCAAGCAGCTCCTGGGGTTCAGGGCTTGCTTGGGGTTTGGGGGTGACCCATGGCAAAAAAGACATGGATTTACACAGTTTAGGGTTTAGGGGTTTAGGGGTTTAGGGGTTTAGGGGTTTAGGGGTTTAGGGGTTTAGGGGTTTAGGGGTTTAGGGGTTTAGGGGTTTAGGGGTTTAGGGGTTTAGGGGTTTAGGGGTTTAGGGGTTTAGGGGTTTAGGGGTTTAGGGGGTTTAGGGGGTTTAGGGGTTTTAGGGGTTTAGGGGTTTAGGGGTTTAGGGGTTTAGGGGTTTAGGGGTTTAGGGTTTAGGGTTTAGGGTTTAGGGCTATTATTTAGGGTTTAGGGTTCAGGGCTTAGGGCTTTAAGGCTTTGGAGTTGTTTGGAGTTCGTTTGCTGATCCCGAAAGACGTCGGCTTCATCTTTGGGATTCCGTAGGGTTCTCAGCCTAAACCACTCAAAAAAAAAACCTAAAACCCTGTAACTTTTAGAGCCCTGTAAACCCCAAAACCCTACAAGCCCTAAAAAGAACCGAAAACATTTACAAGCCCTACAAACCCCGTAAACCCAAAAAAAAACCCTGAACCCTCTGAACCCTTGAAACCCTGAGATCCCTGGAAGCCCTAAAAGCCCTGAAGAATACTACCACAGAGGCCCCGAACCCTAAACCCTAAACCCCAGGGCTTGTCGCTTGTCGTAAAGGGGGCCACACAGGGCTCAGAGGTTTATAGGGTTGAAGGCTTTGGTGATCGGGGTTAGGGATCTCCGGGGATTGTTAGGGTTTAGGATTTTATGGTTGAAGGCTTTGGGGTTTCAGGGGTTTGAGGTGTTGGGCTGTTTTGTGGTTTTTTGGGGTTTCTTGGGTTCTTCCAGGCACCCTCCCAGGCGCCTGCAAGGGAACGACATGGACCCCGTTCGCCTGCAACATGGGTCCTGCCAGGCGATCTCAACTTGAATGCATAACCGCGTCAGGGGGCCGGCCACTCCTACAGAAGTGCGTCCTCAACCCTAAGCCCTAAACCGGAACCCGAAACCTTGAACTGGAAACCCTAAAAACAAGAAGAAAAACATAAAAGATACGAAACGCAAAGCCCTAAACCCTAACCCGAAACCCTAAACCCTAAACCCTAAACCCTAAACCCCCCGCGGCCAAGGGGCCGATCACGACGTGCCGCGCAAAGGTCTTGGCCACCGAGGCGGCCGCTTCGTGCAGAATCTCTGCCTGAAAGTTGCGTTCAAGGTTTAGGGTTTAGGGTTTAGGGTTTAGGGTTTAGGGTTTAGGGTTTAGGGTTTAGGGTTTAGGGTTTAGGATTTCAACCCTAAACCCTAAATGCTCAATTGGGGCTTCTTGAAAGTTCAGAGGACCCGGTGCCACAAGGGTTTGCCTGACACAAGGTACGCTAGCACGTACCTCGTATGAGGCTTAGTAGCAGAAAGTGCGAATTAAAAAAAAAAAAAAAGCGGTACCAATGGGCATCCCCGAGCCACCAAGACCATCAGGCACTTCGCAGGGGAGTCGAACCACTCCGTGGCCTCGAAGTCGCGAATGCGCAGCACCACCCTTTCGGGCTTCTCCTTCCCCGGCCGCTGGGCGCTTGTTGGCGGTGTGCGTGTGTGCTTGAAGCTCAGGGGTGTAGGAGCTTAGGAGCTCGGGGGTGTATAAGAGGGTTTAGGGTTTAGGGCTTGAATCATGTCGGGCGAGACCACAAAAGCCCTGAAAAACCTGAGCCGAGCATCCACCGGAGCTTCCAAGGCGATAAGCGTGCAGGCGGGCAGATCGATCCTAGGGTGGGTTTGGGGATTTAGGGTTTTAGGGGTTTAGGGTTTAGGGTTTTGGGTTTTGGGTTTAGGGTGCAGGCTTTAGCGTTTACAGTTTTAGGGCTTAGGGTTTGGGGTTTTAGGGTTTGGGGTTTGGGGTTTTGAGGTTTGGGGTTTGGGGTTTAGAGTCAGGGTTGCATAGGGTTATGTTAAAGTTAGACATGGTGATATGGTGGTATATATGGCCCATAGAGCTGTGTACTTCCTCCAAAACATACCAAGGATCTGCAAGGCGTTGCGGTACAACGAGGCAGAGTCCCAGCTGTCTTGCAAGGCCTCCATCTTGGAGCTTTAGGGTTACTGGCCATGAGGTGGGTTTAGGGTTTAGGGCTCCGGGTTTAGGGTTTAGGGTTTAGGGCTTAGGGTTTAGGGTTTAGGGTTTAGGGTTTAGGGTTTAGGGTTTAGGGTTTAGAGGGGGTCTAGGGGCTTCGAGGTTTGGGGTTTCAGGCTTGCAAGGCCTCCATCTCCCGTTTGCCCATGAGCTTCGCGAGGATTTGGGGAAAGAGGTCCGGGACCTGCACCGCGGCTTGAGAGGCGCTGCCTTCTCAAGCTCACCCCAAGCCCCTAACCCTAAACCTCACCCCCCACAACCCCAAAACCCCAAACCCTAAGTTTCGGGTTTAAGGTTTAGGGTTTAGGGTTTAGGGTTTAGGGTTTAGGGGTCAGGGTTTAGGGTTTAGGGTTTAGGGTTTACGCTTCAAGGTGTCGAGCTTAGGGTTTAAGGGTTTAGGGGTTTAGGGGTTTGGGGTCTGAAGGTTTGGGGTCCAGATTTTTGCCGAGCCACCGAGAGGCCTCCCAAGTCCATGGCGACCCCGTCCTCCAAGGGCACCTGCTGGGGAAGGTTTAGGGTTTAGGGTTTAGGGTTTAGGGTTTAGGGTTTAGGGTTTAGGGTTTAGGGTTTAGGGTTTAGGGTTTAGGGTTTAGGGTTTAGGGTTTAGGGTTGAGGGTTGAGGGTTTAGGGTTTAGGGCCCTGGAACCCTTTAACAGCTTTGAGACCCCATGTTTAGGGCTTAGGGTTTAGGAAAATAGCCTGAAGCCCTATGCCCTAGCCCCCAAACCCTAAACTAAACCAAACCCTAAACCCCAAACCCTAAACCTTACACCCAAAACCCAAAACCCCAAACCCCAAACCCCAAACCCCAAACCCTAAACCCTAAAGCCTAAACCCCTAAACCCGAAACCCTAACCCCTAACCCTAAACCCCTTGAAACGGCTCCTCGGCCGCCAGGTCCGCGATGTCCTCGGGCGCCTCCTCGAGTTGCGGGGTCCAGCGCTGCAGGAGGCTGGGCACCATGAACTGCCCCTCCCTGCAGGCCAGCCAGGGAGGTTTAGGGTAGGGTTGAGGGTTTGGGGATTAGGTTTTAGGGTTTAGGGTTTGGGGTTTGGGGTTTGGGGTTTGGGGTTTGGGGTTTGGGGTTTGGGGTTGAGGGTTTAGGGTTTCGGGTTTAGGGTTTAGGAAGTATTAGGGTTTGGGGTTTGTAGTTGGAGTCCCCTGAGCCCTCAACTGGGTGGTGCCTCAGGGGAAGAAGGAAGCAGTCGGCTTTCAGGAAGTCCAGAAGCACCTCCTTGAAGTCCGTGGGCTCGTGCTTGCTCCTTCATTGGCTTCAAAATGGGATTGAGGGTTTGTGGCTTCGGGAGCTCTGCGAGGGGGGTAGGGTTTGGGGTTTAGGGCTTGGGGTTCGGGGTTTGGGGTTTAGGGTTTAGGGTTTAGGGTTTAGGGTTTAGGGTTTAGGGTACAGGATTTAAGGAGATTTAGGATTTTGGGGTACACGCCCTCCAGATTTCTGCGGCCCAGACTCCAAAGATGCTGGGAGGACCTTGAGATGTGAAGCCCGAAGCCCTTGAACCCGAGGCCCTCTTAACCTGAACCTTAAACCCTGAACCCTCGTCCCACTTGGCCTCGTCCTAAACAACCCTCAACACCCCCAATCCCAAAACCTAAACCCAAAACCCCAAACCCTCAACCCCAAACCCCGAACCCCCGAACGCCCGAACCCCCGAACCCCAAAACCCTAAACCCTAAACCCTGAACCCTCGTGTCCTGGGTTGAGCTTTGGGAGCCTCCAGCTTCAGTATGTTCTTCCAAAGCTCTGGCAGCAGCTCGCGGCTGAGGATGGCCGACTCGTGCAACAGATCCTTGGCTGATGTAGGGTTTAGGGGTTTGGGGTTTGGGGTTTAGGGTTTAGGGTTTAGGGTTTAGGGTTTAGGGGCCTTAGGGTTTCAGGGTTTCGGGAGTTTTGGGTTTGGGGGCTTGGGGTTTCAGAGGGGGCTCAGAGTTTAGGAGCTGAGCTCAGGGCTTGGGGCTTAGGATCCGAACATGGCTCTTGAAAAGCAACCCAAGCAGCAGCCTGCTCCGTCATCTTCGCCAGCACGCGTGGGCAGTCCAGTATGTTGGCCTGGCGATTTAGGGTTTAGGGTTTAGGGTTTAGGGTTTAGGGCTTCAGGGGTTTCAGGGGCTTCAGGGGTTTCAGGGGCTTCAGGAGTTTTAGGTTTTGGGGTGTGTTTTTCTGGAATCGCAAGCGGGACGATACCATCGTCCGGAGGTGAGACCACCAGCCACTCAGACACCCCCCACCAGACCAAGACCAGGTACTCGGCAAGGAAGCCAAAGAGGCCCGTTAGGTGGGAAGAGCTAGTAGTTTAGGGTTTAGGGTTTCGGGTTTCGGGTTTAGGGTTTAGGGTTTAGGGTTTAGTTTGGAGAGTTGAAAACACGCGGGAGCCGCTCACGGAAGCCCAATGCTTGTGGCACTTCTGCAGCCTCAAAAACCTCAAACCCTACAGCCACATCCGAGCCTAAACCCCCAGGCTGGCTGGTGCTTAAGTATGAAGAGGCGTGTGAGCGAAAATCCTCGACAAGAATGAGCGTGTGGTTTATCGAACCCATTAAACCCTAAAACCCTGAACCCCCAAACACCTAAACACCTAAACACCTAAAGCCCTCAACCCTAAACCCCTGCCCCTACCCTAAAACCCGAAACCCTAAACCCCCTAAGCTCCTAAACACATACACCCCCAAACCCCCCAAACCCCTAAACCCCCAAACCCCGAAACCCCTAAACCCCTAAACCCCCTAAAACCCCTAAACCCCCTAAACCCTTAAAACCCCGAAGCCCCTAAGCCCCTAAAGCCCTAAGCCCTTAAACCCCCTAACACCTAAACCCCTAAACCCTAAACCCGAAACCCTAAACCCTAAACCCCTAAACCCTAAACCCCTAAACCCTGATTGAGGGATGCTGGTGTCTCTGGGCTCCTGCCTGGGCCAGCGCGAGGAGCTCCGGATCGGTGAAGACGCCTTTTTGAGGGTCTGGAGGTTTAGGGTTTAGGGAACAGGAGTTCAGGGTTTAGGGTGTAGAGTTTAGGGTTCAGGGGTCTAGGGTTTAGGGTGTAAGGTTTAGGGCTTAGGGCTAGGTTTGAGGGTGGGTTTGGGAAAAAAAGGTGTGGGGGTTGTTTGGGTTTGGGGGAGTTAGGAATTCAAGAGGGCTAAGGACTTAATCCTCAAAAACGCCTCCGAACGCACTAACAAACCTGGCAACCCAAAATTTGAAAGCCCCTCATACACCCAGAAATCCAACTAAGCCCTAAAACCCTTGCAGATATGGGGGTTTTAGAATAATGAGGGACCCTAATATAGACCACCAAATAGTCGGATTCCCTTGCTGAGAAAAGAAATGGACCCAAGAAGGTACCCCTAATTTCGGAAGCCCCCATTGAGTTTGATGTTTAGGGCTTGAGCTTCCCAAAGAGCCCAATACCCCTTGAATAAGGAATATACCTTACATCATATAGGGATCCTTAATATGATTTAAGGTATATTCCTTATTTAAGGGGCATTGGGCTCTCTGGGTTGGGGTCAGGGGCATTCGGGTTTCGGGCTTGGGCTAAGGGCTGAGGGCTGTGGATCTGCCCACAACGAAGCTCTAAAATTTTCATCTGCTAACCTTGGCTTGCTGGTTCGTTCCCTGAACGCTTAACCCTGAACCCTAAACCCTAAACCCCTAAACCCTAAACCCTACAGCAAACCCTAAACCCTAAACCCTAAACCTAAACCCTAAAACCCAAACCCTAACTAAACCTCAAGCGGAAGCTGTCCGACTTGCCTTCCGACGCCAGGCCCGCAGCGTCGGCGAAGAACTGGACCTCACACCAAATCCCAAATCTGCAGTACTCCCCCAACGCGGAGTGGTTGGGTGTAGGGTTCAGTTCAGGATTTACGGTTTAGGTAGCCACGGAAGAACACATCCCTAAAGCCACCTAAAACCTTCGACCTTGTCCACGCCTCTCGCACACGGCCACGAAGAAGAGTTTGGGGGTGGAAGTTCCACAGGGGTCTAGGGCTTGAGGGTTTCACCCGAGACCCTGAACCCTGAACCCCCCTTTTCGAGGCTTCCAAAATTCTGCTTCTAAGTCCCCGGTAAGTCGCACCAAGGAGGCTCTGATGAAAAACCCAAAGGCTGGACTCTGAAAGGGCTCGGCAATACCTCAAGTGTCTCTTAAGGGCTCTTAGTAGGGAATGCCTTATGGATCCCCCCCATGCATATCACCCTACACCCTAAACCCCAAAACCCTAAACCCTTTAAGGGATTTTCTACAGCCCCTCATTCCCTACTTGGTGTGATCCCAGTCCCCCTTGTTAGAGAACAGACCTTGAACTGCCCGGGGGCATGGTTTCGGGTTTAGGGTTTAGGGTTAAGTATGGGGTTTAGAGTTTAGGGTTTAGGATTTAGGGTTTAGGGTTTAGGGCTACGGCAGCTTCCTTGATCAAGGGTTCATTGGGCTCTCTTGGAGTTTCAGACTACACACTGGCCCCAGATTCTGAGGTTTGTCGTGTATGTATGACAGCCCTGAACCCAAAGCCGGGTTTAGGGTTTAGGGTGTAGGGTTTCGGGTTTAGGGTTTAGGGTTTAGGGTTTAGGGTCTTGGGTTTAGGGTTTAGGGTTTAGGGTTTAGGGTTTAGGGTTTAGGGTTTAGGGTTCAGGCCCCACCCAAAGCCCTTCGACCCACGCCAAACCCCTACCGAGGTTTAGGGCGACTGCATCCCCATGACCATGTGCATCAACCCAACCCTGACCTTAAAACCCCCAAAGAACCCAAACCTAAACCCGAAAATTCTCTTTAAAAACACAAACGCCCCAAACCCCCAAAAACCCACAGCCTAAACCCCCAAACCCCCAAAAACCTGCAGAAAGGACTGTTGTGAGGCGGAGTTGTTGGGTAGTTTTCAGTCTTTTAATAAGGTTTAGGGGTTAGTAAACGCTTACAACTTTAAACTTATGGCCTCACAACAGTCCATTCATAAGTGGGAATCTTGACCATGATGTTTGGCATACATGATTTGGGGGGGGGGGGGGGGAGGATGGGGGGGGGGGGGGGGGGGGGGGGGGGAGGGGGGGTCCTTGGAAGTTGGCCGGCATCATTTGCAGATACCCCCCTGCCCCCCCCCCCCCCCCCCCCCCCCACCCCCCCTCCTCCTCCCCCTCCCCCCCCCCCTCAAGCGTAACAGCCGTAGCTGTGCCACAGTTGGTTTGCTTTCACGTATTTCCAGACCTGTTATTCGGAAGTTCCCTGCTTTCGAAACACAGCCTTTGTTTCGAAACACAGCCCCTGTTTCGAAACATGGATGTCACAGCCACAACTGCTTCACAAAACGATATCCAATCTCACCTTGGTTCCAGCGCTATATCTGAAGGTTGCGATGTCACATGTGCGAGTAAAAGGATATCTGCTCATAGTATTCTCGCGTCCCCGGGGCCTACAGGACATGTCTTGATGATGTGGGTGCTAATAATGTAGGGTTATAAGGTTAAAAATCCTATAGAGTTTAGCGTTATGACCCTAAACCCTATATGCTTTAAGGCTTAAGGAAAACAGTAAAGTGGTTAAATCACTGAGGGACTAGGGTTACGTTTTTGCAATGCCCTAAACCTTAAACTCTAAACCTTTAACCTCTTATAGGGTTTAAACCCTAAAGGGCTAACCCGGTAGGGTAGATAAACCCTGACCCGAAAGGGGCCCTATAGGGTTTAAGGCTTAACCTAGTTTGAATGCCCAAACTTAAATTTAAATCCCCAGGCCTTAAACGTCTGAAAACCTTATAGGGCTTAAAGGCTTTAATGCCTAAACCTGATGTATTTAAGGTCTGGGCATTTATACATTCAGCATTAGAACCCTAAACCCTTTATGCTGTAAGGCTTAAGGAAAACAGTAGGATTTAAGCCTCAAGGCCTATAATATAAGGTTATAAGGTTCTAATCCTATAGAGTTTAGCGTTGTAACCCTAAAGCTTATATGCTTTAATTAAGGCTTAAGGAAAACAGGAAAATGATTAAATCCCTGAGGGTCTAAGGTTACGTTTTTGCAATGCCCTAAACCTTAAACTCTAAACCTTTAACCTCTTACAGGGTTTAAATCCTATAGGGTTAAACCTTTAAAAACCTTATAGGGCTTAAATGTTTTAATGCCTAAACCTGATGTACCTAAGGTGTGGGCATTTATACCTTCAGCTTTATAACCCTAAACCCTATCTCCTGTAAAGCTTAAGGTAAACAGTAGGGTTTAAGTCTCAAGGCCTACAATATGGGGTTGTATCAAAACCCCGCGCAGTCGATTTTGAAAGGAATTGCCCGAAGCGTTTGGGCCGTGCTTCTGACTCGTAAAACGATAATCAAGAAAATAAACCGATAACTTTGTAGTAACAGGGCGGGAAGGCGCTATTCCAGTGATAAGCTTGTACTACAAATACATGAAAACATTGAAAACCCAGCCTGCTCAGCTTGCACTACAAATCAACGGAAACCTAGCCGGTTTCAGTACTAAGTACAACAAATCAATGAAAACCCAGCCTGCTCAGGGGCACGTCCGTTCCAGTACTAAGCTTGTACTACAAATCAACGAAAACCCAATCGGCTCACGGGAACGTCGGTTCCAGTACTAAGCTTGTACTACAAATCAACGAAAACCCAACCGGCTCACGGGAACGTCGGTTCCAGTACTAAGCTTGCAGGATGAATAGATTTAACTCGGGGTTTTTATACAACCCCATATAGGGTTACAAGGTTCTTATCCTATAGAGTTTAGCGTTATAACCCTAAACCCAAACACTATATGCTTTCAGGCTTAAGGAAAACAGTAAAGTGATTAAATCCCTGAGGGTTACGTTTTTGCAATGCCCTAAACCTTAAACTCTAAACCTTTAACCTCTTATAGGGTTTAAACCCTGTAGGGCTGCACTATAGGGTTTAAGGTTTAACCTAGGTTGAATGCCCAAACCTGAATTTAATTCAACCTTTAAAAGCCTTATAAGGCTTAAAGGTTTTAATGTCTAAACCTGATGCACCTAAGGTCAGGGCATTTATACCGTCGGCGTTATAACCCTAAACCCTCGTACATCTGCTTTGCACTCGCAACAAAATCAACTTCATCCAAAACACTGCATCACATTCAGAAAAACTCCGCCTCACAACAGTCCCCTCTCAAAACCTGAACCATAAACACTAAACCCCTAAACCCCCAGACCATAAACCCTAAGACTAACCCTAAACCCTAAACCCTAAACCCCTAAACCCCTAAACCCCCAAACCATCAACCCTAAGACTAATCCTAAACCCTAAACCCCTAAACCCTAAACCCCTAAACCCCTAAACCCCTAAACCCCTAAACCCCTAAACCCCTAAACCCTAAACCCCTAAACAATCAACCCTAAACTAAGAACGCGAGGCCCGGCCTCCCCCAGCTCGTGGAGGAAGGCTAGCGCCTCGCGCACCTCCCCTTCGCTGGCCTTGAGAAGGGCTTTTAGGGGTTTGGGTTTAGGGTTTAGGGTTTAGGGCTTAGGGCTTAGGGCTTAGGGCTTAGGATTTAGGGTTTAGGGTTTAGGGTCTAGGGCTTAGGGCTTAGGGCTTAGGGTTTAGGGCTTAGGGCTTAGGGCCTAGGGTTAGGGGTTACGGGGTTTCGGGGTGTAGGGTTTAGGGTTAAGGGTTTCGGGGATGAGGGGTTTAGGGTTTAGGGTTGCAGGGTTTGAGGCTTTAGGGTTTTGGGTTTTCGGGCTTTAGGTCTTTTTGGAATTAGGGAAATAGTGTTTTTGGGCGTTAGGGTTTTAGGGTTTAGGCTTTGGGGGTTCAGAGATTGAAGGGTTTAGAGGTTTAGGGTTTTGGGGTTTACGGTTTTGGGCTTTAGGGTTTAGGGCTTAAGGCTTGGGGAGTTGAGGGTCCAGGGTATTCAGGGTATTAGGGCTTAGGGGATTAAGGTTTTGGGGTTGTAGGGTTTACGGCTTAGGATTTAGGGTTTTGGATTAAGGCTACTTGGGTTTTAGGGTTTAGCCGTTAGGGCTTAGGGTTTAGGGTCTAGGGTACTTGGGTTCAGGGGTTGAGGGTATTAAGGTAGTAGGGTATTAGGGTTTAAGGCTATAGGGGACCCCCTAAACCCTAAACCCTGAACCATAAACCCTACCCTGAAGCCTAAACCCTAAACCCGAAACCGTAAGCCCTAAACCCTAGACCCGAGGCTTCCCGGCCTCCAGGTTGAAATGGGCGGCCAGCTGCGCCACCTCCCGAAGGACTCGGGGCTTCAGGCTTTTGTAGGGTTGTAGGGTTGTAGGGTTGTAGGGTTGTAGGGTTGTAGGGTTGTAGGGTTGTAGGGTTGTAGGGTTGTAGGGGTTTAGGGTTTAGGGTTTAGGGTTTAGGGTTTAGGGTTTAGGGTTTAGGGTTTGGGGCTTTGAGGCTTTGGGGTTTTGGGGGCTTTGGGGTTTTGGGGGCTTTGGGCTTTAGCTAGGGTTTTGGAGTTTTTTGTGAGACTCAAGGTCTTTGAAGTTGGGGGGTGGCGTGAGGTGCAAGTACGTGGCTTCGTTGAACCGTGGAGTGCTCTCGATGTGGTCTTTGGAGTGCGCTTCGGGTTTAGGGTTTAGGGTTCAGGGTTTAGGGTTCAGGGTTTAGGGTTTGGGTTCAGGGTTCAGGGTTTAGGGTTTAGGGTTTAGGGTTTAGGGTTTAGGATGTAGGGTTTAGGGTTTAGGGTTTAGGGTTTCGGGGGTCATCTTTATGGGCTTTAGGGGGTGGTCTTGGAGTGCTCGTTTTGTTCAGATTTCGGCCGCCCCTCAACTAGACACCTGCGGTCTCAGTCTGACTCACCCTAAACACTAGCCCCTAAACACTGGGCCCTAAACCTAGAACCCCAAACCCATACAACCCTAGACCCTAAACCGCAAAACCCTAAAACCCTGAAACCCTAGAACCGTAGAACCCTGAAACCCTACAACCCTTCGACATGCGGTGCCTGCTTGACTTTCAGGTATGGCGGCTGTCCGTCAGCCCGCAGCATGTCCAGCAGCTTGACCTTAGGGAACCCCCGAAAAATAATAGATAGATAGATAGACAGATAATACAATACATCTATATATATATGTGTGTGAAATTGCAAGTAGCTTCTAGGGAGTTTTACTATAATCAGTGCAATTGCAAGTACCTTTCTTGGGAGGGTTGCTATCTTGCGGTTCCTTAAGCAAGCCCCAGCGACGTAGAGGAGGGGCCGCGGCTGTTTGTGAGGCCCGTTGCTCTGTGAGTCCTGCACCATGTCCCGGATGGCCTGCTGCAGCTGGTCCACCCCGTGCTTCCTCAGGGACTTGCTGTTGTCCACCGGAAAGAAGCACAAGGATCGCTCCTCAGAAGGCAAGAAGGCAAAAGGCAAAGGCAAGGGTTTAGGGCATGCCGGGGTAGACTCCTTCGACTGAGATGTACTCTAAAACTCTCGGATATCTTTTTCATACCTATGTGCTCTAATAGACTCGAGTATACTCTCATAATCTCTAATATACCAGAATGCACTCCACATTTTCAACCCAGACCTGGCAGGCGAAGAAGACGTTCTGTAATCCCAACGGCTTCAAGAAGCTCTTGATCTTCTCGGCCATCCGCTCCAGAAAGGACTGCACTGCTGCTTCCTCCTTTTTGACGGGGATTCTACTCTATTTTAATAATTTTAAGGGTAAGGGTTATAGGAAGGCAACCTGACTTGCTGGGAGTGTTGGGCTTCAGGGCTTCAGCCTTTGGCTTTGCATTGCCATGCTGGGGAGGACGGGCCTCCAGTATCCTGCACACCTCGTCAAGATGCGTGCCCACGATGATGCCCATGCTGCCCTCATCCGTGCGTGTCTTGACCTCATTCTGGGGGTGAGAGGGGGGAGAAGGGCCCCCTAAACCCGAAACCCGAAACCCGGAAATATGGAGGGGTCCACAAAGAAGATTCCATGTCCATGGCCCATCTAGGGCCTACCCGAATCCCTAAACCCCAACCACGCAGAAAAAAATAAACAACCTCCAGCCTGCAGCCTTCCAAGAAAGAGGGCTTGGAAGTTAAGATTTTAAAACAGGGGCTTCGGGGTGTGGGTGCAGGGCTTAGGTGTCAGGGTTTAGGGTTTCGGGCTTTAGGTGTCGAGTTTGGGGTCGGGGTTGGGGTCATGGGAGGAACAGTCAATGATCCTCGCAAAAACCCCAGAACACCAAACCCTAAACCCCAAAACTCAAGCCCACCGGACGGAGTGGCCATGCTGAGCCAGTATCGAAAGAGCCGCTCCTCCTCGCCCAGGGTGGACTCCTCATCCTGCGACAGGGCCGTCGGGCTTGAGAGTGAACCCCAAACCCTAAACTTTGACCCTCGAAACCTCAAAAAACCATCTGGTCAACCATCCCCCTTCCCCCCACCCGCCACAAAACCACGAAGACTATGGTCGCCAGCATCCCTCAACCCCAAGCCCCTTCTCGAAACCTTCCTCGGCACTTTCCACGAAACTTCTCGAAGCTCCTCGACACTTCAAGACTGTTCCTGGCCCTAAACCCGAAACCCTAAACCTGAGCACTTCATAACTTCAACAGAAGCCGGCCTGGCCTTGTCTCCCTTCGACCTCGCCATGTTCAGGCTCATGTGCAGCGAGCAGTCTTTGAAGGCCGGGTCTTTCAGCACATACCTGGGGTCTAGGCTTCGGAATTTGAAGCTCCGGCGAAGTGGGTGTAGGGTTTCAAAGCTTGGGGTTTCGGGCCTGAACTTCAGGGGCTCTAAGCGGCCCTAAAGATCCTACAGAGAGGATGCACCTGGCCCAGCGAACGAGGCTGAAGACGATGATCGGCATGCTAATCTTGGAGAGGGCACCTGCCAGGGTTCCCCCGAAGAGCCGACGCCCCGATCATTTCGGCGGGTTTGGGGTTTAAGGTTTCAGGGTTTCAGGGTGTCCTTTTGAGGGTGACCATAGGTGCAAGGACCTTTTTCTTGTGTAGCTACAAGAGCAGCCGTAACAACAGTAGCAGTCATGACAGTCGTCGTCGTCATCATAGGAGTCGTAGTAGTGGAAGTAGTGGAAGCAGTGCAAGTGGAAGTGGTGGTGGTGGTGGTGGTGGTGGTGGTGGTGGTGGTGGTGGTGGTGGTGGTGGTGGTGGTGGTGGTGGTGGTGGTGGTGGTGGTGGTGGTGGTGGTGGGTGTGCTGGTGCTGGTGCGGTGCTTGGTGTGGTGGTTGTGGTGGTGGTGGTGCTGGTGGTGGTGGGTGGTGTGGTGGTGGTGGTGGTGGTGGTGGTGCTGGTGGTGCTGGTGGTGCTGGTGGTGCTGGTGGTGGTGGTGGTGCTGGTGGTGTGGTGGTGGTGGTGGTGGTGGTGGTGGTGGTGGTGGTGGTGGGTGGGTGGTGGTGGTGGTGGTGGTGGCTGGTGGTGCTGGTGGTGCTGGTGGTGGTGGTGGTGGAGGTCGTGATAGTGGTAGTGGTAGAGGTCGTGATAGTGGTAGTGGCAATGGCAGTGGTAGTGGTAGCAGTGGCAGTGGTAGTGGTAGTGGTAGTGGCAGTGGCAGTGGTAGTGCTAGTGGTAGTCGTCGTCCTCGTCGTCGTCGTCGTCGTCGTCGTCGTCGTCGTCGTCGTCGTCGTCGTCGTCGTCGTCGTCGTCGTCGTCGTCGTCGTCGTCGTCGTCGTCGTCGTCGTCGTCGTCGTCGTCGTCGTCGTCGTCGTCGTCGTCGTCGTCGTCGTCGTCGTCGTCGTCGTCGTCGTCGTCGTCGTCGTCGTCGTCGTCCGTCGTCGTCGTCGTCGTCGTCGTCGTCGTCGTCGTCGTCGTCGTCGTCGTCGTCGTCGTCGTCGTCGTCGTCGTCGTCGTCGTCGTCGTCGTCGTCGTTACCGTCAGCTGTAGTGTGTAGTCAGTGATGCCTTCAAAACCAGAGAACCGGAAGTAGTGACGCTGGTAAATTTACGAACTTTAATGGTGATAAAGAACGCAAAAGGAATTATAACAACAATAATAAGAGTTGTATAGAATAGTGGCACTAGTAGCAGCCGTAGCATTCGCAGTAGCAGTAGCAGCAGTAGCATTAGCAGTAGCAATGGAAATAGAAATGGACTCACAGACAAGCCAGAATAGGAAAGGAACAGCAATTTCAACAGCAGTGGCACAACAAGCAGCAACATTTCTGTTGCAGCACTCCCGGCTGAATACGGGCTCCACATAATGGCAGAGCAGTTTCAGATATCCGCGTCGCGCCTGCAAGCATTCCGTAGTATCTCGGCTGGCCGGCCGTATCCTTCACCAGCACGCGGACTTCGTCAGGGTCTCCCTGTAGGGCCAGAGCAATAGCATCCAGGGGCAGGTCGGAAGCCTCAAAGGTGTCCAGCACGGACATCTTCCGCTCCCGCTTCTGTCAGGGGAATCGAAAACAAAGCCCATGGCGACGCCCCTGAACCTTTAAACTCCTACACCCTACACCCTGATAAACCCTGAAGCCCCTAAACCCCTAAACCCGAAACCCCTAAACCCTAAACCTCACTTCGGGCTTTCGGTTTACAGCCCCCAAAACACCCCCCAAGCCCCTCAAAAGACTTTCAGCCACCAATGCCTGCCCCGGCTTTGCCGGCCCAGGTTTGCGCGGACCTCCGCCGGGAGCAGATCGCCGGCTCGGCCCTTGGCTGGCGACGAAAGATTTGGGGGGCTTCGGGTTGAGGGTTTAGGGTTTAGAGTTTTGGGTTTAGGGTTTAGGGTTTAAGGTTTTAGGGCCTAGAGTTTAAGGTTTGAGGTTTGGGGTTTGGGGTTTGGGGTTGAGGATCTGAAGTTTGGTTTAAGTTTTTTGGAGGTTAGGGTTTAAATTTGTGGGATTTTCCTGGTTTGAAAGCAGGGCTTCATTAACTCCACCAGTTGTATAATCATGAATTGTTTCTATCATCAAATCGATTTGATTCTAATTTGATTAGCAATCCAAATCTTCATATGAGCAGTACCATTGGAAATCCATATCCACTTGGTGCAAGACAAACAACTTACGAATCATTATCAGAAAGGGCAATGATTCAGTTCACACATAGAAGCATTCAAGGCTTTCAGGCTTTACGGAGCTAGGGCTTTCAGGTTTGCGGACGTTACGTGCTCAGGGATTAGGTTTCAGGATTACTCTTAACCTGAACCCGAAACCGTGAGGCAATGGGGGGCTCTCCACAGGAGCTTGACTTCCCTGCTCCTATTTAGGGCTAAGGCCCCTACATGATTGGTCCCTTGAATTAGGGTTCCCATCTTGGGTCCCCTACAGGATACGGCACTCTTCTACTCAGAGCGGCCCTAATTGTAGAGAATTACACATGTTCTCCTACTTCAACAGGCCCCCAGATCACACCCAGAATAGCCAAGCGAGGGGCCTGCTGCAGTTGCTGCTGCCTCCTCGCTAGCTCCACTCATGTCAGCTGCCTCCTCATCTCCTCTTTCCCAGCGGCAGGCGACGGGAGCACGTTTTGGGGCTTAGAGTTGAGGACTTAGGGTTTAGGGTTTAGGGTTTGGGGTTTGGGGTTTGGGGTTTGGGGTTTGGGGTTTGGGGTTTAGGGTTTGGGGTTTGGGGTTTAGGGGATGTAGGAGGTTCCTTGTTCAGGGGATGTGGGTTGAGGGTTTGAGGTGCTTGGGGGCGGGTTCATCATGCACAAGGAGCACAGCAGAGCCCGAACATAGGCGTCCAGGGATACTTGACGGTTCATGGCCAATTATAAGTGGGTTTAAGGTTTCGGGTTAAGGGTTTAGGGTTTAGGGTTTAGGGCTTAGGGTTTAGGGTTTAGGGTAAAGGGACACTTGGAGGTTCATGGGTAGTTATAAGCACGGGTTATGGTGATTGCAACCCTTCTTATAACGACCCAAGTTGTCGTTATGAAGGCGTATTCTGCCCGGTTGATCTGGGGGTCTTTCGAAGCTGCTGTAACCTGTAAAACGCAAACCCGCGATCACCCAAAAGCCCTTAAAACCCTAAAGCACCCCAAGCCCCCCAAGAAAAACCTAAGAAATCTAAGGACAAAAAATTAAAACCCCTGACAGCCCTTTAACAGAAAACTCTGACCTCCCACACAAAAACTACGAACAAAAGCAATCAAACCCCGGGGCGCTCTCCGGTCTCCTCAGCCTTGGACTAAACCCTAAACCCTAAACCCTGAAACCGAAACCCTAAACCCCAAACCCCAAACCCTAAACCCTAAACCCCAAACCCTAAACCCTAAACCCGAAACCAAGCGACTGGGGTGCGCTCTCCTGTCTCTTCAGCCTTGGACTGCTCGCGGAGCAGCAGGGCCGTGGCGTTGGCGGCCACCTCCGAGGCGGTGAGGCCCCCAGCCTGCACCGGGTTTAGGGTTTAGGGTTTAGGGTTTAGGGTTTAGGGTTTAGGGTTTCGGGTTTGGGGTTAGGGTTTAGGGTTTAGGGTTTAGGGTTTAGGGTTTAGGGTTTAGGGTTTAGGGTTTAGGGTTTGGGGTCCCCTTCTTTGGCGCGGAGGGCCGCTTTTGTTTGAGGGGTCTTTTGGGGGTATGTTGGGGGTTTAGGGTTTCAGGAAGTTCAGGGGTCTATTTAAGGTTTAGGGTGTTTGGGGGGCTTAGGGAAGTTTAGGGTTTGGGGGAGGTTACGGTTTAGGTTTTGTGGGCTTTGGGGCTTTAGGACTTCGGGAGCTTTTCAGGGTTTTAGGACCAGGCGCTTACGGCACATTCGTGGGCCTTGAGAAATCGCACGGCTTCTGGGACTTCAGAGTTTTGAGGGTTTGGGGTCGGGTTTTTGGGGTTCAGGGGTGTAGGGCATTAGCCTAACGCCTAAACCCTAAACCCTAAAGCCCCCCGGCCTGCTCCGTCCAGCCCGCCCGGCTCAGCTTGAAGCGGGAGGCCGATACGCCGTGCCTGGGTTGTTTAGAAGTTAAGGTCCCTTTCCATTTCCCAGTTAACTGGGGGTGGGTTGGGAAAACAAGCTGGAGCTCCTGCCGATGCTGGAGCTGGCCTCCCTTCAGGCTCCAGCATGAACTGACGAAAACGCAGCAAGCCATCAGCAGAGGATCTCACTGGAGAACATGCAACATACACCCAATACGCACAGCAAAACACGTGATGTCCCTACCGAGCCGCCTGCGCACAAAAGGCTCACTTTTTTTCAACAGGCAGCAGTTTTGAACAGCTCCGAGCTTCGACAAAAGATGACTCATCATCGCGCTTGGAGCGCAACACCTCACCGCGTGGAGCTGAGAACGCGTGCCCCGGTGGAGGACATCTACGGACGTTGTGCCGCAGGGGCGAAAGGACTCACCAGGCGCGCCGCCTGGACGACGATGATCGCGATTGAGGGAAGATTGGCCAGATCTGCCTGACCGCCATGCTGCTGCGTCTCATCTTGGAACAAGACGCCAGCGCGGCTGCAAGCGCACACTCCTTTGCACGCTCGCGCGCCGTGCGCCCACCTCTTGCACTGCAACCATCGTGGCAGGGTCATGGTCTGGAACTGCCACTTGAAAAGATGTCACTACCAGCCAACGCGGCGTCGCAATCGTCTACTACCACCTGTGCTCCCGCCACTGCGATACGAGGCACGTGTTTGCCCAATTTGCCAGCCTAACACCGAGGCAGCGACGAGCAGCACCTGCAGCGCTCCTGAAGAAGATCGACCCGTGCCGCCCACAACCACATCAATGCAAGGCCCTGGCTGCCAAACCGCTGCTTGATTCGACCACACACTGCTCCTGAGCTGCTGGAACACCGGTGGCCGAGCGACGCCACTGCATTCCATGCCAAAACCCGGGCTTCCTGCGCCACGCGTCAAAGACTCCCTGCAGCCTCTGCCGCCAGCTCTAGGGTTCCTCGAAGCTGGGCTCTGATGTCTGACTCTCCTCTGGAAGTCACCATCCGAGCTGGCAAGCACCTTTGATTTCTCCAGCTCAGTCCCCAGCGCTGCCCAAAGATCCGAAGCTCGCTAGTCGCAAGTCGACACCAGATGTCTTCGAGAAATAGACGCCTGGATGCTGTAGCTGGGTCGCCGCCCTGCGAAGGCGCTTAGTTGCATGCATGTCTCCTGGAACCTGGCTCACAGATATCGAGGAGCACGAGCTGCGTTTGACGGCAGCGGCAAGATTGCCCTAAACCCTAAACCCTAAACATGGTTCGGAGGCACGATACACTCACACCAAGGTCGCAGCCATACAGAGGGTACCCTAAACACTCAACCCTAAACCCTAGGCCCTAAACCCGAAACCCCAAACGTTTATGGTTTCTGAGAGTTTGAATGAGTTCGCTGCTTTGGGCTTTCAGTGTCCTGTTGGGGCGTTTTTTGAGCTATAGGTTGGGATGTTCCCTCTATACTAACAGTCCGTCATAGGGATTCTAGTACCCTTATTAAAATCCCTATCAAGGACTGCTAGTATAAGGGGGAACATCCCAAGCTTTAGGGCTTCTGAGTTTTTGTTCGGCGTGCTCTTGCTGTTTTGGCAAGGGAGGTTTAGGGCATTTGTTGGGATGTTGCGGCTTCTATGTGGATAGCTCTCTAAGTTAGGGTGCCTTTTTGGGTCCTCATTGTAAGGGTGCCGTAATTTTGAGAACTACTGTTTTTGTGTGTTGATAAGTTCTTGCAGTTGTCTATGAAGCTTTTTGGAGCCTTCTCAAGTTTTAGGGTTTTGCTCTAGCCCTAAACCCTTTGCAAGCTACCCTCAACCCAAAACCCGAAACCCTAAACCCTAAACCCCTCCGAAGCCCCTGAGCCCCCCCAAAAAAAGGAGACGACACTAAACCCTAAACCCTAAACCCCAAACCCTAAACCCTAAACCCTAAACCCTAAACCCCCGTGTGCGTGGCCCAGGTGCGTGGACTGCATGTCGGCATCCCAGCCGGCACCTGCCACCCGGACTCCGAACTAGGGCTTAGGGATTGGCTTTAGGGTTTAGGATTTAGGGTTTAAGGTTTAGGGTTTAGGGTTTAGGGTTTTGGAGTTTAAGGTTTCGGATTTAAGGTTCAGGGTTTAGGGTTTGGGTTTTGAAGGGGTTTGCGGTTTGGGGTTTGGGGTTTGAGGGTTTTGGGGCTTTTGGGGCTGTTGGGGCTTTAGGGGCTTTCGGCTTTAGGGCTTCTGTGGATTTTTAGGGTGCTTCAGGGGATTTGGGCGTTTTTAGGTTCTCGGGCCCAAAAAAACCTTCGAATGCTAAGAAGGCCCTTTCCTTTTGAGGTGGCCCCCGGGCCTGTCACGGAGGCCAAAACCGAGCTTTTCCCGCTGCGGTCCTCGCCCAGCAGCACGAGCTTCCTTGCTTTTGGGGCGTTAAGCCGGGCTTCGGGTTTAGGGTTTAGGGTTTAGGGTTTCGGGTTTCGGGTTTAGGGTTTAGGGTTTAGGGTTCAAGGCTTAGGGTTTCGGGCTTGAGGCAGTTTTAAGAGGTCTCCGCTTCTAGGGCTCTTTGTTTGCGGCAGGCTTGAGCGATGAGGACTTAGGGTTTGGAGGGTTCGAGGTTCAGGTTTGTTTGTGTCAGCGTTTGGCCTCTATCTGTTCTTAACTTCTAACTTGGGCCACGTCTTAGGTGGCCTGTACAACGACCCAAAGAAGGACCCAGTTCGAAACCCGACTCTGAGACCCTGAGCCCCCTGAAACCTGAAACCTGAAACCTAAGCCCCCCCTTTGCAAACCTAACCTTACCTCCACCCCCCATCGTTTTCCATCACCCTAGGGTTTAGGGTTTAGGGTTTAGGGTTTAGGGTTTAGGGTTTAGGGTTTAGGGTTTAGGGTTTAGGGTTTAGGGTTTAGGGTTTAGGGTTTATGGGTTTAGGGTTTAGGGTTTAGGGTTTAGGGTTTAGGGTTTAGGGTTTAGGGTTTAGGGTTTAGGGTTTAGGGTTTAGGGTTTAGGGTTTAGGGTTTAGGGTTTAGGGTGTGTCAGGGGAGGGCGCGCGCTCGGGTGTGAAACACCCCGGGCCGCGCGCTCGCGTTGCCCGTCAACCCACCCCGGCCACCCAAACTATACTCTATTAGGGTTTAGGGTTTATGGAATTTACTTTCTTGTGCTCTGATGCTTGCTTTGATGTTTTTAAAGTTGCGCTGTTAGGGTTTAAGCTGGGGTTGGGGGTAGCCTCGGCCCTTTTCGGGCCTTCGGCGTGTCAGGGCCCGTAGAGGCCCTTATTTATTTGAAGGTCAGGGAAACCCTTTGTGTCTGCTCCTGGATTCCTCTTCTTTAAGGGCCTCAATTAAGCATCGATTTCACTATCACAAAATCGCACTTTTCATTGCGGGTACGGGCATCCTGGGGTCCCCCTTCTTTTAGGGGGCCTTTTGAAGCCTTTTGAAGCATTTTGGTGGCTCTTGGGGTCTCTCGGGGCCTTGTTCGGACCTTCGGCGTGTCAGAGGTTTTATTCATTTAAAGGTCAGGGAACCCATTAATGAATTTTTTCGCCAATGAGTATTTCAATCGCTAGGGTTTAAGCTCGGGTTCGGGGTAGCCTCGGCCCTTTTCGGGCCTTCGGCACGTTAGGGCCCGTAGAGGCCCTTATTTACTTGAAGGCCTTCGCAGGGTTTTGCGGTGTCAGGGTTTAAGCTGGGGTTCGGGGTAGCCTCGGCCCTTTTCGGGCCTTCGGCACGTTAGGGCCCGTAGAGGCCCTTATTTACTTGAAGGCCGTCGTAGGGTTTTGCGGTGTTAGGGTTTAGGTTGGGGTTCGGGGTAGCCTCGGTCCTTTTCGGGCCTTCGGCACGTCAGGGCCCGTAGAGGTCCTTGCTGATTTGGGGGGAGCCATCGATTTCAGTACTAAAAAAGAACATTTTTCATTGCGGGCAGGGGTGCCTAAAACCATCGTTTTCAATATTCAAGAATCGCATTTTTCATTGTGGGCACGGACAAATCTTGTGGTCCCCCTTCTTTTAGTGGGTTGAAGCTTTTGAAGCCTTTTGCTGGCTCTTAGTGCGATTCCCTGCAAGGGCGTTGGTGTGGGGGGTTGGGGAGCCCCCGAGGGGCCCTTGGCCGAGCCCTTGGTTGGGCCCTTGGTGGGGGGGCCCTTGGCCAAAGCCCTTGGCGGGGCTCTTGGCCCAGAGCAAGGCCCGGGGCCTGGATTCTGGTAGAACCTTGGCCTTGCCCCCCATGGCCCGGGGGGCCCTCGGCCCGGGGGGCCCTTGGCTCGGGGGGGGGCCCTTGGCCGCGGCCCCTTGGCCCGGCGGCCCTGAATTGAGCAACCAGCCTGCCTGGACCCCTCGCCAGCCTCCTGGTCCAGGAATCCAGCTACCAGCAACCAGGGGCTTGCCGGGGGGGGGGGCCCGCAAACCCTGAACCCAAAACCCTGAACCGACCTCCAGAGGCAAAGGGTTACGATTTGAGGTTATACTTTAGCTACGCTAAAGGTGGTCTGGGTGCCGGCCATCCCTTAGCCGAGTACTGACGTTGTCGTAAAAAAGGCCGATGTCCGTTGGCCTGTCCAGGACAGACGGTGAGGCTTAACCCTCACCTTTCCGTTTCTCTTTTCGCTTGGGCGCTCGGGCTGTAAGGCCCTCGGCCGAGCGTTCGGGGTCTGTCGCTCGACGGAAGCGACCCCTCACTTAGGGTTTAGGGTTTAGGGTTTAGGGTTTAGGGTTTAGGGTTTAGGGTTTAGGGTTTAGGGTTTAGGGTTTAGGGTTTAGGGTTTAGGGTTTAGGGTTTAGGGTTTAGGGTTTAGGGAGGTGCTGCCAAACGATGGGGGGGTGACGTAACCTTACAACCCCTAAAGCCTTCAAGCCCCTTTCCAAACCATTGAGGTCATGAAATTAAGAACATAAAGGCGTCAGCAAAAAGAGCATCCACATGACCCTTCCGAACCAAAATCTCGCACCGTAAGCACCCGAAACCCGAAACCCTAAACCCTTCAAACCTCCTCGAAACCCTAAACCCCAAAACCTAACCCGAAATCCTCCCTCAGACCCGAAACCCTAAACATCCAAACCCTAAGCCCTAAGCCGCACCCCAAAGCTAAAAACACCCTCAGCAAACCCTCAAACTCGCCAGAAACCTGGTCCAAGGCTTACTAGATGACAGCGAAGGCGTTGATATTCTTAGTTTCTGCAATCAATGAGAAACCTAAAGGTTTAGGGTTTAGGGTTTTGGGTTTTGGTTTTAGGGTTTTTGCTCCTTCGTGCGTTCTTCTCGCAGACATCTTGCATAAACCCCCAAAACCCCTAAAAAAGCCCTAAACCCCCGAAAAAACCCTAAACCCCTGAACCCCCCGAACCCTCTAAGCCACTAAACCCTAAACCCTCAACACCTAAACCCCCGTAAACCCCATAAAACCCCGCTCTAACCCCCCTACACTCCCTGAACCCCAAATTACCCTAAACCCCAAACCCTGAACCCTAAACCCAAAAAAAACCGCATGCAGGAGTCATGGACTTGAAGAGCGCCGTCCCTTCTGCCAGGGCCTTGTGGTACGCGGCCTCTGCCTGGGGGCCTCCCGCAACCAGAGGGGAGGGGGGGAAAATTTCAGGTTTAGGGTTCAGGGTTCAGGGTTTAGGGTTTAGGGGTTTTGGGTTTAGGGTTTAGGGTTTAGGGTTTAGAGGACGGTCAAGGTCTAGGGTTTGTAGAAATTGTATAGGGCTTGGGTCCCAATCACGTTTTGAGCGCCAGCTTAGACCGAAACAGTTTGAACGAAACGTTCTGAACGAAACATTTTTCAGGGGGCTGGGTTTTTAGACAAACAACGAGAGTTTGGGGTTTGGGGTTTAGGGGTTTGGGGTTTGGGGTTTGGGGGTTTACGGTTTAGGGTTTGGGGTTTCGGGTTTGGAGTTGGGGGGGTTTGGGGTTGACCCCAACCCCGAAACCACGATGGGAGCACCCTGTGCAAGCCCTCCGCGCCTTCAAACACTAAACCCCTGACTATCCCTGAATCTCAAGGCACATGAGGGTTTTGGGGTCTTCGGGGTTCAGCCTCAAGAATCTCAACTCCTCAACCCCTACATCCAAAATCCCTCAAGCAACCCTGTCTAGCGCCTCTCGCCAACACCTCTGCCGGCGCCGTGTCCTCACTCAGCCATTTCAACTCGAAGAGTAGACGCTGCGCTCCTGGCGAGGGTGTGGCTCTAGGGCCCTAGACTTCAGCCCTTGCCGCGCACCACTTGGTTCCCTTCCCGCGAAGAAGCTTCAAGCCCATTGGCGAGTAACTTGCGTTCAATAGACAAGGGAACAGTTCAAAGTTATCCTATATGAACTTTGGCGCTATGGCTTCGGACTCTCAAAACTTGACCCTCCATGTATAGCAAAGATAACTGGAAAGTATGCAACCGAAACGTGAGTCCGAAGTTGCCTGGGAACCCCTCAGGGAATGAAGGGGTCTTATGAACAGCATGTGAAACCCGCCCTTAACCCTAAACCCTAAACCCTAAACCCTAAAGCCTACACCCTTTTTGGGGGAAGAACCTTAGAGCCTTCGAGGAGCTTGGATCCCTTGGACACATAGGGCGGACTCAAAATATGAGCTGAAGCGGCAGACCTTTAGGTCAACCCTAAACCCTACATCCTAAAACCTCCAAACCTTAAACTACCCTAAACCAAAAACCCCTAAAGCTCCTGCACGGATTCGGGCATCCTTGCTCCCACGCAGCTTCTCGAAGCGTTCCTTCGCGGCACTCCGCCCACCGGGCTTTCCAGAAAGCGCCTGCTTCAGGGGTTTGGGGGTTTAAGGTTTGGGGTTTAGGGTTTGGGGATTAGGGATTAGGGGTTAGGGTGCAAGGTTTCGGGGTTTGGGGCTGGAGTCTTTATCTGATAGGCTTCCAGCGTTTGGGCACGTTGGCTGTGCTGCTGAATACCAGAACCCAAACCCCTACACTTACCTAAGTTCAACACCTCGACCCCTCAACCCCTCAAGCCCCAAACCCCATGAAAGGCTCAACCCTAAACCCCGAAACCCAAAACCCCCAACCCTAACCCCTAGGCCCTAAACCCCAAACCTTAAACCCTAAACCCGAACCCAAAAACCCTAGACCCTGCCAGGCTCTGCCTTGCTCACTTCGTCCCGAAGATCGGAGAAGGAGGCCATGTGGCTCAGGGCCTCCAGACAGGCCCCCTGACCAACCAGGACAGACTCCTTCCTCGGCATTCTTTAGGGTTTTAGAGTTTAGGGCTTCGCGCTCAGGGCTTAGGGCTTCGGGTTTGGGGTTTAGGGTTTAAGGTTTAGGGTCTGGGGTTCAGGGTTCCTGAAATCCCTCTGGAAAATACTCCAGACTGGGGCTAAGGATGGTTTTTTAGGGCTTAGGGCAGCTTAAATTACACCCAAAGAATACATTCCCCAAGCCCTAAACCCCAAACCCTAAACCCTAAACCCTAAACAAATTCTGCAAAGGGCCGACCTAGCTTCTTTCCTTCATCCGTCCTTTCGATTTCCAGCGTCTTGGTGCAGACATCCAGGTAGCCGGCCGCAATCAGGCGCTTTGCGATGGTGGGGACCGAGCTGACATTCACCTATACTCCCCTTAGAACCTTCATGAAAATACTATTTTGTGAATATCCCCTTGTGTGCTATACAAATAGAAGTATACAACACCTCCGAAGGGAGCTAGAGTCACCAGAACATCCAGGTAGTCGTGGCTGTAGATGTGGTTCCTCTCGTCGAAGCTCCTCTCCCCCAGGGCGCAGCTGCAGACATCCTTGATCTGGCCCTCCAAGAGGCCTCCGGAGACCAGCGCCTCTCGAGGCAACGACTCAAACTTAGGCGTTTAGGGTTTAGGGTATAGGGTTTAGGGTTTAGGGTTTAGGGGTTTAGGGCTTAGGGTTTAGGGTTTAGGGTTTAGGGTTTGGGGTTTGGGGTTTGGGGTTTAGGGTTTAGGGTTTAGGCCTCCGGAGACAAGGCGCCTCTCGAGGCAGTTGAGACAGCGACTCAGGGTTTTAGGGTTTTAGGGTTTAAGGGTTTTAGGGTTTTAGGGGTTTTGGGTTTAGGGTTTGAGGGTTTTAGGGTTCAGGGGGAAATGGGAAATAAGCTTCTTCTAGTCCCCGGAAGAGAAAAGCCCAACCAATCCAGAGAAAATCCCGACCGCCGCCCCAAGACCCTGAAAAGAGCCACCTCAAACAACCCTAAAACCCTAAACCCCCAAGAACCCTGAAACCCACCACTGCGAACAAGACCCTAAAACCCCAAACCCCCGCCCCTAAAACCCTGAAAACCCCCCCCCCCCCCCCCCCCCCCCCCCCCCCCGGCCGCCCTAAACCCTAAACCCTAAACCCTAACCCCTAAACCCTCAAGAGAAGGTGCGCCTCGACATCTGGATGCCCCGGCTCCGCCCCGTAGAGCTCCAGCAGTGCCAGCTCCCACTCGCCCTTGCGCCTCTCATCTGAGGACTGCAGCAGGCTCATCACCTGGTTTGCACCCTGGTTTGGGGTTATAGGGTTTAGGGTTGTGGAGGTTTAGGGGTTGGGGGTTTAGGGTTTTCATGGTCCCTGCCTAAATAAGCGTCCTATACCCCCTTTTCTAACCTCATGTAACTTGCCTGAGAACCCTGAACCGCCTAAACCCGAAGTGCTTCAGACGGCCGTGAGAATCTTTGGCTAAAAGCAGGCGTCAGTTTTTGAGCGAAGACGACCTCAGAAACCCCGAAGCTTCTCGAAACAAGCTCCGACGAGGTCCCAAGGGAAAGGGGTCAAAGCATGGGGATTTGGGCTGAGAGCCCTACTCAAAAAGACATATCCCTGAAGTGAGGAGGTATGTACTACGACTTGCCTAAACCCTAGCCCTAAACCCTAAACCCCAAACCCTAAACCCTCGACCCTAAACCCTTAATCTTTTGACCCAAAACCCAAAATCGGAACGGCGTGAAGGCCCCACCTGCGACTTGGCCGCGTTCATGATCTCCAACACCACCTCGAGGGGGTTTTGGGTTTAGGGTTTAGGGTTTGGGGTTTGGGGTTTAGGGTTTAGGGTTTAGGGTTCAGGATTTCGGCCCTCAGTCCTAAACCCTGAACTTTAAACTTCCAATGTCTGTTGGTTCTAGGCAATGTTTTGGGGGTGTAGTCCTAGTTTAGGGTTTAGGGTTTGGGAACCCTAAACCCTAAACTAGGACTCTCCCCAGCAAGAGTAAAGAACCATGTCACATCTCTGATAGAGCAACAAAAGCAGAGAATCCCGATGGGGTAGACTGCTGTCTGTCTGAAACAAGACATAAAGACAGCTCAGCAATACCCAGAGCCAGTTGAACACCAATGGACCACAAATGTGCCCAACTCTCAAAACTCCTTATCCTAAAACAGCAAGACCCCTGAAACCCTGACCGCTAAAACCCTGAAACCCTATTCCAAAACCCAAAACCCCAGAACAGCAAAACCCCTAAAACCCTGAATCCTAAAGCCCCAAGACCCCTGACAGCCAGAGACCCCCCCCTCGCCCTCAAACCCTAAACCCTAAACCCTAAACGCTAAACTCCCCCTTTTGCTGCCTGCCGCAGCTGGGTGTCCCGCTGCAGGCGGGCCGCGCGGCCCAAGAAAAACAGCAGGCTGCCTTGGCAGAGCCAAACCTCAGATGCTTAGGTCACTGGGGTTTGCGCCTGGCGTTTAGGAATGAACCCTAAACCCTAAACCCTAAACCCTAAACTCTAAACCCTAGACCCTAAACCCTAAACCCTAAACCCTAAACGCTGAACCCTAACCCTTTGAGAGTCCAAGGCCTTCGGGGCCCACCGTGGCTTAAGGTTCAGAAAGGAGGTTTCAGGTTTCAGGTTTCGGGGCTTTGGGGCTTTGGGGGTTTGGGGGTTTGGGGGTTTGGGGCTTTTGGGGGTTTGGGGGTTTTGGGGGGCTTTGGGGGGGTTGGGGGGGTTGGGGGTCGGTCTGAGAGAGCAGCTGGGAGACGGCCTCCAAAGCCATGTCAGGCTTCTCCGAGAAGAGCTGGAAGAAGTGCGGCGAGGAGGCGCTGAAGGAGGCGACGGTCTCCAGGAACATCACGACGGACCCTTTGGAATCCTCCTTTTGGGGCTCAGGGGTCTTGAGGGCTTCGGGTTTTGGGTTTTGGGCTTAGGGTTTAGGGTTTAGGGTCCAGGGTTTAGTCTTTAGGGTTTAGGGTTTAGGGTTTCGGGTTTAGGGTTGTTTAGGGTTTAGGGTTTAGGGTTTAGGGTTTTGGGTTTTGGGTTTTGGGTTTTGGGTTTTGGGTTTTGGGTTTTGGGTTTTGGATTTAGGGTTTAGGGTTTAGGGTGTCCTCCTTTTGGGGCTTAGGGGTCTTGGGGGCTTCGGGTTTTGGGTTTTGGATTTAGGGTTTAGGGCGTCACGATGGACCCTTTGGAATCCTCCTTTTGGGGCCTAGGGGGCCCCAAAAGGGGCTTAAGGGTTTAGGGTTTTACGCTGGACCTGGAATCCTCCTGACACAACAAAGTACGGCTTGGGAGCTTCCTGGAGGACACTGGATAAGGTTTAGGGGCTATAAGTGAGGGAATGCTCTGAGTGCTGCTCCTTGCTCGTCTTGCAACATGTTCCAATTACTCCATGCTTTGCCCAACAATGCGCATCCCGGAGCTGCATGGGATTAGGGAACGGGGTTCAGGGTGTAGGGTAGAACCCTAAACCCAGAACCTGAAGCCCTAAACCCTAAACCCTAAAGGGTCCTCTTCTGCCTCATCGAAGTGTCGCTTCGCGAGCTCGAAAAAAGCATCGAGGTGTTCACTCAAGTGGCTCCATGATATGTTGTTTGCCATGAGGACGCGGCTTGCCACAGCCCACAAGTAGTCACGCAGCGTGGACTCCTCCTGCGAGTACTGAGCGGATCCCTTTCAACAAAAAGTACCCTAAGAACCCTGAACCCGAAACCCGAAGCCATCCTTTAACAGGAAAAAATTTACACACACACACACACACACACACCCTTATCCTGGAGCAAGCGCCGCAGGGAGTCGAAGGCACCGAGCCTCGCAGCTTCAGTCTGCACATCTGGGTTGGCCAGCGTGCACTCCTCGAACAGCAGCTCCAGGGCTTTGTCGAGCTCCTTGGGTTCAGGGTTTTCGGGTCTTGGGGTTTAGGGTTTAGGGTTTCGGGGTTTAGGGTTTAGGGTTTAGGGTTTAAGGTTTAGGGTTTAGGGGGTAGGGCAAATCTCACATCATGAGCATGTCGCGAAAGCATCCTCCGGACATTAGAGCCCAACCTTTTCCACGCACACAATTCCTAGATCCTAATACCGCACACCCTAAACCCTAAACCCCAAAAACCCAAAACCCTAAACATCCTAAACCCTAAAACGCCCCAAAATCACACAAAACCCTAAACACCCTAAATCCTAAACCCCCCCCCAAAAAAATCCCAACAAACCTTAAACACCCTAAACCCGAACACCCCCAAAAATCCCAAAAAAAACCTCAGCACCCGAAACCCTAAAACCCCATCAAAACCCCCAAAAACCCTAAGCCCGCCATTACCTCTGAGGTGCTTCTGGCGGCTCCACACCCGAAACCCTGAAACCCCCCAAGATCCCCAAAAACCCTAAGCACGCTAAACCCTAAACCCTAAACCCTAAACCCTAAACCCTAAACCCTAAACCCATTACCTCTGAGGTGCCTCTGGCGGCTCCTGGTCTGCAGATTTGGCTGCGTCTTGCAGCAGTTGGCACGCATTGGCAATGGCACCAGCGGGGCTCATGCCGCTTCGGGTTGAGGGTTTAGGGGTTAGGGTTTAGGGTTTAGGGTTTGGGGTTTAGGGTTTGGGGTTTAGGATTTAGGGTTTGGGGTTTAGGGTTTGGGGCTTAGGTTTAGAGTTTAGGGTTTAGGGTTATGGGCTTCGGGATTCTCATCAAAGTTGATGGCCCCGACAAGTGATCCAATGAGATTTTCGTAGACCTACGTGGTTCACTGGATTCGCGGGATAAGTCCTGACATTCTCCGCACAGGCGTTGTTGATGTCTTCGCTGCTTTGCTTGATGCCCCCAAATCCACAGCCAAATTGCAGTTCAACTCGCAGGGCAACTTGCACAGCGGTTAGCAAGTGAGACCCGAGACCCAAAACCCGAAAACCCTAGCCCTAAACCTTAGCCCTAAACCCTAAACCCTGAACCCTAAACCCCAAACCCCAGGGTTTAAGCTTGAAAATGGGTGCAACGGCAAAAACCAACGGAAAGGCATCCCCATCCTTGCCGGCTTCAAAAGACCCCCAACCACATCGGCTGACTTATCGTGAACTTGCGATGAAACCCAACACAGGCGTGTTTAGGGCTTAGGGTTTAGGGTCTAGGGTTTAAGGTCTAGGGTTTAGAGTTTAGGGTTTATGGTTGAGGCTTTAAGTTGCGGGTTTAGGGTCACTTGCCAATGGTGGGCCTGCACATCGCACATCTTGCATGCCATGGGTTACATACCCTCATCTACTCCACGCAAAATTTGCCTTCCATTTTCTCCCTGTGCAGGCCATATCTTGCACGACCGTCGGCGCCGACCTAGCTACAAGTCTACTATGGGGCTCACAGGAGTATTGTAGAATTATGCGAGCGAAGACCTCGAACAGCAAGATTGTAGACAATTTAGGGTTCAAGGTTTAGGGAATCAGAAAGTTAGGGCTTGAAAACGTTAAGATTTTGAACAAAGGGAAAACAATGTAAAACGACAATGCAACGAAGAGCAGAGGCAGCGTGTGACCGCACATCATGAAAAACGCTTGCCTGCGACAGTCAAAAGCAGCGGTGTGCTCATGCTTGAGACCACAGAGGACACGCTTCTGCTACATTTGTCCAGCATTACGGTGTCCTTTTTCTCCTTTTTCTATAGCAAAACCCCTTTGGGAAACCTCCACATGCCAAGTTAGCAATCACAAATTTCGATTTGCAACAGACAAAAGCAAAGCTGTGCAGACGGCTCTTGTTTACCAAGTATGACCAAATAGGACTCGTCTCCGATTTCGGTTGCAGCGTAAAACAGCTTTTTGACTTTGATTCGCAACGGGTCAGTGCAGAGCAGAGACAAGCAGACACTTGTGGACCCGCGTAGCGAAGGTGAGCCGGCAATAATATTGCCTGGCAGCTTTGTAGCTGCACTTGCAGGATGCAAGCCCAGGAGTGTGAGACACGAGGCTGGCATGCCGGTCAATAACACAGCCCAAAAGCGCATTCAAACCTTATTCCTTCGGGTTTCTCCGCAAACAAGTGATATTGATAAAAGACAACGAGAGATTCCCATCCGATTCCAAATCAAGGCAATAAAGAATTGTACAAAACAAAAAAATCAAGAGTATAAGAAAGTGGAAAATTCACCAGCACTCGGTTCTCTTCTTTTCACATGGGCGGACGAAGTGCAGAACAAGTTGGCGAGGCCCCCAGGCTGGGGGGTAGGCCCCTCCCTCCATATTTGATTCCCTTCGGGAGTCCAAAAGGCACGGAGCCGGAAAGGCACCGACTTTAGACAGGGATGTGGAGGGTGGGAAAGAAAATTTAAAGACTTGCGCCAAAATGGCCACCATACAAAGAGAATCCGAAAGAGATCATGAGAGACATGCAATTTATGTTTGCGAATTTTGGGGAAACCAAAATTTCAAAACCCGGGAATAAAAACTCATCCAACCTACGGTCGGAGTTCCGTCTTATTCCTTCGGGTTTCTCCGCAAACAAGTGATATTGATAAAAGACAACGAGAGATTCCCATCCGATTCCAAATCAAGGCAATAAAGAACTGTACAAAACAAAAAATCAAGAGTATAAGAAAGTGGAAAATTCACCAGCACTCGGTTCTCTTCTTTTCACATGGGCGGACGAAGTGCAGAACAAGTTGGCGAGGCCCCCCCCCCTTAGGAAGGGCCAACGGCGTGAAGCACGAGATCGCTCCTGGCGTCAAGCCTTGCACGAAGTCCGGACTGCATCGGAAAGATGCCTCTAGAGGGATCGTCGGCTGGATTGCTATGACTGGGAACTCGCTCAAACCAGACATTGCATCTGGTTTCACATTCCCACTCAAAGAGAGCACCGAGAAGGCTTTGCACAAACAACGAATCGGATCTCCCGTTGATCAAGGAGGCTAGCGAGGCCTCGTTGTCCAAGAAGAGTATCACATCAGCATCGCTCCACGAACTCCCTAGCCTAAGGAGGCTCATGACTGCAGCGTAGCATTCCAGCTCGTAGATGAGAGTGGCCTTCCCATCTGGATTAATTCTTTGAGCCACAATCCTAATGCCCCTCTGCAGGTTTTCCCCAAGCTCATAGAAATTGAGCGCGCTGCATAAATCTGGTCAAGAACCCAAATGTATCAAAAACGTATGTAAAATCGCTATTTCACTTTTTTGAGCCAAGACTACTTTCATTGATTTCGGGCCCTTCAGAGACTGCGTCTCACCATTTAGGGTTTAGGATACAGCGCAATCGGCTTTGTGGCTTTCTTTTTGCCTTAAGCACAGGAGAGTGGAAAGCGCGAGATAAGCACTTGGACGCAAGACGTCGCGACAGGCCCTTGCCCCCCGTCGCTATATACATTGTCGCACCCACCGATCCTGGCCAACCCCGGGCTTGAAAAAAAAAAAGAAGAAAGGAGAAAAAAAAAACCGTGCGACTTGTTGGCCAGGAGGTAATTTAGGGCGGGCTGGGCGGGGTCTTGAAAAGAAGTGTGCCATGACGCGTCATGTACCTTGAGCATGTGAACAAACAAGACATGTCATGTTTGCTGGTCTCTGCTCAAAGGCTGGACAAAACCCAACAAAACAAAGCAACAAAACTTTCTTAGGATTGTGGCACGTGTAAAAGGTACTAGTACTTTTACACTTAGGAAGAATTAAAGCTCTATCATTTCGTACCTCATGACGGAAGCTTAATGACAGCCATGGTGTCCAAGGAGAGCTCTTCGCCGAACCAGCCAAGGAGGAGACCCAGCGAGTTGTAAGCCAGGGCACCCACTCCACCACCGCTGGGCTCAAAAGAGGCATCGGAGTACACACGAAAGCAGTTCCTGAATGCACAGTGGACAATTCTCTCAGGGCCCAGCACTATATGCTCTCGGAGGAAATTAAGTGCATCTTTCAGGGGTGCATCAACGCGAATATGGCCCTTGCGATCACAGTAGCCTGAGAGGATTCGAAGCTTCAGAGATGCCAACCTTCCAAAGATCTGGTTGTCGCAGAACTGAAGCCGCCCCCTCAAGGAGGTGAGGGTGGACCCCGAGACAGAAGAGCTGGCCAGGATATCATCAATCAGCCGTTCCAGCTCATTGCGCCTGGCCAACGTGTTGCTAATCTTGACCAGGCCAAGACAGCAGTCCGACAGATCGATCTGTACCCCCAAGGCGCGAGTAACGTATCCAAATCCAGAATCTTTTTCCGAGGCAGTCTCCCAGCCCAAAAGGGCAAAGAATGCCGACTGGATCAGATCTACATGCGTCTTCTCTGCCTCGCCTGCAACAAGAAAATAATCGTCGAAAAACTGTGTCCAATGTAAGGCAAAGTAGAAAGCGCAAGATGCCATACGCCGGCTGCTACGCGGTAGAAGCCTTGAACTGCTGGGCGAGCACCAAAAGGAAGGACCAGCGACTGGTAAAACTCAAAGGTAGAAGTCAGAGGGTTGCGAACTGCCAAATACGAGTCTCTGAGTGCCTCGCAGGAAAGTGGCAGATTCTTATAGGCCTTCCTCAGGTCTATTGCCCGACTGACAAGCTTCGGTCGGAAACCAAGTTGTTTACCACATCTGATCCGATAGGACAGGCCAGCACAGATGACGTCGACACCGTGAGGGGCTATCGTTTCTGTAGCGCCACAGGTCAGGTTGGCAAGCGACTGAGTGAAGTCGTCGATGGGACGGATTTTCGTCACCTGCCCTTTGTGAACGTCGCTGCTGGTTTGCTTGACGCCAAACCGCCTGGTGATGATCGAGTCGTCGGGTACAGCAGAGAGGTCGATTGGCCCACGAAGCCAGCCTTTGTCCCTTTCGTCAAGGGTGAGTTGGTGCACCGCTGCAATGAGCTCGGGGTCATTGATCTTGCTTGTGGGTTGAAGGATAGCACACCGAACATCCGGGGTCATGGCTCGAACCTCCTCAACGGTGAGCACTGCATCAGTATGTTTGCTGGGAAGCACAGAGGAAGCAGGAATCTGGCCCAAGAAGTCCAAGCCCGAACACATGGTTTCCACCAACGTTTTGTATGGATATGCTGCACCCTCGAGCATCTCAGCAAACAGGGACATAGACTTGTTCTTCAAGATCTCGCGGCAGTGCTGAGGAGTCTCAAAGGGCGACTCGGTGTCTCTCAACTCCTTGGCACGAAGAAGCCACCTCCTCATGGCTTGCGTACGGTCCTTGGCAACCTCAGCATAAGGGGTCGAGACAATTTTATCAAGGACAGATTTGAGGAGGTCGGGAACACCACACTCCAATCTTTTGGGGTGGCCCCTCTTAAGGGCTTCATCGCGAAACTCAGCTGGGGACCAGGGAATTCCATAAGTACAGTTCGCACTGGCAGCAGGAAGGGCCTGATTAGCCCCCCCCGACGTCGGGACCGACCTGATGCATTTGGAGCCTGCAGGCAACTGGCAGGGGTGTTGCACAACATCACTGCTGGTAGACTCCCACGCACGGGGGAGTTTGCCAGAAGGAAGCACATCAGAAGGACCAGTCAAGGTCATGAAGCACCGAAACTCAGAGACGAGGGGCCTGAGGCGCTTGCCTTTGGGCTGCTTGCCCACCATCAAAGCAGCAGCACGTGACAGGCTGATGTGTTGCTCAGGCAAAGACTTTGCCGGGGGTTGCACACCCAGATCGAAGAGCTGCTTGAGAAGGCACTCCACAAATGCCGCACAAAAGAGGCGCGGCAAACCGAGTTTGGGCTGAGAACGCATGTTATAGGCGTGATCACCAGAGCAAGACACACCCAAAGTACACAGGGCACTGAAGCTGTGGAAGATAACAGTGGCAACTTCCAACCCGCACCAAACATGCAAAGATCAAGCTGCGTACGTGTTGCGCAGGTTGACGACAGCGCCTCCAGCAGCACAGGAGGCCAGAGCTTGGTTGCGGAGGGTCCAGAAACACTCCATCCCCAGATCCCTGCAACAGTTGATGATCGTCACTGTGGCATCGACCGCAAGGCCGAAGGCAACATGTGGTGCCAGGAATGCAGTGGAGGTGTGATGTGCACTGCAGCAACAAGCTGTTGCTGGATGTTCAGCGTAAGTTGAAGACCTTTGGGCGTTTGAAAGGTCAAGAGGGAACAACCGGACACCGAACAGAACCCTGAACCTTGAAGTTACCTTTGCCAGAGAAACCATTTGCGAACAGCTGCCAAGCGCCCCTTCACGGGCAAAGATCTGGATAAGAACAGGTTCGCAAGCGGGCGCCCAGCCAGTGGTTGCTTGAACTAAGCCATCTTCTGACAAGAAACGGGCTGCTTTTGGGGCAGTACATGTTGAATGCTCAGAAGGAGGAAGGCACATCCACGGCGGTCATTCACAGGCAAAAGCTCTCAGTCACTACCGAATCATCGATGGTCATCGAGTGCGTGCCGGCGGGCTCTCGATCCAGATTTGTCCTTGGAAAAAGGATGAAATGGGCAGAGCAGCATTGGGGTGTCGCCCATTTCTGCTGTCCGTGTGAACAGCAGTTAAGGTTAAAAGGGCAATCGTGCTACACAAAACAGGAAGTTCTTGACGGAGGTACTGAAAAGAGCAACGTAGCAGATGCAGACTGGGCCCCGGGCATTGAACCGAAGACCTACGATCCCTCCTTTGGAGAAAGCACGGGGTGATGAGCCCAGAGGTGGAAACGACCCCTCGTTGGAAACAGCCCGGGGCTGGAACCAGGCTGCTGCTGGAAAACACCCAGGCCCGGAACATGCCGAGAATATTTTTCACAAGCTTCTGCCTGGAACACACCCTTTGCTGGACAATGCCTCGAGCTGGAAGAAGCCCCAGGCTAGAAAACGCCCTGGGCTGGAACCAGCCAGGGGCTGGAAAACGCCCTGGCTGGAACAAGCCCTCGGCTGGAACAAAGCCTTCTGTCTTGCGAAACCATGCAAAAGCCACAATCTCTGTCCTTTCAAGTTTTGGATGACAAAAAGCAACACCAGCAAGCAGGCGTTGCGGTTATACAATACTGTCAAAACTGCTCTACCCCAACTGCAAGGGTTGATACAACACGTTCTTTTGATCTGGAGGGCTTTGCTCTTTCAGGTTTAGGATGAAAAGAAGCAAAACCAGCAGACACTGCTGTTTCAGAATTGCCAGCATACCACAATACTGTCAAAACCCCTCTGCCCCAACTGCTAAAATTGATAAAGCACGATTTTTTTGATCTCGGAGGCACCACCAAACGTTGATGTTTCAAACTTCTGCCAGCATACCACAATACTGTCAATACATCATGCCCTTTGGGATCCTTAAAGGCTTTGTTCCTTCAGGTCTAGGACGACAAGAAGCAGGTATTGCGCTTTCAAAATTCAGCCAGCATACCACAATACTGTCAAAACTGCTTTACCCCAACTGCAAGAGTTGATACAACACGTTCTTTTGATCTGGAGGGCTTTGCTCTTTCAGGTTTAGGATGAAAAGAAGCAAAACCAGCAGACACTGCTCTTTCAGAATTGCCAGCATACCACAATACTGTCAAAACCCCTCTGCCCCAACTGCAAAAATTGATAAAGCACGATTTTTTTGATCTCGGAGGCTTTGTTCTTTAGGTTTTGGATGACAAGAAGCAACACCACCAAACGTTGATGTTTCAAACTTCTGCCAGCATACCACAATACTGTCAATACATCATGCCCTTTGGGATCCTTAAAGGCTTTGTTCCTTCAGGTCTAGGACGACAAGAAGCAGGTATTGCGCTTTCAAAATTCAGCCAGCATACCACAATACTGTCAAAACTGCTCTGCCCCAACTGCAAGAGTTGATACAAAACGTGCTTTTGATCTGGAGGGCTTTGCTCTTTCAGGTTTAGCATGACAAGAAGCAACACCAGCAGACACTGCTGTTTCAAAATTGCCAGCATACCACAATACTGTCAAAACCCCTCTGCCCCAACTGCTAAAATTGATAAAGCACGATTTTTTTGATCTCGGAGGCTTTGCTCTTTAGGTTTTGGATGACAAGAAGCAACACCACCAGACGTTGCTGATTCAAAGTTCTCCCAGCATACCACAATACTGTCAAAGCCGCTCTGCCCCAACTGAAAACTTGAATACAGCATGTTTTTGGGATCCTTAAAGGTTTTTTTCCTTCAGGTCTAGGACGACAAGAAGCAACACTAGCGGGTATTGCCCTTTCAACATTCAGCCAACATGCCGCAAAACTGTTCCTCCCCAACTGCAAGAGTTGATACAGCACGTTTTGTTGATCTCGAGGGCTTCGCTCTTTCAGGTTGAGGATGACAAAAAGCAACACCAGCAAACACTGCTCTTTCAAAATTCAGCCAGCATACCACAATACTCTCAATACCCCTCTGCCCTTTCAGGTTGAGGATGAAAAAAAGCAACACCAACAGGCCAAAGCCTGACGCCTTACCGCCAGAGACTGCCCGGGCCTGGAACCTTAAGTCAAAGACTGCCTGGCCTGGAGCCCTAAGCCAAAAACTGCGCGGCCTGGAGCCTCAAACCAAAGACTGCCCTTAAGCCAAAGTCTTAAGCCAGAGACTGCCCAGCTTGGAGCCCTAAGCCCAAGACTGCCCAGCTCTGCAGCCTTAAGCCAAAGACTGCCCGACCCTGCAGCCTTAAGCCAGAAACTGCCCGGCTTGGAGCCTTAAGGTTAGGGGTTGGGGGTGGTTCAGGTACAGGCCAGCCCGACCCCTTTACTATTCTGTCAAAACTCAGCGAGCATACCACAAAACTGTCAAAAACGCTGTGCCCCAACTGCAAGAGTCGATACAACACGTGCTTTTTGATCTCGAGAGTTTTTTTTCCTTCAGGTTTAGGATGACAAAAAGCAACACCCGCAGACGTTGCTGTTTCAAACTTCTGCCAGCATACCACAGCACTGTTCAAACCGCTCTACCCCAATTGCAGCTGTTGATACAACATGCTTTTTTGATCTTGAGGGCTCTGTCCTTTCAGGTTTAGGATGACAAGAAGCAACACCATTGTTCAAAACTCGTACCAGAAAACTGTCAAAACCGCTCTCACCCAACTGCGATGTTTGATACAGCACGGTTTTTTGATCTCGAGGGCTCTGCTCTTTCAGGTTTAGGATGACAAAAAAACAACACCAGCAGACGTTGCTGTTTCGAACTTCTGCCAGCATACCACAACACTGTCAAACCGCTCTGCCCCAATTGCAATTTTTGATACAACATGTTTTTTTGATCTTGAGGGCTCTGTCCTTTCAGGTTTAGGATGACAAGAGGCAACACCATTGTTCAAAACTCGGCCAGCATACCAGAAAACTGACAAAACCGCTCTCACCCAACTGCGATGTTTGATACAGCACGGTTTTTTGATCTCGAGGGCTCTGCCCTTTCAGGTTTAGGATGACAAAAAAGCAACACCAGAAGACACTGCTCGGTCACTGTATACAGCACGCTCTTGTGATCTGGAAGGCTTCGCTCTTTCAGGTTTAGGGTGAGTCGACAGTCCTTAGATGTTCTTCCCTGAGCCCTCCAGCTTCCCTCCTCCATCACCAACTTCTGCTTGCTGTCGGAACGGTGCCAGTTGCCTTTCTTTTTGGCAAATTCTTGCCTCTCTTTGAGCTTCTCTTGTTTTCTTTTGATTCCATTGACCCTCTTCTCGACTGCTGGCTCGACTCCATCGTCTTGCTGCTTGCCTTCTTGATTTCGCTTCCCCAAGAGCACTTTGAGCCCCTCGATCGCTCTCGCAGTTCAGAATGGTGACAGCTTGCTTTCTTTTCGCAACCCTTGTTTTCCTAAGCTGCTCTCTCTCTTTTTTCTGACTTTAACTCCAACCGTCCTCTTCTCGACTGCTCGACTTCATCGTTGCAAAAACAATTAAAAACACAACCCAGATTCCACCCAATTTCACCCAGAGGGCTTAATCCAAGTCTCACCGTGGAGAAACAAATTTAACCCGCGTCCGTGACAGAAGAAGGCCTTAACCAAGTCAAGTGAAGGCACAGTTTGGGCACACAGACAAACATCCGGCACACAGATTTGAAAGACAGCGACAGAAACTCAACAAAAGAATTTGAGGCACATCGCGACAGAAACTTGTGGCAAAACTGGAACACGACAGGCCTGCACTTGCGGGAGCTGGATCCGCGGCTCGGATTCGCTTTTGGTGGAGAGGCTGTGCTGGGCGCAGCTGCAAGCACAGGAGCAGCAGCGGGAGGCCTGGCTGTGGCGGGCGGGGTGGCGGCGCTCGTGGGCACCGCGAGCGCTCCACGGGGGATGGGGCAGAGCACCTTCTAGGTTGGGGCGGAGGCGGAGCAACCCACACAAATGCTTCTCGCCCGAGCCGCGCTCGACATTCGGTGCTGAGCACTTCCAGCTTCGAGAGCCGCGCCAGCCTTCGCAGGCTTCACGGCAACGCCTGCAGACACAATTGCCGCATGACAAGCGCCAGCGCAGCGCTCTGGGTCCCTCCGCTGCAGCCGCCTTCTGCACTCCCCGCAGCCACTTCTGCGGTGGAAGCGAAGCCCTCGGTCGCTTCGGCCTTGGCCACTTGCTCGCTCATGAACTGCTCAATGTTTTAGACTGCCCTTCCTCCTGGACTCGTTGTCCCGCCCGCTCCAGAAGCGGCTCCACTTCACTCGGCCGGCCAATGATTTGGAGTGGAGCTACTTTGTCGGGCGGGGCGCAAGACTCTTGGGTGTGCGCGGAATGCGCAGGTCGGGTAATCCAGTTGCGTCCCGCGCATGCGGCTTTGTAGAGGTCTTGTCCGTGCTCCGCAATGGCAGAAGGGAGCCGGCCAGTCCCACTGCAGCTCCTGCGGCGAACACGTTGCTTGGCTTTATTTGCTTCTCATGGTGATTTACAAGAATACCTTGCGGACAGACCATCTCAAGAAGAAGCACACGCAAGCGCGGTCAGATTATACCGGTGCGGCAGATTGTCGTTCTCTTAGAGACTACCTAAAGTCTATTTGGCCGAGCAGCAAAAACTTGGCCAAATCCTAGGGGCTTGAAGGGGGGAGCTTCAAAGGGAAGCTTCACAGGGAGGCTTCAAGAAGGACCTGAAGGGGAGGTTTGAGACGAGAGCCTAAACGTCGCGAAGAAGGCCCACGTGCTCGGCCTCGTAAACTGCTTCCTGCAACCCGTGCGAAGCAAGGCCAGTTGTCAGGTCAGGCCGCTTTGAACTGCTCCCTGGAACCTCGCGAAGAAGGCCCTGCAAAGCAGGCCCAGTTATTAGGCCTCTTGAACTGCTCCCTGGAACTTCGCGAAGAAGGCCCAGTTATTAGGCCTCTTAAACTGCTCCCTGAAACCCCTGCGAAGCAGGCCTAGTTATTAGGCCTCTTAAACTGCTCCTTGGAACCTCGCAAAGAAGACCCAGTTATTCGGCTTCTTAAACTGCTTCCTGAAACCTCTGCGAAGCAGGCCCAGTTATGAGGCCTCTTAAACTGCTCCCTGTACGGGTTTCCGGGAGCAGTTTAAGAGGCCTAGTACCTGGGCCTTCTTCGCGCCGTTTGCGCCCGCGTCTCAAACCCCCCTTTCAAGCCCCCCTTGAAACCTCCCTTTGCAGCTTCCTCTGATCCCCCTCCCCCTTGCAGCCTCCCTGGCCTCTAGTTTCTGGGCTTTGAAGCACGCTCTGCACGGCCTAAAAAGAAGCGGGTTGGGGGGGGGGGGGCACAGCCCCCCTCATTTGCAAACACAATGCTCACACGATGTTTTGAACAAATTAGTCTCTTGACCTTCTTTGAAGCACGCTTGGTACGGCTTAAAAAAAGCGGGGAGAGGGGGGTTGGGGGAGGGTTGGGGGGGGAGGGGGCAGCTCCTCCAACATGAAGCAGCAACTTTTCCACACTTGAGCCGTGCATGTGGACACCTGGCGGCAAGACTAGCTAGGGGGCGTGGCAATTGCACTAAGCGCATTCCAATGTTGCAAAGAGAGTGAATACGCTGCACGGGTGGGAGAAACAGGCAGAATCGCTGTCTATCATCACCTGTGCAGCATGTCCAGGCTGAGGGATTGGTTGCGGCGTCCATGCATCCGGTAGTCTTGCGGAAAGGGCTGCGGGATTCGTTGTTTTGGAGTACTGCGCAGCAAACTTATTTATAGCAAATTCCAGGTGCTTTAGCATCGAAGATGACACGGAAGTTGCCTTCGCACCAAAGATGATCATGCAGATTTGTAGAAAGCCCACATTTCTGCAGGCTTTTTCATGCTATCCAGTTGTTAGGATACACAGGATCTTGAAGATGGCGTCCTGGCACATCGATGTCGATTTGCGCGTCTTCACCCGCAAGCTCATAGACCTGACAGCGGATAACTTAGGATGTTAGGCAATGGATAATTTTGGGTTTTAAGTTCAGCAAGATTAATTTGTTCAACAAACATAACTCAAATTAACACCACGTCACGCGATCGCTAAATGGGCCCTCCCCGATTCAGCGAAGGGGGTCTTCAAGGGAGGCTTCAAGGGGGGCTTTAAGGGGGCTTCAAGGGTCCCCTTGAAGGGTGCCCCTTGAAGGAGGCCGAAGGGGGCTTCGACCTTCGTCGAAGAGGGCTTCAAGGGGGATCTTCAAGGGGGCTTCAAGGGGGGGCTTCAAAGGGGGTTGAAGGGGGGCTTCAAGGGGGCTTCAAGGGGCTTTAAGGGGGCTTCAAGGGGAACCCTTTTGTTTCATTTTTGGTTGATCCTTCAAGCCTTCTTCAGATCTCTTAAAACCCCTTTGAATCTTTCATTTTTCAACGGTAGGAGAAGGACAGAGAACATCCCGTAGAAGCAAGGAAAAAAATTGTTCTAAAATCCATGCCCCCTTGCTTCTTGTCGTCCTACTCGAACTTTTCTGTTTTTTGTATTTTGTTTTTCGAAAAAATCAGAGGAGAAGAGAGAGAGAATTTATTTAGTTTAAATTCCACCCCCCTCGAATCTTGTTTTGTTTTTTGTCTTTCATTGTTCGAGAATCAGAGGAGTGGAGACTTTTTGGAAGTAAAGAGCGGGGGGGTTGGGAGGGGCGCAGCCCTCCCCATTTACTTGTTGTAGGGAAGGGAACGCATTCTAAATTCCACCTCCGAATCTTTTTTGTTTTTTGTATTTCATTATTCGAAAAATCGAAGAGAGAAGGGATTTTAGTTTAAATTCCACCCTCTTGAAATCTTGTTTTGTTTTTGTTTTTCATTGTTCGAAAATCAGAGGAGTGGAGACTTTTTACGACGCAATCACGTACAGTAGCATGTTTTTGGCTTGAATATGTTTTTTTGTTGTGGCACGGGCTTGGCCAAGAACCCCATGTCTTGTAGCGGGAGGCTAGGGGAAGCGGCTTCGGCCTGCGAGTACCCGACGCCTCCCATCTCGAGTGCGTGTGGCAAGGGGCTAAGCCGAAAACCCCATGTTTTCAAGTTGTTGACTCCCTTCATGTAAGTAGGGTGTTTGCAAGTGGGGGGCGCAGACCCCTCAACCCCCCCGCTTCTTGTAAGCCTTACCAAGCGTGCTTAAGAAACTAATTAGTTGAAAAACATCGTGTGAGCATTGTGTTTGCAAATGGGGGGGGCTGCCCCCCGCAACCCTTCCGTTCTTTTTTTAGTGGAGCTGCTTCAAAGGCCAAGAAACTTGTGACACCCATTATGTAAGCAGGGTGTTTGCAAACGGGGGGGGAGGCTGCGCCCTCTCCAATCCCCCAGGCTTCTTTTAAGCCGTGCCAAGGTTCCCGAGGAAAAACTAAGGAAAAGCAACATACGCGTTTACATTTGACGACATTTGTCCAACGTGTAATCAGAATCCTATGCGTATAAATAAATAACTAAATTAGACAAATAAGTAAAAATCAATAAATATAAAATATATTATATACACACGATAGTGAAGGTCAACGTGTGTGTATATATATATATATATATGTATGTATGTATGTGCATATATATATATACATATTGCATAATACACATTACATTACACATTACCTATTATATACTATACATTATACATTCTACATTATACATTATATATTATATATTATATATTATATATTATATATTATATATTATATATTATATATTATATGTTATTTATTTTATATTATATATTATATATTATATATTATATATTATGTATTATGTATTATGTATTACGTATTCTGTATTATGTATTATGTATTTTGTATTATGTATTATGTATTAATTATGTATTCTATATTTTGTATTATTGTTATGTATTATTCTTTACATATTTATTATGTCGTATGTATTATGTATTATTTTGTCTTATATATTATATATATTATATATTATATATTATATATATATATTATATATTATATTATATAATTTATTATATATTAGATATATATGTATATATTTATATTATTTGTATACTATATAACATATATATATATATATATATATATATTAAACATTATATCATGTGCATATCCATGTACACTTTTACTTATATATATATACACATTTATATATATATATATCATTTATTTTATATTTATTTTCATATTGTCGTACATTATATGATATTTTTATGTATAATAAATAAGTAAATATAAATATGAATAATTAAATAAATATAAATAAAAATATATATATATATATATATTTATATATCGCATATTGTATATTATATGTCATATATTGCATATCATATATTGTATATTGCATATTACATTCTGCATATAATGCATAATATAAAGTATATATTATATAATATATACTGTATACATAATCTACAATATATAAAATATGTAATATTATTTATTATTAATTAATTCATTATGTATTATTCAGTATATAGTATATTTTATATATTATGTAGTATGTATTATATCTTGTTCTTTGAAGCCATTGGAATGCAAAGAAAATGGAAGTTTTTTGCTTAAAACATGTAGAAGTAGAGTTTTTCCGATGGAAACATAGAGATAATAGAGGATTTCTCATGAAAACATGAAGACAGTAGACGTTTTCTTGTGGGAGTATGAAGAAATAGAGGTTTACCCATTGAAAGATCGAGAAACTAGAAGGTTTTCCAACCACTACCACCACTTCTACGCATCGAACATTGTTTGCAAATGGGGGGGGGGGCTGCGCCCCCCAACCCCCCCGCTGTTTTTTTTAAGCTGTGCAAAGTGTGCTGCAAAGCCAAGTGGGGGGGTGTGGGGGGGGGGGTGCGCCAACCCCAGCCCCGCCGCGTTTTTATCAAGCTGTGCCACTGCAAAGCGTGCTTTATGAATCTTGTTGAAGCCATTGGGATACTAAAAAGTTTAAGTTTTTCTTAAAATACATGCAAATAGAGGTTTTCCGATGGAAACATAGTGATGATAGAGGTTTCCTATGAAAACGTGAAGAAAATAGAGGTTTGGTTTTCCTTTTAAAAGATCGAGAAAATAGAAGGTTTTCCAACCACTACCACCACCCACTACTACCCATCGTGCGAGCATTGTGTTTGGGGGGGGGCCCCCCCGCCCCCCAATCCCCCCCCCCCCCCCCAACACCCCCCCCCAACCCCCCCCCCCCCCCCACCCCCCCCCCAACCCCCCCCCCAAACCCCCCCCCCCCCAACCCCACCCCCCCCCAACCCCCCCCCCCGCTGTATTCCAAGAGGAAAATGGGTTATTTTGCTTATTTATTTTTTTTTTGATCCCTTGGGGTTATTTCTTTTTAGATGCTTATTTATTTTTTTTTGATCCTTCACCCGGAAGAGAGCTCCTTTCGCACCTTTGTTTTTCCGGAAGACATGAAGTGTTCTGTTAGCTGTTCACAGAGGGAACTGGGAAATGAAGCTTCAATCTTTCCCAATGTGAAAGGAGGATGACGAACCCTCTAGTCTTCAGCACGAATGAAGACAGTCCATCTCGTCATAGGTTTCGTTGGCATTGGCTCGATCGGACAACGAAACCCCACTACAATCTGTATCATCAAGTTCGGCTTGCGACATTAGCGCGCAACTAGCCTGTAATGTTTGGTCAGTATTGTGCACGTGCCAAGACGAGAAAGTGCTAGCCGTGACGAGTTTTAAGTGCATCAGCACACAATTCTTCTTCGGGGTTAGCAGAAATGTTTCGGTCCAGCGGCAAATTGCGAGGGGGAAAGGCATGGCATGGCTTTGTCTGTGAATGTTGGAGTGTGCGACGGTGTGCGCCCTTTTGCTTGTTACGTGTTACGAGAGAGGCAAGCTGTGCTGGCATCGTAGTGGTTCTTCTATGCTGCTTTCAGGCCTCGATGGAGTACGTGCTTTGTGGCTGCAAGGCAAAGTGGATTGCCAGTTTGCTCTGCCAGGTGCGCCTTTGGGAACCTCGTGCAGGAGATGCTTTTGCCATGGAGGTGGGTCGGGCGTCATCTTGTGGCTTGCACGTGTAAGCTGCCGGAAAACAGCCAAGACGAGGCAACAGTCTCCTGGTGCTACTTGATGGAATGTGAAGTTGCAGGAACTTCGTGCACTCAGTTTGCGTGATGCAGCGGCCTCCCTTTGTGGTTTGGCCGTGGCTGCCGCGGTGATGATCCCTTCTGCCTGCCTGCTCAGTTTCTCTTTGGAATACAAATCATTTTCTTGAGGTCGTCGGCAGAGTGACACGGGATGAGTGTTTTATTGTAGTTCTCAACTAATGCCCCGCAAGCCGTGAGGTCACAGTTGGTCCTGTTTTGGCCATTCCTCCGGCCTGCGCCGTTCTTTCCGTGCAGCTCGCCGTGCTCTACGGGCTGGCACCTCGTTTTTCCAAGCGGGCTTGGTCATGGGTCTACATGCGTGTGTTCTGTAGCTGCTGTGAGGCATCAGCTGCTGATGTCTCTGCCGCTGGCAGCCGCTGCTGCCATTCTTTCGCTCCTTGTTGCAATATTTTTCAACTATCCTTCAGATTGTTGCGTGATAGGTTTTTTTGGGACTCCAGGAAGAAACCTTGGGAATTCCAGGCATGGTCTCCTGCTCATCCCCAGCATTGCCTTTCAATATGCTCTGCCCGAAGCCTGGTTGTTTCCGTTTGCTGCTATGGTCGGCTGCCCTGCTTCTTTTAGAATCAACTCTTGTATGGCCAGGCCAGCACTCATTGGTCCAGGAGTAGGTTCAGAACTCGGTTGGTGCTGTTGGCTTTAACGGTGTATGTTTAAAGTTAAAGTGAAGTGGCCGGTACTATAACACGTGTCCGCGCGAGGTCTTTGCACTGCCAAGATGTTGGGCGGAGAGCGTGGCGAGCATTGTGCACTATTCTGCGGCGCAGCTCTCACTGTTCCCGTGCTGGCGCATTGCCCCACCGGCATGTCATGTTTGAGAGCTGTGGACATCAATAATTACATGTCAAGACCCAAGCACCCAACGTTTGCGGCATGCCAGGTGCTCTGATGACCCGAGTGAAGAAAGTCGGAAATTGGCAATGAGAGAATGCAGAGATCGTTCATAGGCCAAGGTCCCGCAGTTGTCCAAGCCCTTCGCAGTTCGTGCAGAAGACGCCAGTGAAGTGGTGGCAGCGTGTGCCACAGCATCCCAGCCCTCCACAGGAAGGGCTTGTATCATGTTCAGGGATTGAGTGCAGAAAGGCAGTGTCTGTGCAGGCTTTGTGTAGTGTCAGTAAGTCTGTCAGCCAGCGAGTCAGCTAGTTAGAAGTAGTAGCAGCACTGTGTTGTCGTTTGCGTGGTCAGTGGCCTTTCTGACAGAGCATATCAGAGCATATGTGCGCGGACCGTTGCGATTGCAATGCAGAACGCCATCCCATGCAGCTCGATATCGAAACCGCTGCAAGGAGCCTGCATCAATTTTGCCTCAGGTTCATGTCGATGAGGGCCAAGTGTGGCAAACGCAAGTTGCAAGACCTTCCATCCATGTCTGCTGCCACTTTCAGCCTCTCTGTTCGTGCGCCCAGTTGACATCTTTCTTCCATTTGGTCTTGAAGAGAACGTGCGATCGTGCCCCACAAAAAGGCCTTACACATGCCGCCGGCTTAGAGCGCATCAGGAGCCTAGCAGCATCGGGACGCAGCTCACAGAAGGGGAGCATAGGGGAGCCACCCAGATCGTTTCACACTTCTTTCCGCACCCTCGCGCGCCCAGCGCGCAGCACGCCGCCGTCGCAGCCCGCAGCCTCGGGGAGCGAGCGAGAAAGCGAGCTGAGAGAGAAAACGGAGAGAGCCGAAAATCCTAGGTAGGATAAGGGGGACCCTTAAAAGGGAACCCTTCTGAACCCTCTTCTGGCTCTCTTGAACAGGGAACTTACTGAGAGGGTCTATAGCCCCAAGGGTCCCCCTAATCCTATCCCCTAGAAAAGGCTGAGAGGTCTCTGGCGGCGAGTCTCTTGCGCTTGTGGTGTTCAGATTATTCGGTCGTTCTTTGAACGAACTCAGCTTCAAACGTGGAGAGCAAATTGGATAGCAAGCTTGAGCAGCAAGATTGGGCAGTTCCTGGCAGGTCTTCTCCACATGGCTCTTGAAACGAACGGAATGATTCCAGGCCTCATTCTCTTGCTAACAGCCGTTTTTTGGTTGTCGGATGTGCTGCTTTGTCTGCTGCAGGCCTTCGGGAGCCTGCCAAGAGGACCTTGCTGGCACTGTGCGTCTGTCCTGATCCATGCATGTTAAGTATCAGTTCACGGAACAGCCAGGAAGAACCTGCGTGCACGGGAGCTGGACTTCCATTCGTCGGCTTGCAAGGTGCCACTGCCGGAGCCTGGCGCCTGGCAAACGGGCGCAAAACGCGTGCAATCAGTGCTGGCGTCTTTTCAATGTGGGGTGAGGTTGGTGCCTCAACGCAACCTTGAGTCATTGAGGTATAAGCCCATGTTCGACGTGCACTTGCAGCGTCTGCCTCAGCCGATTGGAGTCATGTCTGCACGCCCCTTTGGTGATTTTTTCCTGCAAGCTGAAGGCATCTTTGGGTGAACCCTCGGATCAGGCCATTATTTCTAGCATTCTCGACTTTTTCAGAGCTTGCTGCCATTTGCTGCTCCCATTTGCAGGAAGTAGTTGGGAGGGGAGGGCAGTGTGACTCTCAAGAGAGACAGCAACAAATACCAACATACTTTTTGGTTAGTTTTCTTGGTGGACTTCCACCACCCTCAGGGTGCTGGTGGGAAGTATCGTGCGGTACTGTTTACTAGCAAGGCTGGAGAGGGTTTTTTCGAACCTCTGCTTGATACCCTCCGGCAGGAATAAATGACCAGATGGTCCACAAAGGAGTGAACTTGACTTGGGTTGGCAGGCATACGATGCAAAATGCTGGCTTTCTGGATGACGACGGCAAGCCAGTAGACGTCGATACCTCGGCGTTCTTGAAGACCCTTACTAGACGCGGTAGCCAAGACCCATTAATCCATACATTCATCTCCACCCATCTCTACGCTCCCCAGCACCCATACCAGAAGGCATCGGCGCGTCTCCCCGCAGGGATATTCTGACTTCCCAACAAGCTCCGACCGTGACTTCATGGCCATCACAGCACTTTGTCACAGTGCCGCTTACTGCAGAGGTTGATGCTCACAGAAGAAAGCTGTTCGTCATCGAGCAGGTCGCCAAGTGTTTCTGGGGATGCATGAACGACGGTAGATATCAGGAGAATCTGTTGCAGTCGTGACGGAATAGGAGGAGATGTTTCCTGCGCCAGTTCGATGAGATTGCATGTTGCAGATCTTCAGTTTCATCTACCGGGACGTTCCTGACAGGAGCTGGCACAGGCAGACATGGTGGAGCGGTACCGTGCCAGGGACAAGGCAGTCCTTCGTGGATCGCTTTGAGCTGAAGCACCCACTGAAAGTAATGTCTGTGCAACATCCCCCAGATTGTACGGTCAGCAGTTCGTAGTTGTGTCGCGGCCATTGTGAACCCTTATTGGCCAGGAGAGAAAGCGCGAGGAGATGATCATCTTGGCCAAGCGTCAGGATGTTCACCACCAACGCATTCATGCTGCACGATGCTGAGAGCGCTCCTGACTCGTAGATGTAGGCAGGTGGCGAAGAAGCACAATATCGTGTGTTTTTCTCATTCTGCGAAGTGCTAGACAGCAGGAAGACGTCTAGCCGAGTCTAGCCGAGTCTAGCCCAAATTCTGAAGCTCTCCTCAGGTTCAGGCCGTTCGTGAAGGCCGTCGGCGGCGTCGAGAGGTTTCGACCTCGACGACATTGGACAGTCTTTGCTGCGGGTTTAAGTTCAGGGTTCCACGGGCGCGAGGGCATTTGAGTCTTTCAAGCTGGCATGTTTCAGGTCACTGCAGATGGTATGGGAGCGAGAAGCACGAGCAGCTTGCCGGCTGGGATGCCCATGCCCTCCCTGTACTCTCAAGCGATGCGATTTTGGAAGAGCGTGTTTAAGGGAGAGAAGGGATTCAACAATCTGCCCCTGTGAAGCAGCAATGGTTCATTTACGGTTCTTACTATGGTGATGCAATGTGCTGCTGTCTCAGCAATACAATCAATACATGCAGGTGCAGGTAGCCACAGCAACAGCTCAGTCAGATGCGGGACCCTCCGTATCATCCCGGCAGAGTTTCCAAGAGTTGTGGCAGGCCATTGGCACTGACAGCCCCGGCTGAGGCTTCGTAGGCGTAGGCCGGTGTGAGATTTGGGGGGGGCTCTGAAAGAGGTTTGCATCACCCCTGAAGCTGCGTGTCTCTGTAAGCGTGTCCCATGACATCTGTAGCCTTTTGGAACTTGCACCTTCTGTACCCCAAATGGCGGAGACGCGAGAGCAGCGGCTTTTGTCCACTTGAAACCCTCCAAGAGGTGTTTCCAGGGCGACCCGGACTGCTTGTTGAAATTTGATGTCGTGTCCAAGATGGCAAGTGACGAGCGACCAGCTGAGAGAACCAAGTCCATCCGGCACGGAACCGCGTTGGAGCACTGTCTGCTTCGCCGTTTTCGGACCTGGGAAGTCCTACAGAATGAATGTGGTACATGTAGCATGCACTCAACATTGGACAGTCATATAACAGCTCGGCACTTTCTGAGAAGGCTAGCCAGTGTCGCTTCCTTCCCAATCCGTGAGAGCTGTTTTTGAGATGGACAAGATCTGCCGGGGCCCCAGAGAGTCAGGTGCGAGTTTAAGAGGGGATCGTTCATCAGTCAGCATAAGATTCTCTTGGCCACTTCGGCCAATTTCGTGCACTTGGTGCGCGATTGAAGGCTGTCTCGTTCTCTGCATCGTTGCACATGTTCTACGCAGTCATGCTTAGGACCAGCTGTAGTCACTTCCGTATGTTCCTGTGACCGCTGTTTCCGGAAGGCCGCGGCTCTCGTATCGGCCATGCGCATGGCCGAGGAGCCGGGTGCTTTCGACATGTCGAGCGGGCTCTACCTTTGGGGCCTTAATAATGAGAATAGGGTTTTGGGGGGTACTTTGAAGTAACTATAAAGGGACCATAAGGGGATAGTGTTAGTAATTTTTCCGACCCCTCTGTTGCCTGTAGCTGAGAATGTCTGCGGCTCAGCACAGACCAGAGGGTCGCTCCTTGCTTGGAGGACTCTGGCAGCACCTGGACAAATCGGGAGTTGACTTTCGGCGTGGCGGCTTCGTGACACACACGTCCCCAAAGCTGGAGAACACGGTCCCGAGAAGGTGGGCTCTTTAGGCGTCTCCAGTTCGCGCGTGCATTTCGTTCTGTTGTCTGACATGGTGCCATGGAAGTCAGCCGTGGCCTGTTTCAATGCTTGCGGAGTCAGAGCATGTCTGCGCTCGGATCAATGCACTTCGACGGGGAGTAACTGTTTAAGCCAAGCTTGCTGGGGGGAGCAGGTTTGCTAACACAACCGTGCAGCTTAAGTAAATTGACAGTAAGCCAAGAACCAACACAAGCCAGGCTACCATGTTTTCAGAATAACGACTTGGTTGTGGATGGTGTTTCATTCCTGACAGGGTGCTCGCAACGAAAGGGAAGACACACCCCAAGCTGCCTCAGGTATAGCACCGGTGTCGTCCCCACCGCCTTTGCCACCGACACATTTCGTGAGTCACAGGACGTTCTCGGGAAACATGTCATCGCAGTCTGATGAGTCATGCCAGTCGAGAAAGCAATGGAAAGCAATGCAGGGCTCGATAAACAAAAACGGAAAAGAACACCATGCCCTGAGAAAAGGACAGTGGCGAAAAGATGCAGTGAAACCAAGAAAATAGCAGATTCAGGTACTTGCAAACCTCCTTCCTGCGAGATTCCTCGTTTGGGAGTGTGGGAGAAAGTCCCGCAGCTTCTTGTGACTGTGTTCAGCAGGCATATGAGCAGGAAAACAAGAGCACCACGAAGCATCAGCATCTGCTGCATGGCTAAGCTGGGATGATCAGGGCTATGGTGTTCGGTATGACTCTTGAGAAGATGCAGGTCCGCAGAAACCATGACGAAACAACACGCCCAAACGCACGCCTCCTAAACCCAAAGCCCAAAACCCTCAACCCTCAACTCTCAACCCTCAACCCTAAACCCTAAACCCTGAACCCTGAACCCTAAACCCCCCTGAAGGATTGGTTTCGCCATGAGAGCGCAGCTCCACGGCCAAGGCCCGGGGAATCCGATCGGGACTTATCCATGCAGCCTTCCTGGAGCTAGCCTACCTGGCTTAGGGTTTAGGGTTTAGGGTTTACGGTTTAGGGTTTAGGGTTTAGGGTCTAGGGTTTAGGGTTTAGGGTCTAGGGTCTAGGGTAGTCAGCAAGACAGCAGCAGTGTGTGGCCAATGGTGTTACCCTGGATGACAACCAGTAAAGCGTTGAGAGTCCGGCAGCAATTGGAGCGCAGAATCAGGACGCCGAACGCGACTCCTCGGAATGTATCACCTCGAGCCCAAAGAGCCGAAAGAGGTGCGGGGGTGTCGCAGGTTTTCTTGGACTGTGTCGAGTTTCGCTAGTGCTCTGCTGATGGTCAACAGTTAGACAACCTGGGGTAGGCCCTGCTTGCGGGGCCTTGCACACCAGCGCGTTGGGTTGAGGGTTTTATTTTCATTGCCAGGCGCATGTGGAACCTTACCCCCAGCCCCAACCTCTGTTCAAGGGCGGGCAGCCAGGAGCGTACGGTACGACCGCAAGCCAGACGGTGCATCTCACTGGTCACTAGTCAAAAGGTATTTCGGTCCATGCCCTGTGGCACATTCAGACTGTGAAGGCAAGTGTTGCCGTTTAGGCTATTTCCTACATGTCACTTTCTATCTGTTGCATGGCAGATGGTCACGATGCACAAGTCCAACTCTACTAAACCCTAAACCCTAAACCCTAAACCCTAAACCCTAAACCCTGAACCCTCAACCCTAAACCCTAAACCCTAAACCCTAAACCCTAAACCCTAAACCCTAAGGGCTTAGGAGCTCTTGGATCTGATCCTGGCCTCTGAAGCCTCAAGTGCACAAGCTTATTCCAAGGTGGGAGTTTAAGAAAGTACGGGACCCCTAATGTAGACCCCCAAATAGTAGGATCCCCTTATAATAAGGAAAAAGTGTACCACATATTTTCGGAAACCCCCCTAAACTAAAAACCCTAAACCCTAAACCCTAAACCCTAAACCCGAAACCCTAAACCCTAAACCCTAAAACCTAAACCCTAAACCCTAAACCCGAAATCCCCCACGTGTGTCCAGGCTTCTGGGGAACCCGCTCACCGCGATCCCTGTCGCCTCGCTCGCCCCGGCGGAGCATGTGGGGGACCCTGGGACGAACATACACCCAGATCAAACAAGGGACCGTAGGGTTGTTTGGGGTTTAGGGTTTAGGGTTTCGGGTTTAGGGGGTTTACGAAAATCAGGGACCCCTAGTATAGACCCCCAAATAGCAGGATTTCCTTTGTAATAAGGACCCCAAGAAGGTACCCCCTCATTTCGGAAACCCCCAAATGGGCATTTCCCACCATAAAGGGCAGTGTTTCTGTATCCAGAAGGTAGTAGAGTCAGGGGAGCCACAAAATAGGCACCCTAACTACGCATTAGGATTTCTTCTGGGTGGTTAAAGCTGCCTTGTTTCCTCCATGGGGCCGAGAAGGAGCAGCAGAAGGCACACATGACTCCAAAGCCTGCAACACAGATTAAATGCATGAGGCCACACGGCCGCGAACCAAATGGACCCCCCCCCCTCCCCTCCCCCTCCCATCCTAAACCCTTTGCCCAGCGATGTGCCATTATACCTTTTGTTGTTCTTTCTTGTGTTCATATTGTATTTTATTTATATTACCTTTATTTCTAAAATCTACCCTCCATGCAGGTCAGAGCGGCCAAGGGTCTGGCCCTCGGCATGCGTTTCTTCGCCCGTTCCAGGGCACAGCGTAACATGTGCAAGCACTTTCACGGCATTCGCGCGACGAGCCTTTACCTGGTGTAGGGGTCTATGGTTTAGGGCGTCTAGTGCAACTAGCGCTCTCTTCTGCTCTTCCGCACTGCCCTGGTTGCTTCGTATTGGCCATGCAAGGACAAGCCGGCGAACCTCTTCGACCGTGCGGATGAGCCTCTCTGGCATGCTTCCACTACCTCACGCAGGATTACAACCCACTCTGCCCTAAACCCTAAACCTTGCAGGGTTTTAGGTGGGTGTAAAGGGTCTGTTTGTAGGGTGTGCGTTTTGAGGTAGGGTTCAGGGTACTGTCAGGTCTTACTGTAGGTGGGTTTTAAGAAGACTTTCGCTCGTCCCCCACCGTGAACATGACAGTTTGATTTTGGGAGAGGGGGTCTTGAGGGGTTGGCCGTGCGAGTATATCTACATTGTACACACATGCCATATGTCTTCATTGCAGCTAAGCTCAGCCAGCCCTGGCACACTTCACTCCCTGCGGCCCGTTTGGAGGTCCTTCTGGCTCAGCCCTCGCACACCGAGGAATCTCAGCAAGGCGGGGCAAGCCAGAGGAAGTGAAATATTTCCGTAAGACGTTGCAAACATGAAAAGATCTTCATCCAATGCGAGTTCCGAGTGACTAAGGGCAAAGGGGAGGCTGATTTCAGTGCACCTCGCGGCAGCTTCAGCCGTGGAAGGCTGGAGGGTCTGTTGCTGGGAAAGGCGCGGGTGCCGCCTGGTGTTGTGGGCCACGGTGTGTGCAGCAGGTCCGAAGGTGTACCGGCCCGCATCAGTGCGCGACAGCTCAGTCCTCGTCTGGACGTGAGCCCTCGAGGGCGGGAGGTTCGGAATGTCAGCCCACGAGACACTCTGGGTGAGGACCGAGACTTGGGGTTGATTTTGGGGGGATGCTCCATCCTTGTACCCAAGAGTCCTTCAGAGGGATTACAGTAGGGAGCACTAGAATCCCTACTAAGGGCTGTTACTTGTAGTACAAGGGGGGAAGATCCCATAAGGTTGATGGCATGTTGGTCTGCTTGCCTTGAAACATGGCGATGCTGCGCACGACAGGATCGAGACTGTCGAAGCCCGAGTGCAGCGAGGCTTGCGGAGCCTGACATCGTCTTCCTTGGAAGTAGTAGCGGCAACAACGTAGGTACGAAGATTCGAAGTCATCATAATGTCAGCTCTTCAGTTTCCTAAGCCCTAAACTAAACCCTGAACCGTAATCCCTAAACCCGAAACCCTAAACCCTAAACCCTAAATTCAAGAAGCTACAAAAGCAGACTTGGACATGGCCAGGGCCCAGAGTCCGAACTGGAACATGTCGGAGGACTGGATGGCGTGAGCCCCCGCAGCATGACACCTTACCAAGAGGGTTTAGGGTCTAGGGTCTAGGGTTTAGGGTTCAGGGTTCAGGGTTTAGGGTTTAGGGTTTGGGGTTAATATATGGGCATTGCCCAAAATTGGGATGTCCCTGTACCTCAAAATAGAACGGAATCCACTTAAAGGGACGCCCCAAAAAGCCCCTATGTTCGTCAACCTCCATATGGATAAATTACTTATATTTCATTACTTCATTACATGTATATATATATATGTATATATATATATATACATATTCATATATATATCAATATGATAGCATGAGAATCATGTTGTGTGCGCGAGGTGGTTGCAGGTAAAAAGATCGCGGCAAGTCGAGAATATAACTGCTCCGAGTACACTCGTTTCAGAGCCTGGTGCCAGGTATTCGCGTCCTCGAGATCCCAGCCCGGTGGCTGTAAAAGTTGACCGCGCGATGCCGTGCGAACGCCCAGCCAGCTTCAAGCCATCCGCAGAGATCAGCGGATCAGAGAATCTATCATCTCCTCTCCAAGGCTTCCGCCGAAGCTACATCTTCAGGGTTGTCAGGAAAGCGCAAATCATACGTTCGGTCTAGTTGGTCTCTTGCAAGTTGCGTCCCAACGGTTCGGAGTAGACGCTGTCGGGCTGCCTCGTGTCGCAAAGGTCGTCGAACTTCAGCTCAGCTGTGCGACGAATGCATAGTGGCAGTGTGCTCAGAACACTTCTGGTCGTCCCTGGAGTTCGGTGTGGCAGGTTGGCGGTCCCGCTTCTGGTTTCGTCTCGTGTGGTGCTTTTGCTCATGTACTTGTAGGGAGCAGCGGACGTGGTATCATGATGTTTGCAGATATCGATAGTGCAAGCCTGCTACTTGACTGCTTAGCCATCCTTTCAGCGAAAGTGTGTCCAGAGCAGATTTCAGCAGCAGCAGCAGCCGCCGCAGCACAGTTTTCTTGTTTCATGGTGCTCATGGTGCCAAGTGCCAAGGGAAGATCACTCGCAACTCCGAGAATTGGTCCATGCCCCAGTTCTACCAGTTCTGTGCAAGTTTGCTTGGAGTCCCTTCGAAGGGCCACAAGCTGTCACAGGCCAACAAGCCCAGTTTGTGATTGTCTTTGCTTCTCTGGTTCGACCATGTTTTAGATGCCGCAGCCTATTGGTTATTTGGTGCAGGGAATTTTGCATAAAACCATGCAACATTTTACGACCTTGTTCGTTGCAAAGTTTCTTGCAAAGTTTCTTGTATGTGCAAGCTTTGCCAACCCCGAGGTTGAGAATGAACGGTGAGGACAGGTACTTGGTCTGCTGGGTTGTTGGGTTTCGGAACCGCGTCGACATTGAATGCCGGATCCAACACATTGCGGATAAACATTCAGCGACGTGTGAAGGATGCCAAGCCCACTCTGTCGGCAATTGCAAACAGACCGGACCCCGGCATGATTTTAGGGTTTGGGGTTTAGGGTTTAGGGCTTGGGGTATGATGTGGGGGCTTACGATTCTAGGGGTACCTTATTGGGGTCCTTATTGCAAGGGGATCCTAACTTTTGCGTGTCAAGATTAGGGGTCCCTCATTCTCGTAAACCCCCCATGTGCAGTCCGCTGTTTGAGCCCTTTATAAACCCTAAACCCTAAACCCTAAACCCTAAACCCTAAACCCTAAACCCTACACCCTACACCCGAAACCCTAAACCCTAAACCCTACACCCTACACCCTGCACCCTACACCCTAAACCCTAAACCCTAAACCCTAAGCCCTAAGCTGTGCGACATCCCATGCTTCTCCGAGGCGAGAACTTCCAGATCTCCCGCGGAAAGAGAACAGGCTTGAACAAGGCCTGGTTGCATTGATAGAATCATCATAAAGTGTCATAGCATAATAATGCCTAAATATACTCGTGCACGAATATTCATAGGGCAGTATAAAAGTGTAAAAAAACAATAATCGCTGAATCAATTCGGCATGAAGGCACGTCGCTCTTTGCTCAGGACCCAGAGATTGCCAAGCACTTGATGCGTTTCGAAGCACACAGGCGCTTGAGGGCTTAGAGTGCTTAAGCGTCTTGTAGAGGCCAGATGAGAAAGGAAGGCAGCTTCTAGCATGCAGCAGTTTCCTCTCATCAGAAAAGGGGCGTCTTGGGTGTCTGTCAGGGTGCCAGAGCCACCTCCGACGAACCGCAAACATCAGTTCTCGGACAATCCCCAGGCTGGGAGGCTTTTTTAGATCCGTAGATGCATGCAAACTCAGTGTACCTCATTGTGCCAGTGCAGCGTGGGGAGTGGTTTAATGGTCCAGTCTGCCAGGTGGGCTTTTGGCAAACCCTAAGCCCTAAGCCCTACGAGGACTCCCGGAAACGAGACCGTGAGGGTCACAACCTTTAGAAGCCATGTGAGGACATCCAAAAGCCCTGAGTGATTTTTGCGTGAAGTCTTGGGGGAAGACGGAGGGAAAAGAAGCCACACGTGACAAACAAAGTTCCCAGAAGTGAATCCACAAGTGGCCCCCAAAATGAGCAATTCATTTTTTGGCATTTTCGCGGTGAGCTTCTTGAAAAACTCGTTCCGGCATGCGTTGTTTGGGTAGATTCTCCGCACCAGGTGGTCAAGCACGTGGAGGAGCACTCTTCAACCGTTACACCGTTGTTCTGCCTGCATTGGGCCCCGAAGAAACCTTGACTTGTGCGAAGCCAAGCCGTGGAGGAGCTGCGTGCCCTCAGCCCACGCAGGCGTGTTGCTCCGGTGACTTTCCGGTGATCGGATGTGTAGAAGAAGAAGAAGAAGAAGACGCATTTCGGAAGGCTGGCTGATGCAGCTTTGGCCGACACCCTGAGCCCAGCAGGCCACAGCCAACAGATGTGGCCTCATGGGCTTCTCAATGTCTCGTGGACTTCAAGTCTCCGCGCATTCCGGGCCTTGGTCCAGGAAAAGCATCCGCGACAGTATCGGTTCAGCATAGAACCAGCGGTGAGATGGCTCCCCACTCAGGATTTTGAGCCAAGGGTGTGAGCCGCGTCTTGAGTCTTCGAGTCGGGTTCAAACCGTCTTTGTGAGTCACTTCACTTGACTTGGCATGTCGGTTCGTGCCCTATGTCTTTCGGGATTGGCATCGCACGCGAGCAGTTGAATCATGTTGAATCCGCGTTTTCGCGACCAACACCTCGAACTCAGGCCGCGGCCGTGCAACCGGAGCTTTCGCCGCGCACCGGTGGAGCAGAGGACAGGAACTCGCGCCCAATTTGCCTGCGACTCTGCGACCATGGGGCTCTGTCCCGGTGCTCCCCTGAAATGTAGAGCAGTATATGAGTATAGACCATTTGTTAATATGTACTTTTATTCCAGTCCAGAGCCTTCAATATGCGATTGCATAGTCGTGAGCACGGTCTTGCGACCTTGCCTTGCGTAGTGCTCATCTTGCCCTGAGAAATATCTGGTGGGTGATGAGTTGGTGGACATTGAGAACAGTGGTCTGCGCAAAAGCCACTCCACCAAGAAGGCCGAGCTGCCTTCAACAGCCATGAGTCCCGACAGCTTCGGTCCAGATCGGAGACACGCCAACTTTGGCAGGTGCGAAGCCGGCATCATTGCAACTCCGATGAGGCACGAAGATGGGCAGCTTGAGAAGTGGGAGTTCTTACGTAGAATGTGTAGGCGTCAGGACTCCTGTTGACCAGGTGAGAGAGCACATCCAGCAGTCGGCCTCTCCTCGCTTCAACTTCTCCTTTTGCGTTCACGCACGGCTGGGTTTGACAATGCCCTCCCTGATCGCCCTGGAGACAAGCGCGCACCCTGCAAGCCTCAATATATCAATATGAACATGCTACTATACATATGAACATATTAGTATAGGAATATGATGATATTAATATATGAATATGAATAATATTAGTATATGAATATGAACATACTAGTATATGAATATTATCGTACTAGTTTGTGAATAGGAACATATTAGTTTAAGAATATGAACATATTAGTTTATGAATATGAACATATTCGTTTATGAATATGAACATATTAGTATATATTCGTGTTCATGTCATACTCAAAGCTGCCAGGGATCCAGCAAAGTCGGCCATCCCGAGCTCACGACTGGAGCGGGAGAGACGCCGGGGGCCTTAGAATGCGGCTAAAGGGCAAGAAGCAGGGCTTTAGGGTTTAGGGTTTAGGGTTTAGGGTTTAGGGATGAGGGTTTGGGGTTTAGGAATACAGGGTTTAGGGTTTAGGGATTAGGGTTTAGGGTTTCGGGTCAGATGATTCGTGATGTAAGATGCACTTGGTTGTAGCTGTTTGAAGTGGTGTCCACAAGGGGTGCACGTCTTCGGTGACTTCTCTGTCGTCCCTGCAACGATGCCAAAGGATACGGCGTCCGAGCCTCATAGCTTGGGGCGGAGATACTTTCATGAATGAAATCAAGCTTGACCGAAGCACGTGATAGGTACATACACTCGGGCTTGCGCGTCGTGAGGCACTGCCGTGTGTTCTCTCCGTGTCCTTCTTTGCAAATGATGTTGGGAACGGTAGATCAGGAGCATGCTGCGGGAGACATGTCTGAGCGAGTGCGACGGGTTTGATTGCTGCTTTCCTCTCTGGCAATATCTGACATGATCCACGCAGCAGCATCCTCTAACGGGAATCCTCCTGCTTTTCAGAGAGGGAGCGGCCATGGCCAAGCGCAGCCACGACGAGGTGGCAGGCGCCGATGAGGGTGGCCCGAAGCCCCCCAAGGCGTACAAGAACAACGACTTCTTGAATTCCACGGAGGCCCGCCTGATCCGCATCATGTGCGAGCTTGAGGAACCGAAGGAGAGGCTAAACGCAAACTCCGTGGACAACATCGTCATGTTCTTCGGCTCCGCGCGAGCGAAGCCCAAGGAGCAGTACGAGGCGGCGGTGAAGGAAGCCGAGGCCAAGGCTAAAGCCAATCCAGATGACGCGAAGATCCAAGCTGCCCTTGTGAGGCTAAAGAAGCAGGAGTTTCTGGTTGGCATGTTCGACGTGGTTAGGGAAACTTGCCGATTGCTTAGCGAGTGGAGCATGAAGCGTAGCAAGCAGGGTCTGCCCGAATACCACGTGGGCACGGGTGGCGGCCCTGGAATGATGGCAGCGGCCAACGAGGGCGCCGCGATGGCCAAGGGCAAGTCGATCGGCCTGGGCATCTCAGTTCCTTTTGAAGATGGCCTGAACCCTTGGGTCACGCCGGAACTGGGTTTCGAGTTCCACTACTTCTTCACACGCAAGTTCTGGATGGCCTTCAAATGCATGGGTTTGGTGGTTGCCCCCGGAGGCTTCGGGACGTGCGACGAGCTCTTTGAGCTGCTGACCCTGATGCAGACGGGCAAGATCAAGCGCCAGCTGCCGATTGTGCTCATCGGCAAGAAGTTCTGGAAGGACTGCATCCAGTGGGACGCTTTCGTCCACTACGGCATGATCTCCGACTGGGACGCGCAGCAGCTCCGCTTCGCTGACACGGCCGAGGAGGCCATGCAGCACCTCATCGAGGGCATCGAGGCCCTGGAGCAGGCGGAGAAGAAGGCCTAGAAGTGAGGTGCTGAATCATCATAGATTCATATGCATTCCGTAGTAGGGTGGCAAGGCCACTTATCGCATTCTCGGCAATCGTTTGAAAGACGAGAGTGTGGAAACAGCGTGAGCAGGCTCAACTCGAGTCTGGCTAGTCGAAGCATCCTGTCAAGGAGGCACCTGATCAGTAAAAAGTGCACTCACTTCTGCCAAACTGATTTGGGACGTGACCTGGCGAAGAGTACAAGTCTTCCCACTGTTCAGTCTGGCTCGGCTCAGCTCCCCAAAATGTGGAAGTTCGCCGAACTGAAAGCTGATATCATGATCTTGTATGTATTTCGACCATGCCGGTCCACATTCCAGGGCAGTTGGCCCATCCTGTGACAGGCATGTAGCTTAAGTAGTCAACTTCTGAGACGAAAAGGATGCGTCGCAGGCTTGTCAAAGTGTCGTTGCTGTTTGCCCTGCGACACCCTCCAGTTGCCAGCTCGACGATATCGGGTGCAGGTATCAAACTCGATCTCCCGGTGCCTTCTCTCCCAACGCCGGAGCCTTGCCATTTGTGCGAAGCAAGCAGTTTGCGACATCTCTGCATGCTAGGCAGGGGAGATCCACTGGGCTCTTTGAGAGCTCTAGATGCCGTCCTAAACCCGAAAAATTCAAAACCCAATGACCCCCAAACCCAGTGAACCTTTCCTTGAAAGTGCTTGAAAGGCCCCGCGGGTGCGGGCACTTGAGACCCTGAGTCGCAGCCCAAGGCAAGACACTGCCATGACTCACAAGGGTTTAGGGTTTAGGGTTTAGGGTTTAGGGTTCTGCACACTTGGGGGATGTGTGAGAATGGGGTGGCACCCTTTTTGGTGGGTCGGGCAGTAGCACATCTTTGCGAATTCTTGGCTACGTCAGGGAGTCCTGCTGAGGCCGTGATCTGTCGACACATGCAGGACCCTGAACAGCTTTGGGACCCCCAAGAAGCACATGCGGAAGAGAGACGCAAGACAAGTTTACCCCTACTTAACGAACCTGCCACTGCTGCATAGCTGGGCACTAAGCACGAGGACCCGGAAGCAGGGCAAGCTGACTCTTCACTTTAAGTGGACTTTCGACCAGAGGGTTTTGGGATGTTTTGGGCCAGTATGCGGCAGCTACAGATTCTTAACTTGTGAACTGGCCCATCAGCCCAGCTGTACTGTGGTTCTTGTTTTGTATCTTGGTAGTGCCGTTCGTGGAGAGACTGATTCATGCATGACGACATGAATGGCCAGGCTGTATTGATCGTCCTGATGTTTCGGCAGAGGGATTGAGACAACCGCTTCTTGAGACTTACTCAGTTCTGAAGAACCCCAGTCGAGGGAGGCATATGTTGCATAATTTGTTGTTGAAGCTTGTGGATCGTTTTCATTCGCAGCGTTGGCACGGTTCTTCAAGTGACTGTTGCCAAGTGGGAGCGGTTGTCGAGAGCCAATGAACCGACAATGACACTGAGCACGACCTCATACTGCACCAACTTAGCCCAAAGAGGCTTGGAGGGTCAGCGCGGGACCCACCCCTACCCTGCCAGGCCTGGCCCTTACCCATACCGTCTTGGTAGCCGATGTGAGCGCTGAACCTCCTGCAGCTATTGGTTGTAGGGTAGGGGCTCCTGGGATGTCCCAAACTCGGACCAAACTTGCAGAGCAACTTTTTTGGGGCACATCCGGGATCCTGTAAAAATCAGTATGTGCTGATTGTATGAAGGCTGGCATCTGCCGCTTGTAGCTTGCAGGAGACTTGAGGCTCGCTTCCTTCCGCTGAGGCGTGTAATCATCAGGTGTTAGACGTGTTAGGTGCCATAGTAATCAGTGCAGTCCGAAGAATACCGCCAGTCGCACTCTTACTATGCCAATAGGACAGCCACAGCAGCAACTGCAACAGCTCCCTGCTTGCAACACAGTTGCCAATGCGAAAGAAACACACAGACACACAGACACACATTTGATCAGATGTTGGGAACTCGAGGGGATCTGCTCGTTATGCTTAATGTTATATTGTGCTCATTTAAGCATATATTCTAATTAATATTACCAAAAGTATATATTGTTGCACGATCGCCTGTCGGAAAGTGATGGATAACTCGGGGGAAGCAGTCTTGTCGGAGCTTGTTAGCCTCTGCAGATCCGGCGCAACCTGTTTGCAGAGGCTCTCAAGGTGTTTCGGCAGGGAGGAAGTGGCATGTTCCCCCTTCTACTAACAGTTAAAAGTCCTTAAAAGGGAATATAGTACCACGGCCCTTATTGTAATCCCTAAAAAGGACTGTGAGTATAAGGGGGAACGTCCAAAGGGAGGATCCTGTTTTTGGCGTGTGTGCAGTCAAACTGGCAGTTGTGCAAACTAGCCCGGCCCGGTTAAGGATGCGCATTTCTATTGACGATTTGGGGCAGCTCGCCTGCCATGCCGAAACACAGGCAATCTCTTGCAGCTGTATTCCTCTCGGACTTGAGATCTGATTTCGGATGGCAATGTCTCATCCAACAAAGTGGCCCCAGCCAGCAATCTTCAGTGCAAGCGACCTGCATCGAGACGAAGGCTGCCTCCTGCATCGCTTGCAATCTTCAGCTTCTGAGCAGAGCTGTCGAAAAAAGAGTTCAGCACCTCTGAGGACTACAACAGCCGTCTCTGTTTGAGGTGGCAGGAAGACGCGCCTTGTAGTCTGCCAAGGGTTGTTTGGCTGTCACTCCGTAAACCCGCAAGAGCTGAGCCCAAGACAGCAAGCAAATCACACAGGCTAAGTTGAACGTTGCTGCACATCACATGCGCCAATACTTGCATCAAGCACCCGTGTTGACAGAAATTTACAACCTTAGCCGGCCATACAGTGACCGCCAGCGAACCCTGGTGAACTGGCCTGCCTTACGTGCAAGAGTCACCATGCGGGGCGAGCCTGCGCTGCTGTCCCTCGAAGAGTCAGAGCCTGAGCAGCCTCACTTCAGCTGAGGCTTCGCGGCTTTTGAAACTTTCTTGGCACAGCTCAATCAGCGGTTGGAGGTTCCTCCAAGAGTATGAGTTTCTCGACAACTTTTGGTGTTCAACCTCTACTTTCTAGTAGTGGTAGGTGTAAGTCGGCCTTGCTGTGGGGGAAGACGTTCCCAACCAACGTGCCGCAGGTGTGGGCTTGTTTCCTATACCCCCCACAACATATCTTATGTTTCATCAGGCCATCAGTTTTGTAGTGTAAAAGTAATGTTGTACCTGCTTCAGTATCCAGGGGCCCCCCGCCCCCGCCCAAACAATTTCGGGGTTTTCGCGTATCCTCCATAGCTGGAAAGCTTGAGGGTCTAAGCTTTCCAGGTTTTGCCAGGGGGCCGCGGACTAATGCGGGTACGCGAAACAATTGACTAAACCGAATGAGGGCAGCTCGTGGGCTATTTCCTTGGAAAATTGTTTGGGGGCTTGTTTCGTAAAAACTCCTTTTAATACAGCCGGTCACCAGAAAATTCCGGAGTTTCTTATTCGAAACAATGTTTAGTTTTTGGCTCCCCGGCCGCCCTTCATCCCCGGGCCGCAAACTTCGCATAATTGCGGGTAACCCTTGGCAACAGGGGGACCCTAGAATAGCGGCTAAGAGGAGTAGCCGGGTGCAACATTACTGTGCTCATGGTTTTGGGATGCTTTGGGGTCGTTGCCTCTCGCGGAACTCAGAGCCGCAATCCTGAATGCTCTCACATGGCAGCGAGCTGCATGTCGGGGTGCATGGCTTCAGGGCGGGTGCCTCCCATTGGTGACGGATTACTGAGGGCTCCAGCCTGGAGTTGGCGTGTCTAATTCCGACATGTCTGGGCATTTGGCAGCTTTTGAGATCCAACCTCGCGTGGAGCTCGTGCAAACGCGGGCCTCCCGCAGGCCCCGTTCATGGATTCCTTGTCCAGTTCAAAACGTGATTCCCAGCTGGAAAAAAACCATCCCAGCTTTTAGTGAACAAATGAGTGAGTTAGTTTATGAGTGAATTCAATGAACGAAGAAACGAAACGAATGCGAGAACGGGACAACAGACCCCTCAAAAGACCCTTTTAATGAGCACTTTATGAGTTTTCCTTATGCTTTATTAGGGGATTAGTGCTTTCCCATCATTTATTCGTTCGGAAGAATACGCCCGGGATAATACGAATACTAAAGAGCATACAATTTAAAGTAATTTATAAGGAACGCATGAATTTACAGTGAATATGCTCTTTTCCCCTTTTTCCCGCTGTCTTTTTCTCTGTTATTATTATATGCGCTGGTTAATATTAATGTCATTCATGCACCCTTGTCAGCCTTTTATACTTCGCGGGCCTTAGTACTTTGTGCCCGCGACATAATACATGGTGTAAAATCATGTTTCCCACTCCCCATGGCCGTGTCTTCCCAGCCCATTTTGCTCGGCTCCAGATGGGGCGTGGTTGGGAAGGCAGCTCTGGAAAGGTTCAGTGGGTACCTATCGGAGCGAGAACCGCGTGAAAGTCCCCAGCAGAGAGTGGGCACACGAGAATATGAACGTGTGTGTGTGTGTGTGTGCGTGGCTAGCCCGTGCGCCTTTGTGAAAGGCCTTGATCCACGCCTCGGAGCTGGGCGACGAGGCTCGGAAGAGGACACTGAGTGACCAAAGCGTGCCAGGTGCAAGCTTCTTATCGAAGGAAGCGCTCACACTTCAAGCGGGCACATCTCTCCTCTTGGACGGCTGATGGTTTGGGCGTTGAATCTCTCCGAAGTGAACTTTTCGTGCGTCGCTCTCCGGAGCAACGAAGGGTGTGAATAGGTGGAGTGTGCTGAGGCGGGAAGCCATGGCAGCATGAGTGCTCTCCGACCACAAGCCAATTTGCTCGAAGCAGCACCAGCTGCTTTCTGTGCTGCTTTAGATGTTTCCCCACCAGTGCCTTGGGGAGAAGGTTCGGTTTGAACCAGCGATTATGGCATGCTGGGAAGTGGTTGTGCAATGTACAAGATAAGGCGGGGACCCGATGTCTTCTTCAACTGCTGCTGTTGGGTTCCCAGCGGTTGCAGTGCTACTCCTGGCATGTTGCTGCCCCAACGTCTAAAGCATCCCAGAGCCCAACTTCAGGAAAATCTGACAAATCTTTTCAGCCTTTACAAGCCCTGGATGGGCTGGGCAGCGAAGAAAGCTTGAACGCAGGGGTGGGGGAGCGGGAGAGAGGGGGTCGGGTGGGCGTAAAGGAGGGATGGAGGGGCCGCGAAAGGAGGGAGTGAGAGACGGGAAAGTCCAGG
>CAJNDS010000221.1:32500-67500 GCA_905221605.1 Symbiodinium natans | reverse complement strand
TTCATGCCGAGTTGCCTTAAGCAACAGCAGGCAGATAGGTCTTCTTTAAGAGAGAACACTGCTGCGGAGGATGCCTCCGGAGGAAACCTCCGCATGCGTGTTTGGACTTGGCGGGTGCTGACAATTGGGCAAAGGCCTGCCTCATGGCTGCCTAGCTGAATCTATACTCTTACATAGAAGGCCAAGTAAGAACCTCGACATATTTGATCCGAGAGGAGCGTGGTGCGTCTTGGCGATTCACTATCATCAGCTAGGTACGCTACGCTCTCTCTCCAAAATCCCGCTCTGTAATGTCCAGAGTTCCAGTCTTCGCCGATATGAATAATAAATGCATAGAGGCTAAAGGACACTGCTTCTGTTGAGGTCCCGTTATCTTGAAACATTGGCATCTCAAGAACTGTGTCCAGCACTTGTGGGCGGGAAGTTTTGATTTGCTGATCAAATCTTTGAATTTGTAAGCAAATGAGTCTTGTATCTGGAAGCAAGGCAAACACACTACCCCTGTTCGTCCATTGTGTTACTGATTGCTGAAGAGTCGAGAGTCCATCCGGCGGCTCGGGTAGATACAGAATCAAGCCACCTTTTTCCTCAACACTTATGCGTTCCTCCGGTGCTGAGATATGAACTCGCGCCTCCCATTTATCTGATGAAAGATCTGGAATACGCTGAGAGATATGCAACAGAAATTGAGATGCATCCTCCTGCCTGGGTCGTAATCGCCATCCTGCTAGCAGCGGACGAAGATGTCGCAACCTCCGAACATCCGCATGAGAGGATCTGCCATTCAGGGAACCTATTTCCGTTAGGATGGAATTTAAAGAAGGATCTGGGAACAGTCCGTCTGACAAGAGAGAGATAAGGATATGAACGACCGTGTGTGCATAGCACAGTTGATGCGGATTATGATAAGCTAGACGCCAGGCAGCGTCTTGCATGAAAGCTGTGGGAGGTGCAGTGGTTGAACGACCCGAGACGCGTGCAGTGTATGTCAGCAAAGAAGCTCGGCTGCTGGAGGAAGCCTCCTGGGAGGAAGCCTCCCTTCGTCTCACCTGGCTAATTGGAGGATCTGCACTGAAGAGATCTGGCAGTTCCATAGGCTTGGCACAAGCTGCACTCATGGCGTATGTCTGAAGCAGAACCACACATTGCTCTGCATGGCGTACTGGAGCATCGACCACAATGCGACAATACCTACATTCTTCTTTTTTGTGCAGGAGGCGCTTATGTGTTCGCATGTTGGCAAGAATGGATGCCGAGGATTGTGCCCAGAAAGCGGGATGAGCTTTCTGAATGTGCTGTTTCACTCCTTTGTGGCCAACAATGTATTGCCCACAGAGACTGCAGTTCGTTAATAGATGCTGAGTGACATGTCTCTTTTTAGTAGAAGATCAGGATCCTTCTTAAGTTGTTCCTGCACGCTAGACTGATAGATCATAGCTATGCTTTCTGAGCTTGTACAGGATTTGGCTCGTGCTTTCAGCTCGTGCAGCTGAGGGCAAATGCCTGACTCCACATGTCTGCGAAGTTGATGCATTGTGCGCAACTGCCTGTTGCATGCCGCACATTGCGGAAGTCCTTTGCAGCTATGCACAGTGACCTGAAATTTTGGGCCTAGCTGATTCGCACGCTGTCCTCCATGCTTCACCAGAGTATGTTGCTGAAGACCCTTAGCGCTGGAAAATTTCCGATCGCACAGAGAGCACGGTACCTCCTGGTCTGCCTCGGTCAGGTCCAAATGCATGCTCTGAAGCTCCTGTTGCAGCGCAACAATCCTACCTCTAAGTCCCAGATACCACTGTATGTTCTGATCCGGGTTGTACTTCTGACAGGCATCTAGTGCGTCTTGGTAGTTTTTCATCTGGCTGATCAAAACTGCTTGAGGAGTCTGAACCTTATATTGCTCGAACAGAGTCTTCGTGTCAATATGGCTGTAGTGCTGATGTTGCTTAAAGATGGATCTTAGCATCCGCGAGTATTTACTCTGAAGCTTCTGAAGACCTGATGAGGTGATGCCAGTGGCCACAAGCCCATGCAAGAGTGAGGATTCCACATAGACCCTCCAGATCTCCAACTTCTTTGAAGCCTCCAAGGCCTTAGTGGAGCACAGGATGTGTCGAAGTAGCTCAAACTTGCCTTGAGCTTGGGCGATCCTATAGTCAACAGTCTGGTCTTTGTAGGATCCATAGCTGAGCTGCACCCCTAGATATGTTAGTTTGTGATGAATCGGAATCTTATGTCCTGAGGGAAGGACGATGTGCAACTGCTTCTCTTTGCGCATCGTGTGCTTCTTGCGAAAGATGGACTGCTGAGTGCCCTGAACCATTAGCAAGGCTTTGGACTTCGTTGGATTGACTTCCAGCCCCACGTCCTCAAGAGACTGAAAGAGAGCCTCTATTCTGAGCAGGACTTTCTGAAGTTCAGGAAAGCTCGAGAAGGTTTCCTGGAGCAGGAAATCGTCTGCAAAGACCGTTAGGATGTCCCTAGCTTGCTTGCTATCTGGGCCCCATTTCTGCTCCATTCTGCTCATGACTAGAAGTGTCAGCGCAGACCACAATGCCGGGGCTAGCTTGCAACCTTGTTTGATTCCTGAAGAAGTGGGAACTTGAATCTCTAGTCCACCTGTGCCCATGTTGTAGGAGGTCTCACTGTGTAGTTGAACTACCAGTTCTTTCGTAACAGGGTCTGTTCCCAGGCGATCCAAGGCAGCTAGCAGCTCATGTCTATTAACAGAATCAAAAGCTTTGCTCAGATCAACCGAAATAGTGAGTGCCCCTGACAGCTGAGCCTGCCTAGCTCCACGTTGGGACTTGTGCAGGTCCCTGCGATGCTCTTGCCGGAGCTGCTGCGCGAAATCAAGGTGCTGACATGCTTTCGCGATAGCGTCCCGCACCCCCCTCTGCCGAATGTACGCAAATTGAGGCTGAAGCTGTGAGCTCACCTGCAGTGCTGGTGCAATGCGAGTCTTCACTGCGCCTGCTAGCACTTTGCCTGGCACGCTGATGACTCCTATGGGCCTCAGGTTTTGCATGGCGGTGGCTGGCTTGCCCGGCTTGGGGATCCATGCAATTCGAGGGTCCTTTAGATAAGGGGAAATTTCTGATTGGGACACCTCAGAGTTGATTAGACCTGCTATGTGTTCGTGGGCTTCAGGACCTAGACTCTTCCAAGCTGATACTGGGGCTGAGGTGCTGGGGACTGCTTTCCCCACTGGCACTGTCTTGATTTGTGAGGATACCTGCAAGGCGGTGATCGCTGCTCTGGGCACAGCAGCTACTGAGTGCAAAGGAGAACTTTTGGAGAAGATTTGACTCGAGTATTCGCGCATAGTTTTTAGTGAGGCCTCCGTATCAAGCGGCTCACCTGCTTGATCCCTTAGGTTGACTCTCTGCACTGGGCGCCACGGAGCAAGTTTCCTGAGAGTATGAGCCAGTTTGTGGGATTGTTGCCGTTTATCTTCCTGGGCTTGTAGAAGCAACTGCTCTTGCTTCTCTAGCTTTCTTTGTTTTTGCTGTTTTTTGAAAGTCCGCGCCTCCTCCTTGATGTCCTCCACAAGCTTCTGGCATTCTGAATTATGCTCGGTTCCAGCCCTCTTGTGCGCCTGGATTTGCCGCACTTTCTTCCAATATTCCTGATGAATTGGACCTGCTACTGGCTGAGACTTGCGTGGAGGAGGATAGTGCTCAGCTGATACACTAACCATCACTTCATCCAGTTCTTGCCAAGACGGTCTCACTTGCATTGTCCTCACCACTGCTTCCGTCAGACGATGTGAGTATGCCTGCCAGTTGTCATCTTTCCGCCGAAAGCTCGCATCCAGGGCTGTGGCATCAAACGGCCGTGGCTTGCTGGGTGTAGGACTGTAAGGAGGAATGAACAGAGTGGCTCGCACTGGAAAGTGTTTTGATCCATCTCTGTAAGTGCTTATCCGAGTAGGCCTCCTTGGATCTCCTCCGAGCATCGTGCAGTCTGACCAGCAAAAAATCGATCTGAGAGGAATATGTGCCATCACTGTTAGCATACGTACTGCGATGGCCAGAAGCCCATGTGTTCAGCGCAGTTAGTCCACAGGATTTGCAGAGCGAGGGCAGTGTCTTCACATCTGCATTCGCAAACCGTACTCGATGAGGCACACTTGGTCCGATATGAGGACGTTCAGTCACCGCATGCGCATTGAAATCCCCAGCCACAATCAAGAAGTCACGTTGTGGGACTCTCTGTATTCGATTTTCGAGCTGTGTCATCACGTCCTTTCTCCTGCCTCTGTTTTCCGTCTTCGAGAGCTTTGAATCCCAGACGTGCTGGTACAGGTTCAGGAGATGTATTCTGGATCTCTGCCACGGGATCATGACGTGCTGCAAATGCCCTGGAACAATGGAAGTGCTGCGAATTTCTGAAAGAGGAGCCAGTGAGCTATGCACCAAGACAACCAGGCCAGCCTTGTGTCTGCTTGTTGAGCCACAGGTTAGGACTGACCACGGGCCTGAGCTGTAGACCTGGTCCTGCTGCCAATGCGATTCCTGCAGGAAAACGATTTTGATGTTCTTGTACTCTGTTGTTGCCAAAAGGGCCAGAATCTCGTTCCAAACTCGACTTGTAATTGAGCCTGCGTTCCAAGTAAGGACTTCCATGTCAAATTTGTGATGGATCTGTCTGTTCGGTTGAAAAGAACGCCTCTCCGCTTTCGCAGGAGACGCGAATTGTCCTTCGTGAGCTCCCAGAGCCTGAGCTGTCAGAAGACGGCCTTTGTAAAGTGCTGCTCCCTTCGCCAGGGCAACTTTACAAGCTCTTTGGTAGCTTCGCTTGCCGGTTTTGTTCATGGTTAGCTGACTTCGCTGCGCATGCTGCTCAGCTTCATCGGGGGGCGCTACTTCCCGAAACCCTCGATTCTGATCCATGGCTGGACCCTGGGACTTGGGACCCAGGCACCCAAGAAAGCTCGCTACGGCTACGAGAAATAAAATCCTCATCTTGGGCCAGAATCTTACACCACAACAACAACAACAACAACAACAACAACAGCAACAACAAGAACAACAAGAACAATAACACCACCACCAACAACAACAACAACAACACCACCAACAACAACAACAAGAACAACAGCAGCAACAACAACAACAACAACAACAACAACAACACACCAACAACAACAACAACAACAACAACAACAACAACAACAACAACAACAACAACAACAACAACAACAACAACAACAACAACAACAACAACAAGAACAACATCAACAACAACAACGACAACGACGACAACAACAACAACAACGACGACGACGACAACAACAACAACAACAACAACAACAACCACAACAACACAACAACAACAACAACAACAACAACAACAACAACAACAACAACAACACCAACACCAACACCAACACCAACACCAACACCAACACCAACACCAACACCAACACCAACACCAACACCAACGTCACCATCAGCAACAGCAACAGCAACAGCAACAGCAACAACAACAACAACAGCAACAGCAACAGCAACAGCAACAGCAACAGCAACAGCAACAACAACGACAGCCACAGCAACAGCGACAGCAACAGCAACAGCAACAACAACAACAATAACAACAACAACAACAACAACAACAACAACAACAACAACAACAACAACAACAACAACAACAACAACAACAACAACAACAACAACAACAACAACAACAACAACAACAACAACAACAACAAAAACAACAACAACAACAACAACAACAAAAACAACAACAACAACAACAACAACAACAACAACAACAACAACAACAACAACAACAACAACAACAACAACAACAACAACAACAACAACAACAACAACACCAACACCAACACCCAGCACCAGCAACAACAACAGCACCCAGCAACAGGAACAGGCACAGGAGCAGGAACAACAGCAACAACAGCAACAGCAGCAACAGCAGCACCAGCAGCAACAACAACAGCGACCAGAGCAACCGCAGCAGCAACAGCAGCAACAGCAGCAACAGCAGCAAGGGAAAAGCAGCAACAGCAGCAACAGCAGCCACAATGACCATGACGACAGTGACAAAGAACGGCAAACAAGGACGACAAGAAGCATGTCATCCAAAAAGCTCAGGCGAAGACGACGCAAACGACAAGGACAAGAAAGGAATAGTAAGACGAGGAGAAATAGTAATCGTCAAAGAACAGAATTGAACAGAGTACCCAGAAGCCAACGTCGTTTCTGCCGACCCCGGCGGGTCGGTACAGTACAGACACATGTACTACAATTATTGGCCCTTGAAGAACCTTTATCAATAGGGCCACTTTATAAATTACCAACATAGCGTAAAACAAGACCCAATAAATCATACAGGGTTTCATATTTAATAAGGCATAAACGAAGTTAGCATTTTTATTTCGTTAGTACATGAGCTAGCGATTGGGGATTTTGATAATAAACGTATGAAGGTGGCAAGGTATGCGGGTTCGTAGCCCTTAGTCTTTCTGTGAGAGAGAGAGGGAGAAAACTCCTTGGAAGCATCTTATCTTTGGGGCTCTCAGTAATTCAGTCCTTTAATGAGTCATGTTTCATTCACTGTTCTCTTTTTCCTTTTTATCTTTTCATGCGTGAAAAAGAAGTGAACAACAAGGAAGCAAAGAAAAGGCGCTCTCGTTTCTCTCGTTCATGTGCCGTTCTTAACTAAACTTATGATTGTAAGAAAAGGAGAAACAGAATGAATCCCGGTTTTTGAAGATGTAAGTAAGTGAACGGAAAGGAATAGCAAGACGAGGAAGAAAGTAATAATCCTCAGAGAACAGAATTGAACAGAATACTCAGAAGCCAACGCCGTTGCCGCCGACCCCGGCGGGTCGGTACAGTACCGAAGCACTGGTGGTGCACGCCTTTGATGCCCTGTAAGGACCGGCGTCCCGATGAAGCTCGGACCAGACATTGTCTGCCCTCCTTGCGTTATCAAGGTGTTAGGGCTGTCAGAGGCTTTGGTCAGGCAACGTCAGGCATTGCGCTGCGCTTCTAGCTTTATCTGTCTGTGCCAGCTCCAAGTCGGCCCAGCGGTGGCATCGAAGGTGGGCAGGGCTGACTTGGGAAAGGATTCATGGTGGACAGGTGTAGCCGGGGAGGGCGTTCATGCTGCGCGTTTTGCAGGGCCCAGACTCATGAGACATCCTACGAATCCGTGCAAACTTAAAGCGGTAGGGAGTCCGGAAGCAATCCCAGGAACTTTCTAGTGAAATGAAGGAAAGGAACGAGAGCAGTGTTAACTCCACCTTTCTTGAGGCGCGGGAAGCACTCAGGCTCACTTACGAGGTGGGCAGGGATTTCATTCTTGCACTCAGGCAAGAATCGCTTTACATAGGCGTTCGAAAAGGCGCATGCTCAGGATTGTGTGCTTCCGCTTCTGAGTAAGATGGCTTCCCACTGATGGCGGATGCTTTGCGCGTTTGCAATCAAATCCTAGATTCAGTGATTGGCAATTTGCAGCTTGTCGACATTGCTTCGCAGGAGCTGCGCAAGCTCAGTGAGCCACCGACGGAGGAGATTATGGAGGAGGAGGTGGAGGAGGAAGAGGAGGCGGAGGAGGAAGAGGAGGCGGAGGAGGAAGAGGAGGCGGAGGAGGAAGAGGAGGAGGAGGAAGAGGAGGAGGAAGAGGCGCGCTGGGGACATGCGCTTCGTGTCCATGCAGTGTATGTGATGAGTTCAGCTCCAAAAAGACGAGCTGATGTTAATCAAGCGTGTGAGGGCATGAGCCGAGAGTAGCGCGCTGTTCCGGTTAAGAAGGAAGTGGAGAGGGCATGCCTTAGTAACGAAAATCTTGACCTTTGTGTCTTGCCTTCTTGGTGATGCTATCTCTGGTTTTTAAAATCTGGAAACAGTCTGCAAGTTGGAGAGATTCGCTCACTTTGCTTCGCGCGCAGGACAGGATGACAGACCTGCCGGCGGCGCGGTTGCAAGACTCCACTCCACTCCACTCCACTCCTTTCGGTTTCTCTTTCTTTCTCTCCTTTTCTTTATCTCATTCTCTTTGTTTCTTTCTCTTATGTTTCTTTTTTCTCTTTATCCTTCTCTCTTTTTTTCTTTCTATATATGTATATATATATATCTCTCTCTCTCTCTCTCTCTCTCCCTCTCTCCCTCCCTCCCTCCCTCCCTCCCTCCCTCCCTCTCTCTTTCTCTCTCTCTCTCTCTCTCTCTCTCTCCTCTCTTCACTCTCTCTCTCTCTCTTTCTCACTCTCTCTCTCTCTCTCTCACTTATCTCGTACTCATCTCTCTCGCTCTCCCTCTCTCGCTCGCTCGCTCGCTCGCTCGCTCGCTCGCTCGCTCGCTCTCTCTCTCTCTCTCTCTCTCTCTCTCTCTCTCTCTCTCTCTCTCTCTCTCTCTCTCTCTCTCTCTCTCTCTCTTTCTTGCTCTCTTTCTTTCTTTCTTTCTTTCTCTTTCTTGCCCGACCAAGGATTTGACTGCGCAAGAGGCACGCCAACTTCAATCCTCCGTTCTTCGGCAGTCGCTGGTGTCAATTCCGGCGGAGCGCAGCCGCAGCACTCCGCCGGTGTTGACGCGATGAAGGTCGAGGCGCGGCGCGCATGGTAGGCCTAATGTGGGAAGTTTTTGGCATGGTGCCAGCTCCTGACAACAGGGATCTTCATAATATAGCTCACCCTCCCCCCCCCATGACACTCGCAAATCGTGCTTGTCATGGAGGGGGTGGGTTCTGAAATTTTAAAATCCTGAATTTTTGGGCTAACAATTCCAAAATTCCAAAATTCCAAAATTCCAATTTTTTTCGACCCAACAATTCCAAAACTCCAAAATTCCAAATTTTTAAGGCCTAACAATTCCAAAATTCTAAAATTCCAAAATTCCAAAATTCCAAAATTCTAAAATTCCAAAACTCCAAAATTCCAAAATTCCATACAAAAGTGGAATTTTGGAATGGCCAGGCCTAAAAATGTGGAATAATGGAATATTGGAATTATGGAATATTGGAATGTAGGAAGTTTGGAATTTTGGAATTGTTAGGCCTTAAAAATGTGGAATTTTGGAATTTTGGAATTGTTAGGCTTACAAAAGTTGGAATTTTGGAAATATTGGAATTGCTAGCCCCCAAAACAAATTGGAATTTTGGATTTTTAGACTTGTTAGCCCCAAAGATGCTGGAATCTGAAAGTTTGGGAGCTTGATATGCAGAGGCACCACAACGTTACGTGTGCACAATCGGTGATATATGAGGCTCCAAACTAGTGTGTCTTGTATACTATCTGTTCATCGCCATGGACCCAGAGAATATCTGCTTCCAACAAGCGAAAGAAGCAACGGAAGACATGGTGCTGCGAGAGCTTCATGAACACGTCTGCGTTGGACCTATGCCGGAAGGGGCTATAAACGTATTGACTCTTCCGATTCGTGAGCCACTCGGCTATCGTGGATACATTTTTCCTAGTCATTAATATTGGTGATATTACAATACTTCTAATTACATATATTCAACACAGACACACACATCAGGCTCGCTCATCCTAATGCACAAGTGCGTCACTTCATCGACATCGTCCACAACATCCCTGCCGAGGAACTCGATCTAGAGGACACTCGGGGCATCATCAAGAACAAGTCCTGGGACGCCTTGCCTCATGCGTTTAAAGTAGTTGGCAATCCTCGGTTCGATTACAAGTCCCAGTACTTTGTCCTGACACAGAACAACGGCAACATGACACTGGTGAAGCACATCTACCTCACGAAAGTGAAAGTCACGCAAGCGGCACTCCAGAAGCACATTGTGGGCCAGGGGTACGAGATCGTTTGGGGTGCGGGTCACAAACAAATTGAGCGCAAAGCCTTGCAGTGGATGATGGAACAAATGGGCGGTCTACAGTTCCGACAGTTTTCTTTGACGAGTGAAAAAAAAAAGATCTGCGTCCGCGGCCGCGCTCGGCAACACCACCAATGAGGATGACCAGGACGCTGGTTGGGAGTTTATCATCAAACACGGTGAGCGGGATCGTAGCCAGCTGAAGCAGTTGCGCTGGATTCACAAGCGTATCAGTAAGGAGGGGAGCCCCATCAAGGGCTGGTCTGAGAAGTTGGTTGAGAAAGCTTTAGATTCGTTAGCCAATGAGGGCTGCCTGGCCAAGCTGACCACACGGTACGACCTGACAATCCAGGACTTCCGCCCCACCTTTTTGAACACTATCTTCAAGGTACTCGTGCCACATTTGGCTGATCATAGTCTGTGGCTGCTCCGGGAGCCGGGTGTTGGTAAGACTCCGCTAGCGCGGGTGACTGCGATGATGTTCAGTCGGTACTTCAGTGGGGAGGGCACTTTCCGTTCTTCTTCGGACTTTGACTTCTTCCGCGGGATTTTCTTTGACAAGACTATCCCTGCCGTGTACGACGACGGCGACATCTGTGCGGAAAGTGTGAAAAAGAAGAAGGCTTTCGCGGATGTTGGTGATGAGGAAGGCATGTTGAAGGAGCGGTGGAATGCCGCCAAGTTCGTCAAGGGCCAATCGCGCATTGTAGTTGACAACGCTTATGTAGCGCTCGAGGTTGATCTGAACGCGTCTGACATCTCGCATGAGGAGTTCGTCAAGATGATTCGGCCGGTCTTGGGGTACATCTCTGACACGGACACTCGCGCCATTCTCAAACGGGGTTGCTTCATTGTCTTCACCAAAGACAGCGTCTACTTCAGGCCTCCATCACAGCACGAGAAGAGGGTGTCTCGTCAGAAATGGGCTCTCAGGGACATACTTCTGGACGACTGCAAGCACAGGTTCAACAACTACAAGAAGAATGGTCCTCCGCCAGTGGACTTTCCCGCTAGAGCAGCTGCAGAAAAAGCGTGGCTAGAGCATGTGCTGCAGGAGCACGACAGCAAGCACACGGTCGAGGAGCGCTTTACCAACAGTCTACTACCACGGTATGTTATGAAAATGGAAGCTGAGGAGTTTTCGGAAGCTCATGAAGGCCGAGCTGCTATGTGTGAAGGAGTCGCACTAGACGCAGACAGCCCGCCTCCTGAGACTCCAGCACCCATGACACCTGAGGCGAAAGTCAAAAGGGAAAGATTCGACCAAGAGTTCCTACTTCGCAGCAACACCTTCAGCAAGTCTCTCGGTCCCAGTACAGTGCTCGAACTGTCACCAACATCGTCAGGCAAGGGATCATCGCAGAAGACGTCTTCGCCTCCACATGCAGTCGCAAGCACGTCACTTGGCCCACGCGCACCTGATTCCGCTCCCATTCCCAACGCGGACTTCTTACATCGCAACCGACTCGGAGCCGGATGTGTTCCAGCACGGCGGCTCTCTGAGTGAGCGCAACTGAAATGTTTCACCGTCTGGTCTAAGATACCGTCGCAAAGCCCAAGTTCGGAGTCGACGTACTGACATCTTGCTATACTATTATTCACAAGGACCGTTGTTACAAAAAATAAGAAATATTAGAAAGTTCAAGGCTATCAGTGCACTTACTGAATGGGCTACCCACCACACGACAAAGTGTGAAGTTTTGAGAACATCTGCAGTGGTGACAAGCTGAAAATCTAGCGCTTGCATAGGCAGCTCTCATCTGCGCATATGTAAATACTCGTAGGAAAAGCAGAAGTGTGTCTCGTGCACGTGTGTGAAATCAAGTGGGCGTAGAGTTCCTGTATAGATTTCTGCTATGCCGAAACGCAAGTATCCGAAGAGTAGCAAGGCAAAGAACCAGGTCTGGCCTCTTCCAAAACGAGGGAAGCGTCGAGCCGCTTTAAAAAGCCTGCCGCCAAGAACACCTACGAGGCGGTGCCTTATGTTCGACATGGTCAAGTGTCCACGAAGTTTCGTGCTCATCGGCAACGCTGGGGTTACTCCATTCAAGGCTTCATGAGCATGAACTACCGAGAGTTAGTTCGCACACTGCAGAAAGAAAATATACTCCCGAAATGGACAAAGAAGCAATGTCCGCGATGTGGCCAGGGGAAGCTGGGCAAGCTCAAGTACGTGAAGTGTCGTAAAGCATGGCTTCATCAGTGCAGTTCCCGCGCCTGTCACAAGTACCTCCAGCCACATGACTTCCATCCCATCTTCTTCCAGGGCACCGGCAGGTCTCGTACCTCACTCAATCTACAAGCATCCATCTTGTATGCCGCAGTAGCGGGTGTGCCCATCAACTCGACGCACTTGGTACTGGACACAGACCACAAGCCGGTTGAGAGAATCTTCAAGAATCTAGACGCAGCCAGGGCCATGTATGTAGAGAAGAGAAGTCCATTGCCTATGGGGGAACCCGGAACAGTGTATGGAAAGACGTCGAGGCCGATGAGGTCGATGTGGGAAAGGCCGTGGACGAAGCAGCTCTCGATGCAGGGCAGGCCTTGAAGTGGGCACAGTGGAGTGGAGTGGTTGAAAGGGGACGACCTTCCTCACTCAGGCTCTACAGGTTGGACCCACCTTGCACCAAAGCTCGAGCTCCAGGTCCTGGTCCAATCAGGAAGGAAGAGTGGCGTAAAATCGGTTCTTCTGTTCTTCGCGACCGGCGTGTCGTTTTGCACACAGATGGAGCCCGTGCGTACAAACTTCACATTCCTGGAGTGCATCATTGTCACGTTGTACGCAAGAAAAAAAGATGATCGTGAACAAGAAGGTCGGGAAACCTTTGTTCAGGTAATTGTTATATAGATACACTAAAACGCAAGGTGGGAAATATGAATAAACTATATTCAGTTTTTTTCGTGTGAGTGTATATGTATTTTTTGTATGTGATACAGGTTGTCTGGGTCAAGCCGAACTACACGAAGGTGTACAACATCAAATTGCCCAACAAGACCGTCTTGAAGGTGAAATCAGGAACCCAGGTGATCGATAGATTATGGGGCCATCTCAGGAACTACATACGCTACACGAGCAGAAAACCAGGGAATGTCGTACTGAGACGCAAAATTCGAGCCGCGCAATTCACATCTTGGTTTCGTGGGCAGAATGCTTGGAAGAGCACGGGCATTATGCTAGAGAAGTTGTGCAGGTGAAAAAACTGAGGTAACAGTACGTAATTCTAGCGCTGCGATGAAAGAGGCCTGCTTGAAGAACCCGCTGACTATTTTGTGTCAAGTCTGCACCTGAACTTGCGCGTGGCAAGGAAAATATTGCATTTGCATCGCGGCAGTAGTAAGTAGCACGTGCTTAACTCAGCGGATGATTCATGAACATGCATCTGAAACACAGTCTGACGTCGCGTCGCAGCCATCTTTCAAGCAGGCATACGACCATTTCCAAGACTCATGGCGCCTCACCTCCACGTGCTAACATGCATCCATGCAAAGTGGTCAGATGAGATCGCACTCATCATTCGCGACTTTGCCGACATCCCCGGTACGAGAAGTCCATGCGCACCGACAGTACATGAGAAGCGGGTCTGTGAACTCAGGGATGGAAGCATCTTTTACAGCCTGGGGAACCTCATGTACAAAGTCAACAACAGTGGAGAGCATCACCTGTCGCCATCTGAGCGAGCATATGCAGCAGAGATCCTCTCAAAAGTGACTTTCTAACTGCTACTGCTACTGTGCTTCACTGAAACGCGTCGAGAATCGATTCGTGACAAAAAGCCATATTTATCGTGCCTGCCGAGGTTTGAGGGACCTGCGCGTGTCATGGGGGGGGGGGGGGGGCGACCATATATATATATATCTCTCTCTCTCTCTCTATCATCTTTTCCTCCCTTCTCTCTCTCTCTCTATCTCTCTCTCTCTCTCTCTCTCTCTCTCTCTCTCTCTCTTTCTCTCTTTCTTTCTCTTTCTTTCTCTCTCTCTCTCTCTCTCTCTCTCTCTCTCTCTCTCTCTCTCTCTCTCTCTCTCTCTCTCTCTCTCTCTCTCTCTCTCTCTCTCTCTCTCTCTCGTGCTCTCTCGTGCTCTCTCGTTCCTGTCGAACAGCGTCATTTGAGGCAATGGGCCGGCTCATGTTGGGCGACTTGCGCAAGCGCTCGCAATCAGGGCCGGGGAAACCGGCACCGAGGCGAGGCTACTCGGCGTACTGAAGGTACTGACGGTGGGCACCGTGTCCAAGAGCCCGTGTGAGCTGCAAAGACTGGAGGGGCATTGCTCTCATGTCTGTGTTTATTCCTCCATTGCAGTTGTGCCCAAAATCACACGGGGAGTTTGGGCGGTGCCTCCTTTTGAGTCCTCAGACTGACATGCTGTCGACCATTGTAACGTGGGAGAAAATAAAATAGCATATGATAGAACATGAGAGCATCTGATAAAGCTTTTTGGCAGCATGAAAGAGAGGAGGATGCATGAGGACACCTCGGACTTTGAGGCGCTGGCGGCATCTCAGAGTCTAGTGGATCTCGGAATTCTGATCGGACGCAATGCTGCCGACGGTGCTTCTGAAGTTTTTGATGTCAAAGAATCGCCCAGCCGTACCTCGCCCAGCCATACCTTGGGCTACCTGGGGCGACAAGGAAGGAACGAAAGCGCAGGGAAGTTTGAGCCGAGAAGTATTAGCTGGGAATAGCCGAAAAGTATGAGGGGTCCATCGTGGACAAGAACCCCCTCCAAGCCATCCCGAACCCTGCCCTGAAGTCGCAAGCTTCCCTATGCAAATCGACGCAGCCTACAGGGCTGCGTTTTTGGAGCTTTTGGATCGGGCAGTTGAGCGAACGCATAGACGAAGTGAGACTGATGCCTGGTACATCCTCAGTGCCGTCGTCAGTCGACTGTCAAGTAAGGTCTGAGAGTAGCCGGGGTGCCTGAATCACAGAAAAATCATTCGCATGAATCTTGCGCAAGTTTGTGAGTGTGTGTGTGTGCACGACGGGCAGTGTCTGTCATTGAACTCTTTGGAGGGCTTGATTTGCAGGGCCTGCATCAGCTCTGATCGTAACCCAAGAAGCGGCCGATCAACTGCTTTGCCAAACAACAGTTTAGCGTAATGGCTTCTTTCTTGACGGCATATCGGCTTGACCCAGACAACCTGAGCACAAGACCACTGAATGGAGCTTGGTAAGTAAGCTGTGCAATGCAGCGCGGCTACGGCTACTTTGTTCAACATGCAGCAGGCTGTCTCATGCATGCACGACACCAGCGCGCAGCTACCAACAAAATTTGCATTTGTGTTCTCTGTGAAGGTTATGTTCTTGCGATTTTCGAGCAAATTCCCCGAAGCGACATTCTGTCTGAAACCTGCAAGGCTAAACTAGGGGCGAAGAACATACTGCAACAAAACTCTCGAATTCTCTGGGCTCGAATCGAACACAGAACAGTGCAACGTATTGCAACGTATGGTTTTGGGAGCTTGACCATTACTCCACTTGCACAACAATGTGGTGATGGAGGGTGAGGGTGAGGAGGCGGATGACGCGGAGGAAGAGGATATTCGGCTTTCTGGCCTAGTGCGAGTGGCGGATTAATTGTTCAAGTTCTTGCGAGGATCAACAACGTCGTCGGTAGATTCAGTTCTTGTTTCATTCGGACCATTCGGAAAGCCACGTAGAGCAAACTCGCCTGATGATTTTTGCCTCATCACCTTTGACACGTTTTTGATTCCGGTGCTTGCGCGGCCAAGGCTTAAGATAGTTTCCAATCCTTCTTCCGCCATGGCCAAGCGCAGCCACGACGAGGTGGCCGGCGCCGATGTGGGTGGCCCGAAGCCCCCCAAGGCGTACAAGAACAACGACTTCTTGAATTCCACGGAGGCCCGCCTGATCCGCATCATGTGCGAGCTTGAGGAACCGAAGGAGAGGCTAAACGCAAACTCCGTGGACAACATCGTCATGTTCTTCGGCTCCGCGCGAGCGAAGCCCAAGGAGCAGTACGAGGCGGCGGTGAAGGAAGCCGAGGCCAAGGCTAAAGCCAATCCAGATGACGCGAAGATCCAAGCTGCCCTTGTGAGGCTAAAGAAGCAGGAGTTTCTGGTTGGCATGTTCGACGTGGTTAGGGAAACTTGCCGATTGCTTAGCGAGTGGAGCATGAAGCGTAGCAAGCAGGGTCTGCCCGAATACCACGTGGGCACGGGTGGCGGCCCTGGAATGATGGCAGCGGCCAACGAGGGCGCTGCGATGGCCAAGGGCAAGTCGATCGGCCTGGGCATCTCAGTTCCTTTTGAAGATGGCCTGAACCCTTGGGTCACGCCGGAACTGGGTTTCGAGTTCCACTACTTCTTCACACGCAAGTTCTGGATGGCCTTCAAATGCATGGGTTTGGTGGTTGCCCCCGGAGGCTTCGGGACGTGCGACGAGCTCTTTGAGCTGCTGACCCTGATGCAGACGGGCAAGATCAAGCGCCAGCTGCCGATTGTGCTCATCGGCAAGAAGTTCTGGAAGGACTGCATCCAGTGGGACGCTTTCGTCCACTACGGCATGATCTCCGACTGGGACGCGCAGCAGCTCCGCTTCGCTGACACGGCCGAGGAGGCCATGCAGCACCTCATCGAGGGCATCGAGGCCCTGGAGCAGGCGGAGAAGAAGGCCTAGACAGGTAACAGCTCAGGAGCATTTCCTCCCATGAGCAGTACCTTGTCGGAAGTGCAGCGAAGTGTTCTCATGTCTTTTGGGCACCGTGTCAAAGAGCCCGTGTGAGCCGCTTACAAGGGCTAGCTAGGCAATGGAGGTACATTGCTCTCAGGCTCTTAGGGCGCTATTCTGTTGGAATCACACGGGGGAGTCTTTGGATTCTTTCGGCGGTGCCTCCTTTTGAGACTCACCTCAGACTGACGTGCTGTCGACCACTGTAACATGAGAGCATATAGCATATGATAGAACATGAGAGCATCTGATACAGCATTTTGGCAACATGAAAGAGAGGAGGATGCATGAGGACACTTTGGACTTTGAGGCGCTGGAGGCATCTCAGAGTTAGATGGAACTCGGAAGGGTTAACGGATGCGAAGCTGCAGACGGTCCTTTTGAAGGTCCTGTTGAGACTTTCTAGTGATGTTCAAAGAATCCCCCACCCATACTAGGGCTACAAGCAAGGAGCGAACGGTAGGAGCACGGAAGTACTAGTATAGGGCTCCATCGTCCCCTCCCCACACCCGGCCCTGAAGTCGCAAGCTTCCCTATGCGAATCGACGCAGCCTAAAGGGCTGCGCTTTTGGAGCTTTTGGAGCGGGCAGTTGATCGAACGCATAGAGTAAATGAGACTGATGACCAATTTTGCCGGCTAATTCAAAGCTTCAATGGTGCTTGGTACATCCTCAGTAGTTCTAGAAGTCGTCAGTCGACTGTCGAGTAAGGTCTGAGAATTGCGGGGGCGCCTGAACAGAAATCATGCTCATGAACCTTGTGCAGATGTGTGTGTGTGTGTGTGCGCGTGCATGCACGCGCGACGGGCAGTGTCGGTTATTTTACTTTGGAGGGACTGATTTGCAGCATGAGCTTTGACCGTAACTCAAGAAGCGGCCGATCAACTTCTTTGCCAAACAGCAGTTTAGCGTGATGGCTTCTTTCTTGACGGCATATCGCCTTGACCCAGACGACCTGAGCACAATTGAATGGGGCTTAGTAAGTAAGCTGTACAATGCAGCATGGCTACGGTTACCTGTTCAACATGCAGCAGGCTGTCTCATGCACGGCATCAGAGGGCAGCTACCAACAAAATTTACACGCATTCGCTGTGAAGCTTATGTTCTGGCGATTGTAGAGCAAATGTCCCGAAGCGACATTCTGTCCGAAACTTGCAAGGCTAAACTAGGGGCGAAGAACGTCGAAGAACATACTGCAGTAAAACTCTCGAATGCTCTGGAAACGAATCGAACACAGAACAGTGCACCATATGGTTTTGCAGGTTGCTTCGTCCAGAGGTTTCAGGTCAAGCAAACGGTATGTTCGCTTATCGGAAAGGGCCATCACGAGCTCAGTACAGAGCTTTGCTCGCGTTCACGTGGTTTAGAAAAAAGATGCTTCTGTGAGTCCTTGCGCTTTCGGAGAGACTGTTATTTGCATGCAAGCTCACTGCTCCACGCTTCAGGCTCGACCTCAAAATCTGTAGCGAGTGAGCATCAAAATCTGCACAGTTTGGGGTTGCCACCATTGCTGCATGACAATGTTTTCCACGGCACGACAGATGTCCGGCCGGGCACCCTGATTGCAGAATACGCCGTGTGGTCTTGATGGCACTGGTACAGTATCAGTAGCACACATCACCATACGGAAGTCAGCAGAGTTGTGCACCAAAATGTGCACGGACATTGCTCAGAATCGATCCAGCCGTCTAATGTTCTGGGACTTGAATGTTGTTTGGGATGCAAAGCGTGCAGCTGCATTTGCTGAGTCGGCGCTGAGGCTGGAGGGTTTGGCAAAGGTGTTGGCTAGTGCAGAAGCGCAGACAGGCTCGTGCAGAAGCGCAGACACGTGCATCTGCAGCAGGTTTGGCTACGCCGGCTGTCTTCTCAGCAGTGTAACGCAGTGTGGTGCTCTCATTTGCAAGATGGCAGCTCCGCTTCTCAGAGTTCTGAAGGCTTGGCTTACAATGTCACCCTCTCGGGACAGCAAGTCCTTGACTTGCGCTCCCACCAGCCTACCGCTTAGAACTTGAGATGGGGGTTTACGAAAATCGGGAACCCCTAAAAATAGACCCCAAATAGCAGGATTCCCTTTCTTTTTGGGACCCCAATAAGGTACCCCGAATATCGTAAACCCCCAGATCGGAAGGCTGCAAACTTAACGCCTGTGCTCTCCGCGGAGTTGTGGCTCGAACCTGAGATTGTCAGCCGCCATGGCGGCAGAGGAGGTATCTGGTGACAAAGCTGTCCAACTGCTCCGAGAGCCGCAGGCTGCACTGACAGTTTGCGCTGATTCCACCGCACAGGTGTGTGTAGATTCAACCCTAAACCCTAAACCCTACACCCTAAACCCTAAACCCCAAACCCTAAACCCTAAACCCTAATGTGTGCACTGCGAAGGGCGATGTTCTGGCTTCCGTCCGCGTGCTGAAAGTTTTCAAAGCAGGACAGGTTGACATTCGGTTGCCATGTGGGACGACTTTGGCCCAGCCTGACGGCCAGCTTGAAACGGGGGTTTACGAAAATAGGGGACCCCTAACATAGGCTCCCTAATAGTAGGATTCCTTTGAAGCAAGGACCCAATAAGGTACCCCTAATATCGTAAACCCCTAAATGGTCCCCCCGTTCAGTTGGGGGGGATGTTGTGCGACCCAAGAGCATGTACCGCAGCGTTACCACCCGGCGCCAAGGCTTTCAAAGGTGTTTAAGGATGCTCCGCAAAAAAAGCGAGCCTTAAACCTTCAACCCGGCACCGAGCGTTTGGGTGCTTTGTGCAGGTGCTGACCACATCGTGCAAGGGGGGGTATCTTCCCCGGACCAATTAATTCTCGGCTTGAGATGGGGGGTTGGTAAGGCAATTTTCCAACTCATCCCCAAAGGCAGGTTTCTGCGTATCCCTGAGGGCTCTACGGATGCTGAGGGCTTTGCTGAGGCTAGGAGTAGGAGCTGTCCGGTTGAAACGATAGCTGGGCTGTCTCCCCTGAGTGGGCGACGAAACCATATGCCCCTACAGGGCTGCTACAGAACCGCTGGCGCGGGTTGGTGTAAGGCCTCTTAACCCACGGTGTGCAGCATGTTATCTAAGAAAGTGCGAAGACACTGCAACAAGTTCGGTGAGGCATCCTAGAATTGTGAAACGGGAGGTGGGGGTGACCATGGCTCATGCAGTTGAGACAGATCCAAGAGTGGTTGATGGAAGCAGAGTGGCGTTTTCCCCATGTTTGTGGCAAACGCATCTTGTGAAAGGACTCACTTCTGTTCCTGAAGATGCCCTGCGGCATTGTTGCTGGATGGCAAAGAGTTGTGTGTGTGTGTGTGTGTGTTTTTGCAGCCTTGTTCTCCGCGGTGCACTTCACGAGTATCTTAGGGTACCTAAGCAGTTGCCGCCCAGGTGAGCAGTTGATTCAATTGGACATCGGGGGCAACCCCCTGCAACTTGGGATGAACCCAGACCCGTAGGCTTCTGCATGTGTCCACCACGTAAAAATGGCAGAGCTGGCAACACCGTATGAAAGAAAGACAAGAGGGACTACGTAGGCGGAGCTTGTGAAATAGGCCTGGTTTAGTTCAGGGTTTGTCTGATGTGGACTGGACATCCTTTGACATGGGTGAAAAACCTCGCAGAACAGCAGGGTCGGCACTTCTGGTGACTTCTCAAGATTTCGTACGGCTTGGGCCCTTTGGTGCGCATCCTTCCGAGAAAACGTTCGTAAGCTTTGGGAAAGAGGCATGTTGCGTGCTTATCACCACTCAAGAGTGAGGCAAAGCCTTCCAGATATCACCAGTCTCCCGAAGCTTGAGATACTCTTCGCATCGAGCGTTGGAATCCAGGCATACCTTGGTGGAGCTGTGCACACGGTTTTTGGATGGCTGCAAGAGTGGCACCCTTTTTTGTGCCCTGAGATCATTGTTATCCTCCGACTGCGAAGGAATGACTTCATTGCCCAACTGGTCTTCGTGCCCGCGCCTGCGCATGCTAGGCAGGTGGATGCAAGTGGTCATGTGGGCCAAGTGGGGTTCAGTCTCAGGGTCCGGGGGTTGAACTTTGTCACATGTCTGTGGTGCGAGTGGCGCGTGGTCCATGAGCCCATGAGGCATCAAGGACAACAGCCTCACCAGTGTGGATGGGTGCCTGCTGCCGGACTGCTTGGAGTGGCTCATTGCAGCTGGGAATCAGATTGCAGAGTTGCCCAACATTGGCCGTCTTGGCAAAGTTCGGAAGCTGATGCTCAGCCACAACAGGCTCACCTGCAAGGCGCTGTCGTCCGTGGCTGGGATGGCCTCGCTGGAGATGATCCGCGTTGCTGCAAACATGCTGGAGGAATTCCCTTCGGTGCTCTTGAAGCATCCACGGCTGGCCTGGGTTGCAGTTGGGGGTAACCCCTTTGCCGAAGGGGCCCTGTCTCGACACCTCGCGGAGGGGCCACAAAGCTTGGACTTCAGCGAGGTCACGTTGGGAGAGAAGCTTGGAAGCGGTGCGGGCGCAACTGTCCACGAGGGAACCTGGCGGGAGCGGAAAGTTGCGGTGAAGATATGGGATTCGGAGTGCTTCTCGGATGGAACTGCGCGAACGGAATGGGCCGCCAATCGTGTGGCTTCGCAGCCAGGTCATCCCTGCTTGGTAGCGGTCTTCGGTACTTGAGAAGCATTAAGTCTCCAGCATGCGCGGCATGATTTTGGTGAGTGTCGGTTTGGCCAAGCTGCTTTGCGTTTCTGAGCGGGCATGGATAGGGGTCTACGTATGTCTACGTATGTCTACCTTCACCCCCTTCCACACCCAAAACGCTTTAGAGCCAACGCAAGCAGAGATCTGGGCTCGGCTCAGGCACCTTCGAAGAGCCCCGACGTGGCAACCTTGACCCGAACTTCATGCGTAAAGGTTGCGCGGTCTTCGGGCGCACTTGGTGTTGTTCAGCTGCGCAAATGGTTGTCCAACGTTCAAAGCTCATACTGCAAGGCATGGTTCTGGAGCTCTTGGAGGGGGCGAAAGCGGCTGCCGGCCCGCCGACATTCCAGACGGTGACGCGCTTCTCAGCTCGAGTGCACGCTTTGCTGGCTTGATTGGGGTACTTAAGGGGCTTATAAATGGGTTACACAGTTTTCATGGGGTTACCAAGTAATTACCCTGAACCTCCAACTAGCGGCTAGCGGTTGGCTAGGCTTGCTGCCAAATCTCACACCTAGGTGATGCCCTGCCATGCCACGGCGGTCCTGGTCCCACCTACTCCGTCACGGCCGCACGCCGTATTGCTGCCCACGTCGCCGCTGCGGGCGCGTACCTTCACAGCAAGGCCCGTGAGTTCTGCAACCTTGTGAGAAGAAAAGGGCCGCCGGGATTCGGCATAGAGCCTGAAGCTGCCAGGGCTTGATGCATGGCGACATTTACCTACACAACACACTGGTGGTGCTGGATGGCCTCAAGGACAGAAGGGGGTTTCGTTCCTTGAGAATGACAGTGAGTCCCCCAGAGCATGCCATGCATGTATGGCATCTGCTTCCAAGGACGCGTCTGCAGTGAAGGACTGGCTCTTTTTGCCCACCGTGGAGGTTGCTGCTAGGAGCTAGTCGTTTCACTCTGCACGTATGTCAGCGGGTCACCTTGCTTAGCATTCGGGGAAGCCCGCTGCCTTAAGATGTTCATGTTCCTCCCTAAGCCCTAAACCCTAAACCCTAAACCCTAAACCCCAAACCCTAAACCCTAAACCCTAAACCCTAAACCCTCCTTGAGGACGTGCGGTTATCTGACTTTGGCGCTGCGGCTGCCGTTGACGATCCCGACTTGAGGAGGCACAGGGTTTCCGAGAGCTCAGTTTCCGAGCAGGCCTTCGCTGCTCTCGTGTGCGCTCACGCCAAAAATGTTCCGCACTTGATCCTACACCCTAAAGCCTAAAGCCTAAAGCCTAAAGCCTAAAGCCTAAAGCCTAAAGCCTAAAGCCTAAAGCCTAAAGCCTAAAGCCTAAAGCCTAAAGCCTAAACCCTAGACCCTAAACCCTAGACCCTAAACCCTAAACCCTAAACCACAGACAGCCATACTGCGGCCAGGCTGGAGGTGAGAAGCTTCGGCTGGCTGCTGCAAGACTTGCTGGAGAGCCACGCCGAACCACGGAACGACGGGGAAGTAGCGACGCTGGAGCTCATGAAGGCTCGTTCCCTTCCAACCCCCCGGGTTTCCGGGTTTAGGGTTTAGGGTTTAGGGCTTCCGCCGCAAGGATCCTCGTACTCCATGCATGTCTCGTCTCGCGCGATGCCTCATGAAGCCACCGCTGGGAGGAGATCCGCGTGCGCTGCGGGAGCATGGAGCCCCAGGAGTTGCCCTGCTTCGAGGGGATCCTCCAGCAGCTTCAAGGCTGAGCTTCTTCACTGGGCGCTCGGACTCCGGCTGACAAGGGCACGCAGACGCAGCACACCCCAGGGAGGCACACGGAGAATCGATGGCGGGGCCTCGACCGCTAGAATGTCTGGGGTGCCTTGCGTGCGTCTGAGGAGTCTCAGGAGCCTCTCGCTCGTCTCGGACAAGTTCCCGGCACGGATGGGTTTGGACAAGCAGATTCCGAGATACTGCGATTGTAAAACAGACCCGGCAGCTGTGTGCATGCTAGTTAAATAATTCATCCCAGCGGGGTAAAGCCTACACAGTTTCTCAAGCCTTGTCTGAAGAACGCCTCTGATGTCTCCACACATTCTTTCTACCCTCTTTTGAATCCAGGGGGCTCTCAGTTGTCGATGCCTCAGGTGTCCCATCCAGCCGCCTGTTCCAGTGTCCCCCACACAGAGCAGCACTCGGAGGGCAGGGTTCCTATAGGGTTATCCAGGATCATAGAGAAGTTCCTTGGGGTCTTTCGGGGTTTCCGAACCACGGGGTGGGGTGCCCTTCTTCGGATCCCTTTTCAGGGGATTCTACTACGTTTGAACCAACGATGGGTACCCACATAAGGACTGCACAAGAGTGGGGTTTTAAACGAAAGTTTTTGCTCTGCAAGATCTCCAAGGCAGGGACCTTTCTGGCGGACCGTGGCTGCGGATTTAGGCGCCAGGGGGGGCACCAACAACCTTAAGTCGGCTGAGGCAGAGGGTTTGGCATTACACCGTCGGATGGCAGGCCTGGACGGCGAGAAGCATGGGGCGCTCTTGCAGCTACGGCGTGTGCCTGGCTGATGTTGGGTTCTATTCAGTGTCAGGATCTCACTGGCGCGCTTCCTGTCGTGAGGTTGTCCTGCGGAATAGACAGTAGCACGTCGTGAGAAACATGATGAAGATACTGATGACGTTGACGACGTTGACGACGTTGTTGTTGCGAGTTGGGGTTGAAACCACAACAGAAACTGCAAAACAAAAACAAGGTCATGCATAACAGCGTTTTGGTTCTGCAGTTTTCCGGTTTTCCGGGTCTGGGTGGGGGTGTCCAGGGGGAAGGGGTGTCCAGTGCATCCGGTTTCTGGGCTTTTCAGGGGGAAGAGGTGTCCGGTTTCTGAGCTCTTGGAGGGGGAATGGGTCCAGGGGGAAGGGGGCCGGAGGGGGGGGGGGCTCCTGAAAGGCTTTCTTGTGGCTTCGAGGGGCAAACAACGTGCAATTTGGCTGGGGGGGGTTTTGAAAGGCTTTCTTGGGGCTTCGAGGGCCCAAATCGTACGTGGTTTGGTTTTGGCGGGGCTGGTTGAGCCTGACGTGCAATTTGGCTGCGAATGTGGAAAAACAAAAAGAAACCCAAATCGTGCGTCGTTTGGTTTGGGGGGGTTCTGAAAGGCTTCTTTGGGGCTTCGCAGGGCAAACGACGTGCCATTTCGTTGCGAATGTGGAAAGAGAGAGCCAAATCGTACGTCGTCTGGGTTTTGGGGGCGTATTTGAGCCTCAGGGGGGTTGGGGGGGGGGGGGAGGGGGGGCCCGAAAGTCTTTTTTGGGGCTTTGCAGGGCAAAGACATGCAATTTCGCTGCGAATGCGGAAAGGAAAAGCCAAATCGAACGTCGTCTGGGTTTTGGGGTGCTCGGGGGGGGGGGGGGCTCCTGAAAGGCTTTTTTGGGTCTTTGCAGGCCTTGCTCTATTGGAGAAGTAGGCAGAGTGCTCGATGCGGGCCATGGAGGGAGAGCCACTGAGCACGAAATGCCAGCGACGAAAACCCCGACTTGCTTCCAAACATGGGAAATTTGCGCGCGCGCGCGCGCGCGCCAATCGTGGTTATGTAAAGGTTGGCTGTGGTTGACACTGCGGGCGGGTCAATTGTGGTTATAGCACCTCCTCCTGAGATTGTTGTTGCTGTTGCTGCTGGTACTGCTGTTGCTGCTGCTGCTGGTGCTGCTGGTGCTGCTGGTTCTGCTTTTGCTGCTGGTGCTGCTGGTGCTGGTTGTGCTGCTGGTAGTGGTGGTGCTGGTGGTGGTGGTGGTGGATGCTGATAGCTGCTGCTGTTGTTGCCGTTGTTGCTGTTGTTGCTGTTGCTGCTGTTGCTGTGGTGGCTGCTGCAGTGGCTGTTGTTGTGCTTGTTGGTGTGGTTGTTGGTGTGGGGGGTTATTCTTGCGGTTGTTGGTGTCGTCAATTTTGACGTGCTCTTTCTCTCCTGGTCATGACAGGATTGACGCTTTGTGCCTCCGACGTGGCACAGGTGCTTGAAGTGCTGCAGCTCGAAAGTCGCCACTGCTAACTCTTCTCCAACAGCGGCCGCCCCCCGTCTGTGATGCCTTTGAGCTCAGTCTTCGCAAAGCCTCTTTGATAGGTGGCAGCTGCAGCAGATGCTTCAGCTTTGAGGTGGAGCCATATTTGCTTTGCAAGCCTGGAGCATAAGCAGTCATGCTCAGCTTTAGCTTTTGGACAGCTGGAATCTTTCCTGCAGCTGTTTGGGCGCGAGGCCAGTGTACCACATCCTCGCGTTGCGCCCCACCTCTGAGGAAGCCTTCCAGGCCGTGTACAGCTAGAACATATAATAATAATAGTTGCAATAATATTGTAATCATACAAATAAGACTACTACTAAAAAATAAAACATATAATGTTAGAACCCAAGTGTCTTGTGATGTCGTGTGCTTCGCGCGAGGCTGCGTGCGAGAAGGCCCAGCAGCTGCAAGTGGCACTAGCAACGGCATTCATCGGTTTCTTGTGTTATCAGGGCCCTCACTTGATGTCGCATTCATGTCCGTGCGGGTGCCTCAATTGAAGACGCGAAGACGCGAATTTCCGTGCGAAGATGCGAATTGTTCGCGAAAACGTGAAGATGTAAAGATGTGACGGCCTCAACGGCATCAATTGCGCTGTCTTGAACCATCCTAAGTCACCTTGGCACCGAAAGTGTTTTACTTAAACAGAGAACACGTCGGGGCTCTTTTTGCCGCCATCATGAGAGAGGATTTTGGCGTGCGCTCAGCCGCAACTCTCCAAGAAGGCATCAGTTGACTAGTGAAGGCATCCTTGCTCTCAGCCATGGCCTTCTTGCAGAAGCGTCTACCCCGCCGCAGCAGCTTCTCCGGCTGCACGCCCCCTTCGAAGCGACGCCCACTTCGAGCTTGCCTCGAACCCCGACACAATTCACGAAAGGTAAGAGCAAGACCGGTGTGACCGTTTCGTGGTCTCTTTCCAAGATCCGGCATCATGCCGTGCTTCCACCTTTTGATCTCACTTAATTGAGGTTCGAGGGGGCGTGATCGACGAAAACGCGGAATCCTCAAGTGGCGTTGAGCGCAAGCAAAATCTCAGGCAACAGCTGCGCTGCATCTGAGGGTTGGAAGTTGTGATTTAGGGCTTGCATAGCTGTCCTTTGCTGTGGTTTCGGGTAGTTTTTGGGGCTTGGTCATCGCTAGTGTCAGAGGCACTGGGAGTGGAGTTTTGGAGTGAGGTTGTGGACACGCCTCTACTTGAAGGTTCATGGGTAGTTATCAGCTTATAGTCGGCCTTACGTATCATCCCACTTATAGCTACCCATGAACCTCCAAGTACGGTACCTTTCTGTTGTGCTGTTGATCCCATGCCTGCTACGGTTCGGCCCGTGGCGTTCGTCAGAGCCCATTGAGGTTCCAGCCCCTTTTCGTTTCCCATTCCAAACGACAGGGCCGGATCCGGGAAAAAGGTGGCGCCGTTGGTATGTAGAGAGGTGGGCCTCGAAAGCGAATGAGGCTGACCCTAACCACGCGTACGCCACGCAGTTTGTCGAGACGAATTTGTTGTTTTGTGAACTTAAAGTGCCGCGCATCCCAGTATCCACTTCACAGTGTTTCGTGAGAACCATTGAGAACCATGCCAGGGGATTGGTGACATCATATCCCTGGAGATGGACGACAAAGTGCCGTTTCAGCTGAAGCGCAAGGACGGGTTCCTCATGCGCACGGACCATGAGCAGCGCAAGTGCTCGGCCCCTCGTTAACGCATAGCCATCTAAACAGCCTAGAGTTTGCAGGGATCCGCGCAACTTTAGGCAGAGACCGTCGGACCAAACGCCTGTCTAGTGTGCAGTTGTTTGCTCGCTTTGCCAGGGTGTGGGCAAGGTTTTGTGCAAGGAATGCATGCACGGTATGGCACCATTCAGAGAGAAAATCGAGCGCTGAATGCACTTCACACCTAATAATTTCAAAGTTGGTTCGGCATGATACAAGCTACTTTCCACTGTCATGACAGCTTTGGCATAGGCCTGCCACGTTTTTTGGTGGGGGGGCGGGGGCGGAGGGGGATGTGACATTGCGTGATTCCCTCTTTCAGTGCTGTGCCCCATTGTGGCATCCATGAAAGTGGGGGGCTGTCTTGCGGGAACGAGTAGAGGGTGCTTTAACTCCTCCGGTGAGGTACGCAACGTGTAGAGCCGAAGGGCGCATCGGGAAAAACATACCGGCGAAGCAGTGCATCGTGAATAGAAGCCGAAGCCCGCCGTAACCGGGAACCTGGGGCGACGTATGGCGACGTAACAGGTAAGAAGGTCCAAGGGCGGCACGTGGCAAACGGCAGTACAGCATTCTTTGCTCTAGTCTGACGTGAAAGTCAGGGGAAGTCAGGGGGCGTCCGTGCACATGTGTGAGACTGTGCACATTTGGTTGCTTTGGCTTTAGGCCGCAACAGAACAATGTGTCTTGGGGTGCCTAAGTGGCTGGGTTTCATGCTGTTTTAGTCTTCGAACCTTGCATATGGCCCAACGCACGTCGCATGAACGTGCACGTCCTGCCATGTTCTTGCAGGACGTGCTGACTTTCCTTAGCCGTGAGCTCAGCGAGCCGAAGTTGGAGAAGTCGTGCCCCAACTGAACACGAGCCTTCAGTAGCTTCAGTGGTTACTGTGGTGATGGTCTCTGAGATCGTGGTGGTATCTTCGAGTCCCTGGCTGAGAGACGTCAAGTTACAGGAGCGTTGTGAAGGCATTGTGCAGACCTAGCCTAAACCCTAAACCCTAAACCCTAAACCCTAAACCCTAAACCCTAAACCCTAAACCCTAAACCCTAAACCCTAAACCCTAAACCCTAAACCCTAAACCCTAAACCCTAAACCCTAAAAACCCTAAACCCTAAACCCTAAACCCTAAACCCTAAACCCTAAACCCTAAACCCTAAACCCTAAACCCTAAACCCTAAACCCTAAACCCTAAACCCAAACCCGAATCCCACAATCGCAATGTATGAGCTGCAGGGCTGCCAGTTCATTCAAGACGCTGCACATGCTGAGGTTAGAGTTCGGGAATGCACTTCGTGATGTCGGCACGCCGCCCATCATTTGATCAAGTAATCGGAATATCGCACTCAAGTTACCGACCCTCATCTCTTACTTGTGTTGCAATCCCGGGCTTGGTTTTCTAGATTGGGGAAGCTTGGTTGCGCAATGTTTAAGTTCTGTGTTGGTGCACAGCTTCTCCTGACGATATGACAGCTCGCCGGCGGACATTCCTGGCCAACGTTGAGCAGCTTCTCCATGTAACGCGTGGCAGGACGCGGGGTTAATGCTGTCTGCTTCCAAGATACGCAGGTGCAGAAACATGTGTTGGGTACTATTATTACTATTATGACGATTATTACCATTATTACTAGTATGATTATAATTACCATGATTACTATGGCAATCGCTGCTTCGCAGAAACGTGATGCTGAGCAGCGGAGCCCTGGACCCACTGGAGATGAGGCCTCGTAGTCAGGGCCGGGAACTGCCAAGTGCGCAACACGCGTTTGAGCGCAAGCACTTGAGTTGCCTTACTTTTGGCTAGCAGGGAAATGAGGGCATTATCAGGCCCTATATATACCCTTTAAAGGATTATATAGGGTACCTGCTATATATACCCTTTAAGGGATTATCTAGGGTACCTCATTTCCCCCCATTCCCTGCTAACCAACAGCAAATTGAGTTGCAGGTCGCCGGCGGACTTGGCCAATGCCGCCGCCGTGCTTGGGTTGCGCGGGGAGAAGGCGAAGCAGAGCCTATCAGAGGCCCTGGGATGGCGTGCTTGAAGGTTCATGGGTAGTTGTTCAGGGTTTAGGGTTTAGGGTTTAGGATTTAGGGTTTAGGGGATGGCATGGAGAGAAGATGCTTGGAGGCTCGTGGGTAGCTATGAGCAGGGCTAGAAGTACCCTAAGCAAGGTTATAAGTATAGCTACCAAAATTATAACCCTACTTATAACTGCCCATGAACCTCCAAGTGGAGAGAAGATGGAAGCCCCCGAGCGGCCGCAGTCTCCAGGTTCCCTACCGTGTCCTGCAGCGCGGGGTGCTCCGCGGCGGTTGCAGCCAGGCGCGCGCACGTTTCGGATAGCAGTAGTAATAGTAGTAAGATCCCCTTTTTATGAGGACTCCCAAAAGGGTACCTCCAGTATCGTGAACCCCCACATTGAGGGCAACTTGAAGCGCTTTCCCCTGGTGACGGAAATGCCTCATTCTCAAAGCAGGTTCTGTTCTCCTCCGTGCCACCTCCGGACCAGGAAGGTGATGTAGACATGGGCGCAGAGAGCAGAAAAGAGGGCGCTGCAGTTGCCGGAAACCTGACCTGATGTGGTTTTAACCTCTCGGTTGCTTTCTGTTTCTCATGTTTCGGCGCCACTTCGGGGCATTTTTCTTGGCAACGTGGCATTCCAAGCAGTCGCAAAGCAGCTCGACGTGGATTGCTTTCTGAAGCATTGGCTTAAGATTTAAGAGGAGCCCACTCCGACAAAAAATGTCACGAGCTTGTCGTAGACCTCAGGTTAGCAGTCTTTGTGCTACTGACAAGCATCGGCCATCACCAGGACCATGCAGGACGTGATGGATGTGCAGCGCTAGATGGACTGTAAGACAATAGTCACGAGCAAATTTTGGCAGCACACACCCTGCGCCAGCCGATCATTCAACAAGCATTGTGTTCACTCTGCGGTGTGCAGTCGCAGGCACTCGACACGCTTAGTTCTTGCAGGGCCGATAGGGCCGGCAGGGCTGACAAGATGTCGGTCCAATTGCAGAGGACGTAGGTGCGCTTTTACATGCTTCGTGTGTGTGTGTGTGTGCGTGAGGAATCAAGGGGCTCATGGCACACGGAACTTCCAAGAATTTTCTAGGCAGCATGGCGAAGTCAACGACCCTTGCTTTCAACGTTGCTGTCAGCGTTGCACCATGTTGCACCTCTTTGCTTCGGTTCCATGGGCTCTTTTATCTGACACTGCAGGGCCTCGTCGCCACTTCGGAAGGAGTTTGAGAGCTCCAAGGCCAAGCGGTGGTAGTCTCAGGAAAGAAGTTCTCTGGGCGGCCGGCACCCGGATACCGTCCGTCAAACCGGATGCTCCAAAGAAGACACCTAAGTGCTTGAAAACTGCTCTTGTTTCCTGGTTCAGACCCTTAAGCCGCTTGCACACAGGAAAACTGGTTATGACACGGTCATGTGTGTGACATGGGACAAAGGACATGAAGCAATGACACGAGATGCCTTGGGTGACAGGAATGGGATGCAACTCCGTCCGACCCGCCCGGTGCTCAGACGTTTAACAGATCCTACGTACTTGATGCTTGACGCTTGGGTCATTGCTGGCCTCTGTCACTGCCAGAGGACTTAAATCTCTGGCAGGGCAGCCATCTCAGGATCCGCCATGTCTTCCAGGGCGTTCATGGAAGAGCTTTGCAATGACGCGGGTGGGTATGGCAGGCGCTGGAACGTTCTGCTGTGTTCCAGATACCACCATTTCTGGCAGAGTATGCTGCGAGGTTTCTTCGACTCTTGGCTGTCCACCACCTTTGCTGGTGGGTCCGGTCCACGGCATCCGAGGGCGTTGTTGTTGACAAGCCCACAAAACGGGACGCAGCTCAGGTGGCAATCACGGTGGTGCCTGCAGTTTTCCTTGACCACCACAGGCTGCAGTGATGTTTTCATTGCTTCTCTCCGGGTTCTTCTGGGTTGGCATACGGCGTTGGCATATGGTAGTTCTGTCCTCGCAGCCTCGAACTTTGATCTCCGAAATACCTGAAGCCGTGTCCTGACTGACTCGCACTCCCTCTTGGCGTTTAATGGAAGTGTTGTTGTGCCAGAGGGATTGCTAGAGCTGAGTGAAAGTGTGGCAGTGTCTCTGTGCCACCCAGCCGCAGCCTCAAAGAGAAAATGTAGTCTGCCATATTCATTGTAGTTGCTTCGGACTGGACTCTGCAGGTGTGAGGCAAGCATGCCTTACTGGGCTTGGGGACTGTCCGAGTCCTAGCCGCTTGAGAGTGAGTTTCCACTGGCAGGCATCCAGTACTGGTACCCCCACCTCCTCCCCCACTGCTGCTGCTGCGGCGGCTGATCTTGCTACCACTTGCTACCACTTGCTACCACTTGCTACTACTTGCTACTTGCTACATCCACTGTTGAGTGCTTAGCTTCTAATTCTACCACGACTACGACTGGGCTCACCGCTGCTACTGCACAGGGCCGAAGCCTTTTGATCCGAGTCTCCATTGCTTCTTTGAGCGATCAGGTATGCTGCAACGGTTCTGGCCATGCTCACGATGGCAGGGGGCGCTTTTTGAGAGCAAGAAGTTAGGAAATGCACAGCTCTACTAAAGAACCCTAACACCCTAAACCCTAAAACCTAAACCCTAAACGCTAAACCCTAATGCCTAAACCCTAAACCCAAAACCCTGAACCCGAAACCCTAAACCCTATATAAACCCTAAACCCTAAACCCTCACTGGACTTGGGATGGCCCCTGCGAGGCGATCCTGATGGAGCTGGCCATGCTCCAGCGGCTTGGGCTTTTGCAGGCAGCCTTGTGGCAGCCTTGTGATGCCATGGTCCAATTGATATTTTGAGAAAAGCTGGTTCCGAAGGCCAGCCAGCTTCGGTCATTTTGGCAGGCACGCAGTCTCGGACGGTACTTGAGTAGAGGGGACTCTGTTCATCCGACTGCTGCTGCTCCACGTGTGTGGCAGTGGCCGGATACATGTATTGACACAGTGCAGGTGCTACTCCACTGGAATGCAGCTACCAACTGCCTAGCGTTGCTCTTCAACTGCGCACGTCAGTGCAGAGGAACGGCGTTGGTGGCTGCCATTGGCTTCTACAGTGCTGTGGAAGGTTCGCTTGTGAATCTGTGATGCGCCACGGCTGGCTTGACAGAGCTGCACGGACAGTTGGACAGCTACACCGATGTAGCCTTCGTCATCATTGCACGTGACTGTGGCTCTTCGCTCTGGTGGGCGTCGCAAGCTCGGCATGCTTTGTCCTTTGGTGTCTTCCATCTGCTACCTTGTGCTGCTCCCTTGTCCTGAGAAGCAGTCGCTGCAGACAGTTGAGGTCCCTGGCCACCATCATTTTTGGGGTTGTGTTTTGCCAGGCAAGCTTGTTGGTCTGAGGTGCAGTGCATGTGTGGCATGCCCGAAGTGCAGCCGTGTATCCGGCCTTACAACCACATAGCTACTTGAGGGGTTTGCGAAAATAAGGGACCCCTAATGTAGACCCCCCCCAAGATAATAGGATTCCCTTATCAAGAAGCCCAAACAAGTATTGTACCCCCTAATCTCGGAAACCCCACCTTTTTCAGCACCTTGGGGCAACCGATGGCCTGGCAGATGATCTTCAATACGTGCTTTGCGTGCTCGGACTGCGATGGGGAGCTGCCAGCTTCCTTCGGGTTCGTGCTGCTGGATTTCAAGGCCGGATCTACCCCCCCGCAGCGGTTTTCCCAACATGTTAGAATTGTGCTCTGAGTTTTTGGTCAGGTTCTGCAGTTTTTTTATAACTTGGGCGGAGAGCAATATTCATTGAAGCCTTACCGCTCAGATTGTACTCGTTCCAATGCTTGGCCTGCACCCTGCTGCTGTCCCCTGCAGCTAATCAACACTGCCATCCGTGCGGTGGTACCCTTTGACCCGGATGCTTCTGACCTTCCAGTGGCGCGGTGCCCAGCTCGAAATTTCATCAACGCATTCGACAGCAGATTCCAGTGGATGGGAATAGTGTGTGGTGCCCAGGCAAAGCCAGTGACGCTCAGATCCTCCGGAAACCTGGTCAGCCGATTGGCTTAGCGCGGGTGATGTTTGGATGCACGGTCGAGGAGCGCTCGTCCGCGAGCTATTGAATCCTAACCCTAAACCCTAAACCCTAAACCCTAAACCCTAAACCCTAAACCCTAAACCCTAAACCCTAAACCCTAAACCCTAAACCCTAAACCTACTACGAAACCCGAAGCCCTAAACCCCTGTGGACCGAGGCTTGGAGAAAGCTGTCGGAGACATTGCGCAGGCTCAGATGCTGTCTTGGAAGCTCTTGTCATTTCCTGTCGCCTGTGCATGTGCTTCCTCAATCTCATGACAAATGGAGAAGGGAAGTTCTGAGTGGCAAACCTAGATGCTGAGCTAAACCCTAAACCCTAAACCCTAAACTCTAAACCCTAAACCCTAAACCCCTACACCCCTACAAGTCAGGTTTGCATACAGTCGTTGTTCCTGATGAGTGCCTCGGCCCCGTCTGCGCCTCAGCCGCGATGTCGGTCTGGAAGCCACTCCCGTGCCTTGCCAGAGTCAGCCCCATAGTTTAGGTTTTAGGGTTTAGGGTTTAGGGTTTCGGGTAGTTCTCTAACTTGGGCTCCTTTTTGGGTCCTGTACATGCAATGCGCCCTCATCAGAGAACTACCCAACCTTAAACCTTAAACCCTAAACCCTAAAGCCTAAACACTAAACCCTAAACTCTAAACCCTAAACCCTGAACCCTAAAACCCTAAACCCATATGTCAAGGGAACTGCGGAAGGGAACTGCGGTTGCCAGGCATGGCTTCGTGATCTTCAGCGTGGCAGTCGGAGCAGCAAACTGCTGCTTGCTCGTAACTGCCGTGGCCTCTTGGCTGAACATCTGAGCCGTCCCTCTCTCTGTTAACCCTAAACCCTAAACCCTAGACCCTATAGACCCTAGACCCTAAACCCTAAACCCCGCTCAGACCCCGCGTCTTGCCGCGCATTTATTCGGGCGGGGCTTGCGGGAATGGCGAAAACCTCGCAAATACCGTATTTCTCGTCGGTGAGGGCAACAGCAAGAAGGATTATGTTAACATCCTGTTTTTATTAAAAGTGCATGTTAGTGTAGAACGCGTCAGGCGGGGTGGCGGGCGTGGAGCGTAGTGCAAACAATCCAAGGGTAAACCCTTGTTGAGGCTGCTTTGGGCGTGTCCTTGAGGGTACACCGCTTTGGGCGTGTCTTAGAAGGAACATTTGTTGGGGGTCGGCTTGCAAAGCGCGGGTCTCCATGGACGCTCTGGCCATTCGCACGCACTGGTCACACAGACATCATCGTGCGGGCATGGATGCTCTGGCCATTCGAACCCACTGGTCACACGGACGTTATCACCGTGTGGGCATGGATGCTCTGGCCATTCGAACGCACTGGTCACACGGACGTTATCAGGGTGTGGGCATGGATGATCTGGACATTCGAACGCACTGGTCACACAAACGTATCAAACGCTATCATCGTGCGGGCATGGATTGGCGGGAAAGCGCAGCCGCGTGGAGGGCGCGCTGAATTTTAAGCCCAGAAGCCACGATGTCTCGGTGTGCGCAGCTTAAACGACATGTCTTGGGCTGCGGCGTAACGTGCGGTCTGTGGGCTAAACCCTAACCCTAAACCCTAAACCCCAAACCCCAAACCCCAAACCCTAAACCCTAAACCCTAAACCCTAAACCCTAAACCCTAAACCCTAAACCCTAAACCCCAACGAGCAAAGCTCACAAGCTCATCGTCTCAGGTTCAGGACGCCGTTTCGGAGGAATGGGCGGTGCAGGCGCCCGGTGGATCTCTTCTATATGGGGTTTAGGGTTTTAGGGTTTTAGGGTTTTAGGGTTTTAGGGTTTAGGGTTTTGGGGTTTTTGGGTTTTAGGGCTTTAGGGTTTTGGGGTTTTGGGGTTTTAGGGTTTTAGGGATTTGGGGTTTTAGGGTTTTAGGGTTTTGGGATTTTAGGGTTTTAGGGGTTTTAGGGGTTTAGGGTTTAGGGTTTTGCGTTTAGGGTTTTAGGGCTTTAGGGTTTTATGGTTTTACTGTATAGTGTTTTAGGGTTGTAGGCCTTTGGGGTTTTCGGGTTTTGGGGTTTTAGGCCTTTGGGGTTTTGGGGTTCTAGGGTTAGGGGTTTACGAAAGGGACACCTCAATA